>CM077162.1:42696704-43001118 GCA_039583875.1 Platanthera guangdongensis
TACATAACAATCACATGTTGCCCCTATGGTGGATCCATATACAGACACATATTATGCATCTCATACTACATAATATGCCCCGTATACTTCTTGTTATGCTATGAGTGTAGTGTTCGTGCTTCAGCCAAGATGTGCTCATGACATATCGGTGTGTGTTTGATATGATGCTAAACATCTAATACCTACAAGGAAAGGTTATCCGACAAATTGTCAAGCAACCTGGCTCTGATACCAACTGTCACAACCCGCATTTTCTCCGAATTTAAGAAATATCAGAGTATGAGAAAACACACGTCGTGATGCCACGTCGAGCAGGGGATAACCGTCGACGCTCAGGCGAACACCATCTAACTAGACTATGAAAATTCATAAGTTTAATGATTAGAAAAAAAATCAGTTTTATTTTAAAGGTTGTATCCCTCGGCTCAGTGGATCATCTAGTCCACAGTTTTAAAACTATACTTATACGCAGCGAAAAATACTTTTTTATATATTTGACATCCTATGAGAGTGCATAAGCGACCCCCGAGGTCAACTTATACCATGCAAGACAATAGATTTATTTTATATAATAAGTAAGAAAATAATCATTTTTACGTTGCTTGGAAAGTAGTGTATGAGTTTTATAAACATGTTGATCATGAAATATACTTATAATAGTGTTTTTAGGTTTAAAAGTAAATAGAAACCTAGTATAAATATTCCCAAGAGCAAATAGACTATCTCCTGAAAGGTAGCAGTAAAAGAAACATATCTAGTATCATAAGCAAAAACCACCAGCGGGCGTCAACAACCTGACACGAACCCACTGGAGAGCATGCATGTCTGTAAGAAAAATAGAAAACTACCTCACAAGACCAAGAAACTGATCTCTACAGTACAAGAGATCACCAGCAACAGCACAGCAAAACTAGCCACATACTCGGCTACTAATCAGAACATGAGGCATTCAGAGAAGAGAAGAATACCTCAGCAAGTAAAACAAGAAAATCTGAATAAGAGCATTATATCAAAATGGAACCAAGGAGAGTAAGTAAACATGACAGTAAAAAACAAAGGTTGTCCAAAGTAACCCAAAGTACACCATGTATAAGGAAACAATAACAATCCCTGCTCAATTCCTGCAGAGGATACAAGGAAAAAGTATACCAACAACATGTTGCAATCTATAAAGGAAGAAAACATCTAACAATCCTAGCTTGTGAGTAATGGCAGTAGTAAAAAAACAACATGCACCTGAGTTGGTGACCAAAAACAGTCCCCCAAACAAACAGTTCCAACTAAAAAAATTCACTGCATCAGCACAAGGCCACCACATACCCAGCCTGTACCTGGGATTAAAAGGTGGCGGCCACAACAATACCCAACCTGTACTTGGGACTAAAAGTTTGTGGCCACAGCTCGCACACAAAACATCTCACTCCTTTAGAGTGTCAAAATACCACTACCTGTCATAACCCACGATTCAGCCCTTAAAAACAAAGGAAGAAACAAATGGCCGACAAGACAACCCCACCTAGGAGGTAATCACTCAGGAATAAAAGAAAATGAAAATGATAAACGTCGATCTCAGCTTACAGGAATAAACGATCTCAATTCGACGATTTTTGTCGAACTCTGATCACAGGGAAACGGAGATCGTCGATCTCAGTTCGACGATTTTCGTCGAACTCAGATCGACGATCTTCGTCGATCACAGGAAACCGGAGATCGTCGATCTAAGGCAACCGGAGATCGTTGATCTCAGTTCGACGATTTTTGTCGAACTCAGATCGACGACCTTCGTCAATCTAAGGCAACCGGAGATCGTCGATCTCAGTTCGATGATTTTCATCGAACTCAGATCGACGATCTTCGTCGATCTAAGGCAACCAGAGATCGTCGATCTCAGTTCGACAATTTTCGTCGAACTAAGATCGACGATCTTCATCAATCTAAGGCAACCGGAGATCGTCGATCTCAGATCGACGATCTTCGTCGATCTGGCAGCATTGAGTGCACTCAACGCTGTCAACGCTTCCAAACAGAACTTTAGCAAAAAATTCAAATCTAATGCTACCTAACCTACCCGGCTACGACCACCATACAGGAAGGTCAAATCCAACACTCATCTTCACTACTTCCAGCACCCGAACTGGGCAAACCTTAACAGCAAGGAAGGATTAAGAAATAGGCTAAATATTATCCAGTTCGAGATTAATAGGGAACAATTTGATAAAAGACAAGACTACAGCAGCAGCCCGACCGAAAACATGGAGTTTCAGAACATGAGAAAGTGAAAAAAAAACATAAAGGAGAATTCATGGTTCAATATCCGATGATTTTGATGGGAAAACAGAGCAAAATAAACGAACTCGGGAAAATGTATGATAACAGCAAATATGAACATGAAAAGGGGAAAAGCTTGGCAAGGGTAGGAGCACCACTTGCCTCAAATTCCAGCAAAGCTTGATCGGCCACTTCCTCTCACTCGGCACCAGCAGCACAGCACAAGACGAAAACTTCGTCAGAGAGAATGTCTAGGAGAGAGCAATCCAAATCCGTCTTCGAAAACGAATTCCGTCCACAAATGATCCCGGAATCGCCGTCCGAAGCCAGCGGGATTGGCGGTTTTCTTTCTCTCGAACAGGCGGCGGTTTCTCCCGAAAAGAGACAATGAACAGTCCTAAATTCTAGCCTAAGGCTATTTATAAGCATGCTTTTAAGAAATTTAATAATATATTATTAATTACTAACACAAAATATCAAAATGACGCGAAAACCGAACCATCTTTGAAATTGACGAATTTCACACCGTAGCTAAATACCCACGTGACGAACGCAACGGCGAAGTCGAAATCAACTTTCGACGAACAAAACTCGGGTTATCACTACCCGAAGCCAAAACACAAGCATCTCCCGAGAGGCCTCACTGGTCACCAAAACAGACCCGGCTTGCTAGGGAATCTTGCCAAAAGGCTACCGACAACCACACTAGGAACCTAAAGAGCGAAGACCACGCTCTAACCCACGGCACAAGCCGGAAACGCATCAATGTAATGCCAAACGAGAATTAAATAATAGCAGAAAAATCGGGGGCGTTACAGTCACTCCCCATAAAAGAAAGTTTCGTCCCGAAACGTTACGTACACAACTTCTACTATAGAAGGAAAGTAACAAAACAAGAGCTACTAGAAAGAAAACGTACCAACCAAATTAGGGGAATAGTTGAGGGTGAGCCTCCCTCATAGCCGACTCTAGCTCCCAAGTCGCGCTTTCCAAATCCTGATTCTTCCATAGAACTTTGACCATCGGGATAAACTTTGTCCGCAGCACCCGATCTTGAGTATCCAAGATGCGGATCAGCACCTCAACATATGAAAGATTAGGCTAAAACTGGGGCACAACATCCAAGACTTGCTCACTGCTACGCACACACTTCCGTAATTGGCTTACATGAAATACATTATGAACACCTGGGAAATTTGCTGGCAAATCCAATCTATATGCTGACACGCCAATCCGTTCAACAATCTTAAACGGGCCCACATACCTCGGATCCAATTTCCGGTTCTTACCTAACCTCTTAACACCAACCATCGGGGAAACCTTAAGAAACACAAGGTCCCCTACAGAAAACTCCAAGTCAGACTTACGCCGGTTGGCGTTCTTCTCATATCTCTCTTGAGCTGTACGAAGCTTTTCTCGAATAAGCTTCACTGCGACTTCCATTTTCTCGAGCGCATCCGGATCCAACATAGGCCTTTCACCGACCTCGGTCCAAAACAAGGGAGTTCTACAGCGCCTCCCATACAAGGCTTCAAATAGAGCCATTTGCAAGCTCTCCTGGTAACTGTTGTTGTATGCAAATTCCATAACCCGCAAACGCTCATCCCACACTCCATCGTAGTCCAAGATGTATCACCTGATCATATCCTCAACTATCTGGTTCACTCACTCAGTCTGACCATTGGTCTAAGGGTGGTAAGCTGTAGAATACCTCAAATCTGTACCCAAACCCTCTTGCAGACTCCTCCAGAAGCGAGATGTAAAATGGGAGTCTCGATCCGAAATGATGCTAACTGGCACACCGTGTAATCTGATGACCTCGTTCAAGTACAGCTCTGCTATCTTCTTCATCAGGTAATCTATCTTATAGGGTATGAAGTACGCACACTTCGTCAATCGGTCCACGATCACCCAAACTGAATCAAATCCCCTTGGAGATCTCGGTAAGCCCGTAATGAAGTCCATAGAAATACTCTCCCACTTCCAAGTCGGGATCTCCAATGGAGTCAACTTGCCACCAGGCCTTCCATGATCGGCCTTCACACGCTTGCATGTGTGGCACTCAGCAACAAATCGGGCTATATCACCCTTCATCCCATACCACCAGGCAATCTGCTTCAATTCATGATACATCTTTGTAGATCCCGGATGGTAGGCAACACTGGATCCATGAGCCTCTCTGCAAATCATAACCATGATGTCTCCCACAGCGGGGATGCAAAACCTGCTGCGGTACTTCAAGGTACTCGTATCATCGATAGAAAAATCTGGCAACTCCCCTCTCTCAGTCCTGAGGTATAAGTGCAGAAGATACGGATCATCCTTCTGGTGCAACCTGGTAAGTGCAATCCAAGACGGTTCTGTCACTGCCAAACTGCTATGCATATCAAAGCGTCCCACAGAAATATCCATCAGGAGGAACTCTTCCACTAAACGATCGGCGGTGAGATCAAAGATCTTCCCCGTCTTCCGGCTCAGGGCGTCGGCCACCACATTGGCCTTGCCCGGATGATACTGTATCTCCACATCATAATCGGCTACATACTCTAGTCATCACCGTTGGCGCAGATTCAACTCCTTCTGAGTGAACATGTACTTTAGACTTTTATGATCTGTGAGGATCTTGTACTGAGCACCATAAAGTAGATGCTTCCACTGTTTTAGCGCATAAAACACCGCTGCAAACTCAAGGTCATGCGTAGGGTAATTTCTCTCATGAGTCTTTAATTGCCTTGACCCATACACAATCACTTTCCCAACCTGCATCAAAATACAACCCAGACCAACATGTGAAGCATCCATGTACACATCATACTCCACGCCCTCAGTAGGTAGGGTCAGAACGGGAGCAGTGCACAATTTGTTCTTTAGTTCCAGGAAGGCTTCTTCGCACCTCTCGCTCCAAACAAAGGTCGTGTTCTTTTGAGTCAACCTGGTCAAAGGTGCAGCCAGGGTAGAGAAACTCTCCACGAACCTCCTGTAGTAGCCGGCCAACCCTAGGAAGCTTCTAATCTCCTTGGGTGTGCCCGGCCTGCTCCAATCCATCACTGCTGCGATCTTTTTCGGGTCGACCGAGATCACATCCTTATTCACCACGTGGCCCAGAAATGAGACCTGAGGCAACCAAAATTTGCACTTGCTCAGCTTGGCGAATAACTTGTGGTTCCTCAACTATGATAAAACCAAGTGCAGATGCTTCTCATTCCCTTCAGCACTGCGAGAGTAGTCAACACATCATCGATGAATACCACAACGAACTTGTCTAGGAAGTCCTTGAACACCCGGTTCATCATATCCATGAAAGCTGATGATACGTTGGTCAAACCAAATGACATCACTAGAAACTCGAAGTGTCCATGCCTCGATCTAAACGCAGTCCATGGAATATCTACCTCACGGATCCTGAGCTGATGATAGCCAGAATGAAGATCGATCTTGGAAAACACCATGCTACCACGGAACTGATCAAATATGTCATCGATCCTCGGCAAAGGGTATGTGTTCTTAATGGTGACTTTGTTCAGCTCCCTATAATCGATGCACAGCCTCATCGACCCATCTTTCTTCTTCACAAATAGAAAAGGAGCACCGCAAGGCGACGAACTCGGCCTGATAAAGCCTTTTGCCAACAACTCGTCCAACTGGACTCGCAACTCCTCCAACTCACGAGGGGCCATCCGATACGGCGCCTTAGCAATAGGACGCGTACCCAGTTCCAAATCAATCACAAACTCAACATCCCGCTCGGGGGGAAGACTAGGAAGGTCATCAGGAAAAGCATCAGAGAAACCACGTACAACAGGAATCTCCTCCAAGCGCGGTACACTAACAGCAGTCCCAACCACTGAGACTAAACAAGCAAAACAATCAGAACGAAACAGCTTCTGAGCACATACCGCAAAAATAATAGGGGAATCCTGGCATGGATCAACATACACACTTCCAGGCTGACCGTTGTCCTTGATGAAGTCCTAGTGTTTCCCTTTGCACTGAATAACCGCATCATACTTAGACAACCAGTCCATGCCCATAATAACATCGAAGTCCTCTAGATCAATCATCTTCAAGTCTGCCTTCGCAAGGAAGTCCCCCAACAAAACAGGGCAATCCAAAATGCCCAAATATGATAACACAGATTCAGCAGAAGGGAACTTGACACGTAAGGTATCACGAACTTAATCTAGAATCAACTGATAACGCTCTACAAAAGTTCTAGCCACAAACGAATGGGTAGCGCCGGAGTCGAACAGAACACGCGCCCAGTGGTTCTTCACCTTAAATTTCCCTATAGGAGTATATATAAGCAACTAAGGAACTACCAAAACAAAACTATAACCATTCTAGTAAATAAAACCTTTAGGCTAGGAAAACAACTAACCTGAGATGACCTGAGTCGAAGTTTGAGCCTCCTCGGAAGAGATCACGTTCAGCTTTCCTTTGCCCTTTTTCACACGCTGAGGCGGAGGTAAAGCCTGAAGTGGAACCGCCTGAATAATATGCTGGACCTGAGGACACCTGGTCTTGATATGGCCCTTCTGGCCACACTGATAGCAGACTTTATCCTTGGACCAGCACTGGGCAGCATCATGCCCTGGTTGCTTGCAAACAGAACAGGAAGCATCCCTCCTCGGAGAACCTTGAATAGCATGAACTTACTCCTTCTTATGAGCTCCCGCCTTCTTGAAACACCTCTCAACAGGGTGGTCTGACCGGCCACAGAAGCTACACACTACCTTGCTCTTCTTTTCTGAAGCAGCATCGAGTACCTGGGGGTTCTTCTCTTCAGCAGACTTCCTCTTGTCCTTCCTCATTTACTGGCCTCCGTTCTTTGCGGTCTCAATTGCATCCACTTTCAGAGTAGCCTCCACTACCCCTGCATAAGTATCTGATCCATTTGCACTGGTCAACTGTTGAACCTCGCTCCTCAAGCCACCAAGGAACCGTTTGACTCGATCAGCCTCAATACTCACCAGCCTAGGAGCAAACCGGCTCAACTTGCTGAACTCTATCTCATACTCACTCACCGTGAGTTGCCTCTGCTTCAAGTGAAGGAAGTCATTCATTAGTCGGTCACGCTCGACCGAAGGCAAGAACTTCCTCAGCAACATCTCCTTGAATAATCCCCAAGAGCAACCAGCCACCAAGCTCTCTTTTTCCCTAAGGCACCAGCTTAGCCAAACCCTTTAGCTGATAGGCGGCTATCATCACTCTATGATCATCTACAACACCGGAGTACGAGAACATCTCCTCCATGGAGATCAGCCAATCATCTATGACCATGAAATCTGCCTTCCCAGCATATGTAGGAGGGCTAAGTCGCTTAAACTAAGAAATAAAGGCCATCTCTGTTACACCACCACTGGAGGTCTCAGGGGAGCAGGAGGTGGAGGAGCAGCTAACCCCCCTGTAGGGTCTTGCACTCCATGAGTCTGTCCTGCCACAACTGCCACTAGATACTGGATCTGGGCCTGCATCTCCACCAACTGCACGTTCAAGGAATCGTTGCTCTGCCGCAGGCTCTCGATCACCGCATTACTCTGCGCTCCTGAAGACTCACCCTGAGACAGGGGAGTCGACCTAGTCGAAGGACGTCTCTCCATCCTAAAACCATAAAACCTGAGGTCAGAACCTAGTACAACAGTTAGAACAAACTATCAGTACAGACAATACATACATAAATATCAACTTTAAACTGTTATACTTGCTCTGGGATTTTATTTTATTTTTACAAAAGTGATGTTATGGTTAACCTAGGATGGTTAACCACCATCACCTAACTCTTGTGTCTAGATCGGGAATGCATGAATTTATATTCTTTTTCTGATTTAAAACCATGTGTGTACATATGTCATCCTACAAATCTTTAGCTTGGCACGTTGTGCTTATGCAATGTTATGTTATGCATGATTGTGCTATGCATTCTAAAAAAAGCTCTAATGCATGTTATGAGTGGCATACGCATGAAAATGTTATGCATCCCATACTACATAACATTCTCATGCAACGAAAAAGAAACGTGATAGTCGCATTCATGTGGTGAGGTTATGCATCCCATACTACATAACCCTCATATGTTGCCCCTATGGTGGATCCATATACAGACACATATTATGCATCTCATACTACATAAAATGCCCCTGTATACTTCTTGTTATGCTATGAGTGTAGTGTTCGTGCTTCAGCCAAGACGTGCTGATGACATATCGGTGTGTGTTTGATATGATGCTAAACATTTAATACCTACAAGGAAAGGTTGCCCGACAAATTATCAAGCAACCTGGATCTGATAACAACTGTCACAACCCGCATTTTCTCCGAATTAAAGAAGTATCAGAGTATGAGAAAACACACGTCCTGATGCCACGTCGAGCAGGGGATAACCGTCGATGCTCAGGTGAACATCATCTAACTAGACTATGAAAATTCATAAGTTTAATGATTAGAAAAAAAAATCAGTTTTATTTTAAAGGTCGTATCCCTCGGCTCAGTGGATCATCTAATCAACAGTTTAAAAACTATACTTATACGCAGCAAAAAATACTTTTTTTATATTTGACATCCTATGAGAGTGCATAAGTGACCCCCGAGGTCAACTTATACCATGCAAGACTCTAGATTTATTTTATATTATAAGTAAGAAAATGATCCTTTTTACGTTGCTTGGAAAGTAGTGTATGAGTTTTATAAACATGTTGATCATGAGATATACTTATAATAGTGTTTTTAGGTTTAAAAGTAACTAGCAACCTAGCATAAATCTTCCCAAGAGCAAATTGACTACCTCCAGAAAGGTAGCAGTAAATGAAACATATCTAGTATCATAAGCAAAAACCACCAGCGGGCGTCAACAACCTGACACGAACCCACTGGCGAGCATGTATGTCTGTAAGAAAAACAGAAAACTACCTCACAAGACCAAGAAACTGATCTCTACAGTACAAGAGATCATCAGCAACAGCACAGCAAAACTAGCCGCCTACTCGGCTACTAATCAGAACCTGAGGCATTCAGAAAAGAGAAGAATACCTCAGCAAGTAAAACAAGAAAATCTGAATAAGAGCATTATATCAAAATGGAACCAAGGAGAGTAAGTAAACATGACAGTAAAAACGAAGGCTGTCCAAACTAAGCCAAAGTACACCAAGTATAAGGAAACAACAACAAACACTGCTCAAATCCTGTAGAGGCTACAAGGCAAAAGTATACCAACAACATGTTGCAATCTATAAAGGAAGAAAACATCTAACAATCCTAGCTTGTGAGTAATGACAGTAGTAAAAAAACAACATGGACCTGAGTTGGTGACCAAAAACAGTCCCCCAAACAAACAGTTCCAACTAAAAAAATTCACTGCATCAGCACAAGGCCACCACATACCCAGCCCGTACCTGGGATTAAAGGTGGCGGCCACAGCAATACCCAGTCCGTACTTGGGACTAAAAGGTGGCAGCCACTGCTCGCACACAAAACATCCTGCTCCTTTAGAGTGTCAAAATACCACTACCTGCCATAACCCACGATTCGTCCCTCAAAAACAAAGGAAGAAACGAATGGCCGACAAGACATCCCCACCTAGGAGGTAATCACTCGGGAAGAAAAGAAAATGAAAAGGATAAACGTCGATCTCAGCTTACAGGAATAAACGATCTCAATTCGACGATTTTTGTCGAACTCTGATCACAGGGAAACGGAGATCGTCGATCTCAGTTCGACGATTTTCGTCGAACTCAGATCGACGATCTTCATCGATCTAAGGCAACCGGAGATCGTCGATCTCAGTTCGACGATTTTCGTCGAACTTAGATCGACGATCTTCGTCGATCTAAGGCAACCGGAGATCGTCGATCTCAGTTCGACGATTTTCGTCGAACTCAGATCGATGATCTTCGTCGATCTTAGGCAACCGGAGATCGTTGATCTCAGTTCGATGATTTTCGTCGAACTCAGATCGACAATCTTCGTCGATCTAAGGCAACTAGAGATCGTCGATCTCAGTTCGACGATTTTTGTTTAAATCAGATCGACGATCTTTGTCAATCTAAGGCAACCGGAGATTGTCGATCTCAGTTCGACGATTTTCGTCGAACTTAGATCGACGATCTTCGTCGATTTGGCAGCGTTGAGTGCACTCAATGCTGTCAACGCGTCCAAACAGGACTTTAGCAAAAAAATTCAAATCTAATGCTACCTAACCTACCCAGCTACGACCACCATACAGGAAGGTCAAATCCAACACTCATCTTCACTACATCCAACACCCGAACTGGGCAAACCTTAACAGCAAGGAAGGATTAAGAAATAGGCTAAATACTATCCAGTTCGAGATTAATAGGGAACAATTTGATAGAAGACAAGACTACAGCAGCAGCCCGGCCGAAAACTTGGAGTTTCAGAACTTGAGAAAGTGAAAAAAAAAAACATAAAGGAGCATTCATGGTTCAAGATCCGATGATTTTGACGGGAAAACAAAGCAAAATAAACGAACTCGGGAAAATGTATGATAACAGCAAATGTGAACATAAAAAGGGGAAAAGCTTGGCAAGGGTAGGAGCACCACTTGCCTCAAATTCCAGCGAATCTTGATCGGCCTCTTCCTCTCACTCGGCACCAGCAGCACAGCACAAGACGAAAACTTCGTTGGAGAGAAGGTCTAGGTGAGATCAATCCAAATCCGCCTTCGAAATCGAATTCCGTCCACAAACGATCCCGAAATCGCCGTCCGAAGCCAGCGGGATTGGCGGTTTTCTTTCTCTCGAACAAGCGGCGGCTTCTCCCGAAAAGAGACAATGAACAGTCCTAAATTCTAGCCTAAGGCTATTTATAAGCATGCTTTTAAGAAATTTAATAATATATTATTAATTACTTACACAAAATATCAAAACGACGCGAAAACCGAACCATCTCAGAAATTGACGAATTTCACACCGTAGCTAAATACCCACGCTACGAACGCAACGGCGAAGTCAAAATCAACTTTTGACGAACAAAACTTGGGTTATCGCTACCCGAAGTCAAAACACAAGCATCCCCCGAGAGGCCTCACCGGTCATCAAAACAGACCCGGCTTGCTAGGGAATCTTGCCAAAAGGCTACCAACAACCACACAAGGAACCTAAAGAGCTAAGACCACGCTCTAACCAACGGCACAAGCCGGAAACGCTTCAACATAACGCCAAATGAGAATTAAATAATCGCAGAAAAATCGGGGGTGTTACAGCTCCCCATGCCATCAAGCTGGCTATCCGGGCCGTCGCATATTTCGACAATATTCTTGCCCTTTTCAGGGGCAGGTAGAGTGGAGGAGCCGGTCTCGTGCTCCAAAGTGTTTCTCAGATCATCGTAAATGGGTTCAGCCACTTGAGGAAATGACTTCACCATCTTGGAGCTGTGCTCGGTAGAGCCGCCCTGCGGGGCAGCAGGCATAACCGCTGTCAGGGCAGCTATGCGGGCAGCTGAGACCTCGCGAGCTTGGGTAAGGCACTCTTGAATCTCCTTCGGGACCGGCATCTTGGCAGGTCTATCACAAAGGGAATGGCAAAAGTCAGGCAGGTATGCAGGTGTATATATATCGCCGCAGGTGGACCCCCCCCCCCCCCCCCCCGAAGATTCCCTTCAATCCGCCTCGCACTCGCCGAACACTTGGGGTTGGATGTTTCTTTTCGAGCTTTGCCAAGTTCAAAAAGAGCAGGGATTGAACCAGGAACCAGACCGGCCAGCTCAGATCACCCAGGCCCAGGCGAGCTCGGCAGAGAAACCCGAATCCGAGCTCGGCATTCGTCGACCGCGAGCTCGGCATTCGCCGAGCTAAGTCAGGATTCGTCGAGCTGAGGCCGACTAATGGAGGCCGACCGATGGACGAGCTCGCCGTCCCAGCTTGCGCTCATGTAAAGGAGCTCGGCAACAGCAGGCGAGCCGGATCTTCAGGGGTGGCCGAGCTCCCCAGCTCGCCCAGATCTATGAGGTACTTTTTACTATTTTGTCCTCGCCGGTCTGCCCATAGCCCTTTAAAACAGCGGAGTTTGGTTGTTGGCAGACCCAGCCAAGGGAATTTTGGTAACTTCAGGCCAGTTCAGTTTGGTTATTGGCAGTTCGAATTTTGAAATCTATAAATAGGACCCCCAAGGGGTACCTCAGAAAGTATGTTACCAGTGCCCACTTGCTCCATTTCTCAAGTGCTTTCCGAGGATACCTTAGCTCGGTCTTTGGCTAAGGAGGGGAAGCACTCTTAGATCTTTCGGGTGTATGGTGGGTCCTCCCCGCCGAGCCCTTGGGTCAGTTATTTCTTGTTTCCCTTATTATTTTGCTTGCAGGAGTGAAGTAGGTGCGCGATCACCCCTTCCCCAAGGGAGAACTCCGCAGGACACCGTTTTTTGGTTTCAACACATGGTTTCTCCACAGAACCTTGACTAGCGGGACCATCTTGCGTCGCAAGACCCGCACTGTCGTGTCATCGATCCTGATCGGCTTCAAGCTGACTGATCGATCTGAGGCCACTGGGCCGTCGGCCGTGGAAATCAGCTGCTTAGGGCGTAGTAGAGCCCTCTGTAGTGAGGAGACGTGGAATACGTCATGCAATCCTACTAACTCTGGCGGTATCTCCAGTCTATAAGCCAAGGGGCCGATCCGCTCCAGGATCCTGTAGGGCCCCATATATCTTGGACTGAGCTTCTTCCGCCCGCGAACCCGCGAGACCCCATACATCGGTCGTATCTTCAAGAAGACCCGGTCTCCCACCTGTAACTCCACCTAATGATGCCTCGCATCGTAATATTTGGTCTGCCTGCTCTGGGCTTCCAGCATCCTATCCCGGATTAACCTAACCTGAGCATCAGTATCCTCCACAAACCCCGAGTCGAGTGCATGAGGATCTTCATCCTAAATCCATGATAGTGAGGTCCTGCACTTTTGTCCATACAATGCCTCGTAAGGGGCCATGCCTATACTGGACTGATGGCTGTTGTTGTACGAAAACTCGATCAGCGGCAGCAATCTCTCCAAGGCTCTCCGCGGTCCCGGATACATAGGCGCAGAAGATCTTCCAAAGTACGGTTGGTGCGCTCCGTCTGTCCATCGGTCTGAGGATGAAAAGTTGTGTTGAATGTCAACCGAGAACCCAGACGAGCCTGAACTGTCCTCCACTACCTGGACGTAAACTGCCCATCCCTATCTGAGATGATAGTCCTGGGTATTCCATGATAGCGCACAAATTACTCGATGAATCTCCGTACTAACACACTGACCGGTGAGTCCTTCGCCACTGGAATAAATCTGGCCACCTTCATTAGTTTGTCCACTATCACCCAGATCAAGTCATTCCCCGCACGAGACCGGGGTAGCCCATGTATGAAATCCATGACTATATCCTCAAACTTCCACTCCGGCACCGGAAGTGGTTGTAGTAAACCGACCGGATTCTTACACTCTGCCTTTACGAGTTGGCAAGCCTCGCAATGCATCACAAAATACGTAATGTTCTTCTTCATGCCTGGCCAATACATCGTCTTTTTCAGGTCCGCTGTCATCTTAGTGATCCCCGGGTGCACTGAGTATCTACTACAGTGTGCCTCTGTCATGATGTCCTCCCAAATCTGGCCTCCTGCCGGTATGTAGACCATGCCTCTGAAACATAAGAGCCCATCCCTCAAGGAGTAATCCCCTGTTGTGCCTTCCTCCAAGGCTCTGAATATCGGCTCAGCCGTCATATCCAGCCTCTGCCCATCTCTGATGCGGTCCCGAATGTCATCGGTGGCAGTCATCAATGCCAGGTATTCCGTATATAGCTCTGGATCATCCTCGGACACTAGTTATATCTGCATCTTCTTAAACGACTCGACCAACTCCAAAGTCATCAACTGTGGGCCTACTCCTGATGTACTCACTCTCCGGCTCAGAGCGTCTGCCACCATGTTTGCTTTCCCAGGATGGTAATGCATGGTGTACTGGTAGTCTGATAGAAACTCCACCCAGCATCTCTGCATGATGTTCAGCTCCTTCTATGTGTCGACATACTTCAAGTTCTTGTAGTCTGAGAATATATCGCAGTAGACCCCGTAGAGGTAGTGTCGCCAGATCTTTAGTGCAAATATAATGGCCCCCATCTCCAAGTCGTGCATCGGGTAATTCTGCTCATGTTTCTTCAGCTGACGGGAGGCGTATGTTATCACGTGCCCGTTCTGCATCAGAACAGCACCCATCCCCTGATAAGAAGCATCTGTATACACCTGGAATCCTTCCTTCCCTGATGGAAGAGCAAGAATGGGGGCTGAGGTTAGCCGATCCTTCAGCTCCAGAAAGGCAGACTCACATTGTGGCGTCCAAATAAAAGGAGACTCCTTCGTCAGAGACGTAAGTGGGAGGGAAATCTGAGAGAACCCCTCCATGAACTTCCGGTAATAACCGGCAAGTCCTAAGAAACTCCGCACATCCATGGTCGTCTTCAGTTGTGGCCTATCTCGCACTGCCTGGACCTTCGCCGGATCTACTTCCAAACCTGCTCCGCTATTGACATGGCCCAAAAAGGCCACCTCCTTTAGCCAGAATTGGCACTTGCTGAACTTAGCGTACATATTATGCTCTCGGAGCTTCTCCAACGTCAAAGACAGATGCCTCGAGTGCTCCTCTTCAGTCCTCGAATAAATGAGGATGTCGTCAATTAATACAATGATGAAGACATCCAGTTACTCTTCGAACACCTGGTTCATCAAGGCCATGAACGCGAAGGGTGCATTCTTGAGCCCAAAGGGCATCACTGTAAACTCATACAGTCCATATCTGCTACTGAAGGCCATCTTTGGGATGTCCTCCTCCTGAATGCATAGCTGATAATACCCTGATCTCAAGTCCAGCTTTGAGAACCAATGAGCTCCCTCCAGCTTGTCAAATAACTCGTCTATCCTTGGCAAGGGGTACGTATTCCGGACTGTCAACCTGTTCAGGTCCCGGTAATCGATACACAGTCGAAGTGTACCGTCTTTCTTTTTGACGAATAGCACCGGAGCTCCCCACGGTGAAGAGCTAGGTCGGACGAACCCGACTTCCACTAACTCTTGAAGATGTCTTCGAAATTCTACAAACTCCTTCGGGGTCATTCGGTAGGGAGCCCTGGATACTGGCTTAGCCCCCGGCACGAGCTGAATCTGAAAGTCTTTCTCCCGGTGCGGGGGTATCCCTGGTAGCTTCTCCAGAAATACATCGTCAAAGTCCCGTACCACTAGAATATCTGATATAGAATCCTTGGCCACGACCATCTCGAAGAGAACCTGATAGACTTCGTCTCCATGTAGGTGGGCCTTAACGGCCTGTACAGACGATAATAATACTAGGTGGGCTGGTGTAATACTTTCAATAACAATAGAGGAGTCCCCATGCCTCACGGTGATCCTCTTCGCCAAGCAGTCAATCTGGGCATGGTTCCAGTGTAACCACGTCATGCCCAGTATAAGATCATAGTCTGGCATCCTCAGGATTGTCGTTGGTGCCTCAAATTCCTTCCCGCCGATCTCCTCCTCCATTTTGCAATGAGAAGAGGTCATGAGCTCTGATCCATCGGGTAGACACACCATCATCATCCTTCCTGTGAATTTCTCCATGCCTACCAGTCCTTTCACGAAGTCCTCTGACACAAACGAGTGTGAAGCCCCGGTGTCAAAGATTGTGTGAGCGGGCTTGCCGCTAATGAAAACCACGCCTGAGGTAATTAAGTGTCTTAGTGTTCTAGTTGTAGTTTTTCTTTTCTTAATTTCTAACTAGTTTGTGTCTATGAGAACTAGTTCTTAGGAAAGAAGGAAATTGAATGTACTGGCATACCTACTATAACCTGCTCCGGGTTTCGGGGTTGTGCTAGATCTAGTGCATACACCTGCTCCCTCTCTGCCCTGTGGCCTCTGCCCTGATATCCCCATCCTCGGTCGTGTCCTTGGCCACCAAACTGCCGAGGAGGTGGGGCACCCTGAAGTGCTGGTGGGGGTGCTCTCCTCATGGGACAATTTCTCTTGAAATGCCCAGGCTGATTGCAATGGAAGCACACCAATGCCTGCTCTGCTATCCTCGGTATCTCCAGCATCTGTAAGGGTTGGGGGGCCAATACCCCCTGATTCCTCTGCTCCGGTCCAATCTCCTGGCGGGGTTGATCCTCGTTCCTTCTTTCCCCGATGACCTGGCCTTGAGTATGGTCTCTACGTCCTCCAATCACTGCATCATCAGCCGGCCTCTTCCGGCTCTTGACTGTAGGTTGATCTGCCTCCCTTTTCTTAGCCATCTTCAGAATCCTAGCCAAGCTTCCCTCAAAGATGAAGAGGAGGGCATGTCTCATGTCGTCGTGCAGCCCCTTGTAGAACCTACTGGTGTAGCCAGCGTCGTCCAACTGGTAAGAGTCCACATAACAGGCTAGGTGTGTAAACTCCAGCACTGTCATGTTGCCCTGCTTCAACCACAGGAACCTATCCTCCAGCTCGTCCCTCGCCGACTGAAGCACAAAATGTCCCAGAAGTGTTGCTCTGAACTCTTCCCAAGAGATATATGTGCAATCCATATCCACAAAGGTGGTGTCCAGTTGTGACTTCCACTACCTCTTCCCGTGCGACTCCAAGAAGGAGACTGCCAAAGCAACTGCCTCCTCAGTGGGGCATCGTATCCTCGCAAGATTCTCATAGATGGTATCCAACCATTCCTCTATGCAGACTGCCGACTCCATCCCCTGGTAGGATGGAGGGGAAAGTGCCCGGAAGGCACTCATCCAGTTGGCCCCGGGATTTGGCTGTGGAGCCTGGGCCTGCTGAGCTCTGAAGGCCTCCAGGATGGTCGTCAATGTTTGCCCCATCTCTGTCTGCTGAAACGGAACTGGAGCTGGCGCAGGTGGAACTATATTCGGAGCCTGAGGTGTCCCCTAATGTGGAGTAGGATTCGTCGCAGGCTATAAGTAAAATTCTAACAGTTAGATAGCATACCAATGGAATAAAAGGAGGAGAAAAAATGGACTTCTACATGTGATTTCTCTTATGGGCCCACCACTGCTTCCGCTGCTAGTTTGTCCGCAAACTAAGCACGCGCGGGGGTGGCCAAAGGTTTTTGTGGACTACTTCTCTTTCGATCGAGGTTTGCTTTGATACCACTTGTAAGACCCCCTTTTTTTCTTTTTCAAACCCGAGGTCTTATTCCCAGAACCGCTGTTTTGCGGTGGCCTCGACACTTGGGAAAGCCGCCACTACAAAACTCCGATTCTGTCGGCCTTTTCGATCATCACAGAGAGAGCAGTATTCAGGAATGAAATAGCTGAGTCCACAACAGTCATATATAATAAGAGAAATCACAACATGTCCATAAGTAGAAAAGAGATTACCGTGAAGTAACAAAATGGAAATATAAACGGGCTTAAGCCTGGTACATCAGATCCTCGCTGCAATCTCTCGCGGAAGCTATAAAAAGACTATCACTCACAGAACTGGTCGCTGGTGCTCCGGTACTAGACTGGCCCACCTTCATGCGCACCGTACTCCGCTAGTGTTGGTCCCTGAGCTGCTGGTCCCTGTCTCCCATCCGGAGCCCCTGTAATGTTGTGGTCCGAAAACCATTAGTCATTAAGACTAAGCCCTATCATCCCCTACCCCCCCCCCCCATGTCTCCTAGGCACCGGGCGGGGAGGAGGAAAGGGAAGCTACAAGGTGGAGAGTACAAAGTGACAGGTGACAATGGAACTAGTCTAGCAGTTCTATAATAGTATGCAGTAAGGTGAGCGAGTAGAGTAAGCAAGTAGAGTAAGCAGCATATGTAAGAAAGACAAGGTGAGAAGTAAGTAACCTTAACTTATATGAATGCTCATACAAACATATAAGTTAAGGGGTCTTCTGCAAGGCTCCCACCGCATAAAAAGTCTCATACCAATTTATATGTTGGGGTGTCAGTTGTATGCAAGTATGATATGTCATGATTCATGCAAGTGCAACCCACGCACATGACTCTATGCGCACATACCTTTAGTTCCCCCTATTTGGGCAGCTTCACTCCCAAGAACCTCCGTAATGGCAAATGGAGACAGTGGGTCGGGCCCCCCACTCTTAGGCGGGTATCCACACTACCAGGCCTAGCCCTCCTGTGCGCCCCTAGAGGAACACAACCTAGAGTATCCGCGTACTAATGCTGGCCATATCCACCAGACTTTATTTGGCTAAGTGTCTCACACCGCCGAGTCAACGTATCGACGTCGGTGTGAACGACCATCCAATACCGATGACCCACCACCTTATTTTGTATCCAAAAACTTTTGAGCCACTGGCTCCCCGGACTGTCCGTCTGTGCATCTACCTTCCGGATGAACTGCCCGGATGGCAATCAAAACAACCTAATCAACCTCCCGAGCTACCGGGGTGTGTGAATGTGCAACCCTAGTTATACTAGTTGCTCTTGTAAAATGTTATTCTTACTGTTTAGGTTAGCCCAGGACTGCCCAAGGTATTCCCCGTGAAGGGCTCTCGAATGCACTAGGAACTACGATGGATTACGCCCAAAGCTCCTTTTCGCAAGGCACTTACTATTATTGATTGCTATCAAATTTCCCAAACCCTTACTTGTTGTACTAGATCTAACCCTAGAGTATTTGATACTTCCTCCACACGGGAAAGACGATCTTTCGTCGATCCCGAGCACCACTTAACACTAGCCAAACCAACACTCTACTCATCCTACCTTCCACTAATGAACTCATTTTTTTATTCATCCAAACTAGCAAACATCTAACCCTAACTCATGGGCCCAAATTCACATTCCAGAATAATTTCTGCAGTTTTACTAAAAGCAGACCATCCTAAGCTATATGATGGGTAAAACGAGAGGTACTCAAAATATTCATCCAGTATCCCTATAATAATTAATGGAGGGTTGTCATGACTTTTTTAGCCTAAATCCAGTAGTTCATAATTTTCCTAATTTATCTGGTAATTTATTTAATTATTCTAGTAATCCAAAAATCCAAGTTTGAACATGAAGTACCAATATCAGACAAGCAAATGCTCCACAAAATTTTTGATAGATATAATATGACTATTTAACATAAAATCCAAAGTCTCCCAATTTTTCAGCAAGGTTTAAGCCCCTAATTCTAATTTTGGGTATATCCTACAATAAATCATTTTAAGAGACAAGTATAGAAAAAATACTTCCAAAACTTCTGAGAAAATTCAAGGGTGATTAGAAGGGCTTATAAATACTCCAAGTCAAGTTTCATAATTTATAAATTAATAAAGAGCTCTAAAATTAATTTTGATCAAATGTTCATATTTGTGATTTTATGCACTAACTATAGAAATTATTCATTTAAAAATTGTAACAAAAATATCCACCAGATTATTGACCTAGAATCATTACTGACTGAGTTTCACAATTTCTCAACATATGATAAGCTCTATATAAAATATTGAACAAGTTTCCAAGCTAATAAGTTTGTGAAGTAGATACTATAATTAAGTATTCAAAAATTCTAATAAAATTCATACATGAGCATAAAGGTTAAAACTTCTTCTACCAAATTTATATGACTTTCCAATGGAGAGTGACTTCACAATAACCAAATGATTAAGTAGGGCTAACTCATGCATTACAAAGGAAGTACTAAGACTATTGATCCAAAGTTCCCAATTAAATTTCCAGAGGTTCATAGTAACTCTAGGACTATATAACCCAAGTTTCATCTCTATTTAATGAGTTTTAGTCACATATTCTATCACTACAAATTTTGTGCCCTAAACTAGGGTTAGGGTTTTGTGGGGTCTACCTATTTCCAAATCCCATAAGAGTTTTACCTGAGGGTTTTAGCTACCCTAGTACCCTCTCTACCAAGTTTCAAGTCCATCCAAGGTCTTTTGACCATATGCCCTTCACAAGGCACCAAAGACCATCCTTAGGCTTAGGTCTTGGGTGTTGGAGTTACCATTGTGATCTGGAAGTGATCAAACATGTAATCTCACTGCCAACGCGATATGAGCCTGCAGGGTCGCACATAAGAGATGTGGAGAAGTTGGATAATTGACTGTGTTGGTAAAGGTTGCCAATCACCGACCTGAATGGGGTTGTGGGCAAAGTGTTTCCTTAAAGTATCGTCGGGTTGGGCAAATGTTGCCTTGGAGGGCTGGTAAGGATTGTCGTCTGAGGGTCGATAACATTCGTCGAGAATCGTCTTCTGATTCCCGCCGATCGGCGAGAATCGTCTCTCTGATTCTCGCTGATCGACGAGAATCGTCGAGAATCAATATGTTGATTCTCGACGATCGACGACTTCGACATGTATCGTCGACCGCGGCTCGACGGTCGACGAGATTCGACGTGTATCATCAAGTGAAGCTCGACGATCGGCGAGAATCGTCGAGTATTGTACTATGATTCTCGCCGATCCATGGTGATGCTCGCTGATCGATTCTCGCCGATTCTCGCCGACTCTCGCCGATTGATACTCGCCGATTCTGAACCTTATTCTTGGGTGGTCTGCGGATAGCGATAAGCCAAGGTATATTTATACCTTTGGTATAAGTACAACACTTAGGGTTTTCGGGTTCAAGGCTCGCGATTTTCTCCTGTAACAGATCGAAACCCGCGACGGAAGAGTTCCGTTCCGCGATCGTTCCGCCGATCCCGAATCCCGCCGCCGACGGAAGGGTTCCGCCGCCGCCGTGTTCGCTCTGTCGACCTCCTCTTCTCTGGCGACTGTCGCTGGTGCTGCTCTTCCTGGCGCGGACCTAGCAGTCCGTGGAATAGCAAGGTGCGGTCATCGTTCTTCCCGATATTCCGTGCGACGGAAAGCTCGACGTTCTCCCGCTCGTGTGGATTTCTGCAGAGACGTGGATATTATTCCACGTAGAACTCGCCACTAGCAAGAAGACAAAGTTTGGAGCATCTCCGTTGAGTTGTGACTCAACGCCACCGAGGTAATTTTTTCCTAGTTTTGCTAACTTCTTGATTCAACGTTCATAGCCCGGTCCATATCTCTTTGGGTTTTTCTTGATGTTTTTCTTTTCCGCTGCGTGCACATGCGTTGTGCCATCCTTATAGAGAAACCCAACAGTGGTATCAGAGCCAGGTTTCGGCCATGATCGTTGTTTTGGAAGTTTGTTATTCCAGTGCGTGTAAACCTAGGGATTTAGAAGTGTTCTAAATGCCTAGATTTAGTCTTGGTTTCCCGCCAAGAACCTCTGGAATTGCGTGGAATTTCTAATTGTTAGAAATTGTGATCTCCTTAGCAGTAACCATCCCTCGATTTTGTTTTGGATTTTGGAATCCAACAAAGAGAGATGAGCTTGTCTACTGCTTTAAGTTGAGCTGTCTTTGCATTTGTCCAATGCATGTAAATCTGAGGATTTGGAAGTTTCTGGATGTTCAGATTTATCCCTTCCTTCTATCAATTGTTGATGGTGTTAGGATGTGCACATAAGGGATGCATGTGGTTTAGGATTGTTTTTCTTTGGATGTGCACATTGATCAAATGTTGATCATGGTTAATTGTTAACCTATAATTGAAAATCCCTTCATCTAATATTAAGTGTTCGGATTCCTTCCGATGGATGACACTCTTCCTGCCTCGATCGATGAAGTGTGGGCTTGCCAAAGCAAGGAGCATTAATCTATCTTGGTAAGGGTGCGAGCGGATAATTGTGATATCCCACTGTCGACATCGGGTCATACTTAACTAGGTGACCTCAAAGGTTGAGTGCCTAGAGACATAGGGTTGGCATGCACCATATGATGGATGCGAATAAGGAGTTATTCACCAACCATACAAGAATTGCATGAGGATGCAATTGGCAAGCGTTGCCTACCTAAATAACTGCATCGTGAGAGGAACGCCAAAGCGGACTCATAGTGTTGGTGAAATACGGATCTTGTCCACTAAGAGAGTAGCTCGCATGAACTCTCTGAATTGTTAGTGAGGGCTATCATTTCGAATAAAATAGTGGGAGTATTTTAATTGAAGTCCAAATTAAAATAAATTGTGTTTGAAATTTTGGTACTGATTTTATTCTGCATAAATTCTTGTAGAATTCCATGGCAAGTGTTTCACACTCCACATTGTCTCTGAGAGCCATCCTTGAGAAGGATAAGCTCAGTGGGACTAATTACATGGACTGCTACAGGAACCTGAGAATTGTTCTCAGACAAGAGTGAAAGCTCTATGTCTTGGAAGAAGAAGCCCCCGAGGTGCCGACCGGGAACTCTTCCCGTGCTGAGAAAGATACTTATAAGAAGTATACTGACGATGCTTTAGATGTCGAATGCCTTATGCTTGCCACTATGAACTCTGAGCTTTAGAAGCAACATGAGAACATGGGGTGCAAGGAGATTGACGAGCATCTCAAGAAAATGTTTCAAGGGCAGGCTCGTCAAGAGAGGTTCGACATCACAAAGGCGTTGTTTCAGTGCAAGATGGGAGTTCGAGACTCAGTAGGGACTCACGTACTCAAGATGATTGGGTATATAGAGAACCTTGAAAGGCTGGGTTTTCCTCTTGGTCAAGAGTTGGCCACGGATCTGATCCTGCAATCGTTGCCGGACAGTTATGAGCAGTTTGTCTTGAACTACAACATGAATGAAATAGACAAGACACTGCCCGAACTCCTAGGCATGTTGAGAACTGCCGAAATCAATATGAAGAAGGCCAAGCCTGCCAGCCCCATACTGATGGTGCATAAGGGCAAGGGCAAGGCCAAGGGCTCTAAGAAGACGAAGGTGGGACCTAAGTCATACCTTGAGCTCAAGTCTTCAGCACTGATGAAAAGGAAAAGCACGGTGAAGGAAGGGAAATGCCACCACTGTGGCAAGGCTGGTCATTGGAGGAGGAACTATCCTTCGTACATTGAGGGTCTGCAGATATTGAGGGGAGGTATGACTTCCGCTTCAAATGTTTACGTTATAGAGATAAACCTTTCTGCTCCTTCATCTTGGGTATTGGATACCGGATGTGGTTCTCACATTTGTACAAATGTGCAGGAACTGGGAAGGAGAAGATTGCTGAGTAAAGGGGAGGTGGACCTCCGCGTTAGCAATGGAGCAAGAGTTGCTGCTGTAGCCGTAGGGGTTTATCGTCTTTCTTTGCCCAGTGGGCTTGTAATAGAACTTGATAATTGTTATTTCGTTCTGGTCATAACTAGAAACATTATATCTATTTCATGTTTGGACATGATTGGATTTTCTTTTATAATTAAGAACAATTGTTGTTCTATATTTAAGAATGATGTTTGTTATGCTGTAGCCCAATTGTTTAATGGTCTTTATGTTTTGAACTTGGACCATCTGATCTGTAATGTAAATAATAATAAAAGACTAAGAACAAATGACTCGAACCCTACTTTTCT
Source organism: Platanthera guangdongensis (assembly GCA_039583875.1). NCBI lineage: Eukaryota > Viridiplantae > Streptophyta > Magnoliopsida > Asparagales > Orchidaceae > Platanthera > Platanthera guangdongensis. The sequence continues at coordinate 42,720,305 of CM077162.1, forward strand.
CTGGCATTGTCGTTTGGGCCATATCAACGAGAAGCGCATATCCAAGCTCCATAGAGATGGACTTTTGGACTCATTTGATTATGAATCATTTGAGCGATGCGAATCTTGTTTGTTAGGCAAGATGACTAAAGCTCCTTTCACTGGTTATACTGAGAGGGCTGAGGATCTCTTGGGTGTTGTACATAGTGATGTATGCGGACCCATGAGTTTCATGGCTAGAGGTGGGTATTTCTACTTTGTTACATTTACTGATGATTTCAGTAGATACGGATATGTGTATCTTATGAAGTGCAAATCCGAGACTTTTGAAAAGTTCAAAGAGTTTAAGAATGAAGTAGAAAACCAGTTGGGTAAAAGGGTTAAAGCACTCCGATCTGATCGAGGTGGCGAATACCTGAGTCATGAGTTCCGTGATCATCTGAAAGAGTGTGGTATTGTATCACAGCTCACTCCACCTAGAACACCACAACATAATGGTGTGTCTGAGAGGATAAATCGTCCTTTGTTAGACATGGTACGTTCGATGATGAGTCATGCAGACTTGCCTGTTTCCTTTTGGGGTTTTGCTTTAGAGACTGCAGCAATGACATTGAATCGCGCTCCAACGAAAACGGTTCTGAAGACACCATATGAGATATGGACAGGGAAGCGTCCTAGTATGTCGTTCATTAAAATTTGGGGCTGTGAGGCATACGTGAGACGTCAAATGCCTGACAAGCTGGAACCCAAATCAGATAAATGTTATCTGGTGGGATATCCTAAGGAAACGAAAGGGTATTACTTTTACCTACCGTCTGAGGGCAAAGTGTTTGTCGCAAGGACTGGTGTCTTCTTGGAGAAAGAGTTCTTATCAAGAAAGACTGAAAAGGTAGAGCTTGAAGAAGTTCAAGAACCACATGTAGTGAATGAACCGGAATTGGATTCTGAGACAGGACTACAAGATGTTGTAGCTAGAGAACCTGCTCAGGGAACACAAGTCCTACGTAGATCTGGTAGACCGAGGTTTGAGCCTGAGAGATATGGATTTCTCGTGTCTCAAATAGGTAATGTGTTGCTTATGGATCATGATGATGAACCAGCAACCTACCAAGAGGCTATGAATGGACCGGACTCCGACAAATGGCTTGAGGCTATGAAATCCGAAATGGACTCCATGTATGCAAACCAAGTTTGGAACTTGGTGGAACCACCTGAAGGGGTACGACCCATAGGGTGCAAGTGGGTCTTCAAGAAGAAGACCGACATGGATGGGAATGTACAGACATTCAAAGGGCGACTGGTGGCTAAGGGTTTCAAGCAAATTCATGGTGTTGACTATGATGAGACCTTTTCCCCTGTTGTCATGGTAAAGTCCATAAGGATATTGCTTGCTGTTGCTGCGTATTATGACTACGAGATCTGGCAGATGGATGTCAAAACGGCTTTCCTTAATGGAAACCTCCTTGAAGAAGTGTATATGACACAACCCGATGGTTTTGTATCCCTAGATGAAGCCACTAAAATATGCAAGCTGAATAAGTCCATTTATGGACTGAAACAGGCCTCTCGAAGTTGGAATCTTCGTTTTGATGAGAAAATCAAAGAGTTTGGTTTCATCAAGAATGAAGATGAGCCTTGTGTTTACAAGCGAATCAGTGGGAGCATTGTTATCTTCCTGATATTGTATGTAGATGACATACTGTTGATTGGGAATGACATTCCTACCCTGAAAGTTGTTAAGAACAACCTAGGGAACTGCTTTTCAATGAAGGATTTGGGTGAAGCGACTTATATACTCGGTATTAAGATCTATAGAGATAGATCGAATAAGTTGCTGGGTTTGACCCAGAGTACGTACATCGAAAAGGTGTTGAAGCGGTTCAACATGCTTGAGTCCAAGAAAGGATTTTTGCCCATGTCTCATGGTGTGAATCTCTCTAAGGACCAGTGTCCAAAGTCTTGTGAAGATAAGGACCGCATGAAGTTGATTCCATATGCTTCGGCAATTGGATCAATCATGTACGCGATGTTATTGACTCGACCCGATGTCTCCTTTGCTTTGAGCATGACTAGCAGGTATCAGTCAGACCCCGGTGAGTGTCACTGGATTGCAGTCAAGAATATCCTGAAGTACTTGAGAAGGACTAAGGATGTGTTCTTGGTGTATGGTGGAGAGGAAGAGCTCGCTGTAAGTGGGTACACAGATGCTAGCTTCCAAACTGATAGAGACGACTCCAAGTCTCAGTCAGGTTTTGTGTTTTGCCTGAATGGAGGAGCTGTGAGCTGGAAGAGTTCCAAGCAAGAGACAGTTGCTGATTCTACAACTGAGGCCGAGTATATCGCAGCAGCTAATGCGGCGAAGGAGGTTGTATGGATTAGGAAATTCATCGGCGAGCTTGATGTAGTTCCTAGCATTGTTGGTCCCGTAGTTCTCTACTGTGATAATAATGGTACAATTGCACAATCTAAGGAACCTAGATCTCATCAGCGCTCCAAGCACATACTTCGGCGGTTTCATCTTATTCGTGAGATTGTCGAACGAGGAGATGTAAACATTTGCAGAGTGCCGACTGAGGAAAATATTGCGGATCCGCTGACAAAGCCTCTCACGCAGAGAAAGCATGATGGTCATACTAGATCGATGGGTATACGATACCTAAATGATCAACTCTAGCGAGAATCTTGTGGATTGCATGTAAATATGTATTTTGTTGGCTGTTTGTTCATATGCTAGATGCCACTCATTGTTTGTGAGGTTTTTGCTTTGATACTTTCGAGATCAAGTGGGAGTCTGTTGGAGTTACCATTGTGATCTGGAAGTGATCAAACATGTAATCTCACTGCCAACGCGATATGAGCCTGCAGGGTCGCACATAAGAGATGTGGAGAAGTTGGATAATTGACTGTGTTGGTAAAGGTTGCCAATCACCGACCTGAATGGGGTTGTGGGCAAAGTGTTGCCTTAAAGGATCGTCGGGTTGGGCAAATGTTGCCTTGGAGGGCTGGTAAGGATTGTCGTCCGAGGGTCGATAACATTCGTCGAGAATCGTCTTCTGATTCCCGCCGATCGGCGAGAATCGTCTCTCTGATTCTCGCCGATCGACGAGAATCGTCAAGAATCAATATGTTGATTCTCGACGATCGACGACTTCGACATGTATCGTCGACCGCGGCTCGACGGTCGACGAGATTCGACGTGTATCATCAAGTGAAGGTCGACGATCGGCGAGAATCGTCGAGTATTGTACTCTGATTCTCGCTGATCCATGGTGATGCTCGCTGATCGATTCTCGCCGATTCTCGCCGACTCTCGCCGATTGATACTCGCCGATTCTGAACCTTATTCTTGGGTGGTCTGCGGATAGCGATAAGCCTAGGTTTATTTATACCTTTGGTATAAGTACAACACTTAGGGTTTTCGGGTTCAAGGCTCGCGATTTTCTCCTGTAGCAGATCGAAACCCGCGACGGAAGAGTTCCGTTCCGCGATCGTTCCGCCGATCCCGAATCCCGCCGCCGAGGAAGGGTTCCGCCGCCGCCGTGTTCGCTCCGTCGACCTCCTCTTCTCCGGCGACTGTCGCTGGTGCTGCTCTTCCTGGCGCGGACCTAGCAGTCCGTGGAATAGCAAGCTGCGGTCATCGTTCTTCCCGATCTTCCGTGCGACGGAAAGCTCGGCGTTCTCTCGCTCGTGTGGATTTCTGCAGAGACGTGGATATTATTCCACGTAGAACTCGCCACTAGCAAGAAGACAAAGTTTGGAGCCTCTCCGTTGAGTTGTGACTCAACGCCACTGAGGTAATTTTTGCCTAGTTTTGCTAACTTCTTGATTCAACGTTCATAGCCCGATCCACATCTCTTTGGGTTTTTCTTGATGTTTTTCTTTTCCGCTGCGTGCACAAGCGTTGTGCCATCCTTATAGAGAAACCCAACATTGGGTCCTAGGGCAAACTCAGCCCAATCCACCCCATCTTCCATGGGAAGGTGTTACAAGCCATGTCAAGTCAGTGGCCCCAATTTCAACCTCTGTTGAGGTGATTTGGCCACTCAAAACCCAAAGTGCACTATTTGACCTAAATAGTCTTATTATGGCAAGGTTAGGGTTTGCATGATTTCAACTCAAACCATCTCCAAATGAGATTAAATTTTAACCAGGGCCTTATGAAGACCCCATGGACCCCTCACCAGAATTTGGGAGAGTTTAGAGGTCATTAGACCTTTTAAATAATTCCTATATTATTTATTAAATTTCTACAAAACCTTTAGGACAATTTTTCCCAAAAATTCCCAATTTTGGATATGTTCTCGGTATAGGTAAGAATGACCCCCATCCAAAATTTCAAGTTTTTTGGATGGCTGGATTGATGGGGGCACTCAAAATAGTCTCTGGTCTAGCCTAGGTATAGTCCTCACCAAAATGGGTGTTGTGGTCAAACCCCTTACCCAAATTGGTTCACATCAATTTTAAATTAAGCTAGACTTCAAGGGCTACAAATTTCATGTCGGTCATTTTTCCTATAGGGAGACCTAAGTATTTTTAATATTTAATTTTAAATAGCCTAGTAAACAGGACAGAAAATAAAAAAAATCAAAATAAATTTGCAAGATCCAACACAAATCTTGAAGCAGATCCAACGCATCCTGGTCATCTTCTTCCTCCAGCCGAGGGCTAGGATTGCCCGAACCTGGAGCAACTTGCAAGCCTTTTCCCGGCCATCCAACCACCTCCCTGGCCGGCCACCACCGCCACCACCTTCGTTGAGGTGGGGGATATCGCCGGGCGGCTGCACAGCCGCCGGAGGGGCGGATTCCGGCGAACCTGAGTGGTTGAAAAACCATGAAATTTCTGAAATTTCTCTCACCCAGTCCGGCTCAATTGAGCCTGATTTCTCTTCTAAAGGATTTAAAGTTCTAACCCACGAAGAGAGTAGAGGAGGACCTTTAACCGGGCTTGCCGACGAGTGTGGTGGTGGTGCGCCATGGCCGGTAGTGGAGCTTGTGGGTATTCTGCAGCAGCACTACCAAGATGCGCGGCTCCTTCAGGTAAAGTGTGGAAACGCCTCCTCTGAGTCCAGTGATGCTTTTGAGATCATCAATTGGGGGAGGGGAAGGGGTGAACTTGGCTCCACCATTAATGACCTTAAAATGAAAGTTTCGGCCATGGTCGATCCACTGCACCCAGCCACTGGAAAGGGCTAGAAAGTCCCTTAATCTTCCCCTAACTGACCAGGGAGGAAGATTCCAGCAAGAAGAGAGGGCCTTTGGCCTTCCAAGCTATGAATGTCCTTCATTCCCCACTTTCTCTCTCCTCCATTAAAGGACAAATGGAGCTTTCTCTCTCCTAGTCATCCTGAATGAATTTTATCATCTCCCTAGCCTATTGGCAGCCCATCTAACCCACATGCACAATAAAAATGAGGTTAGCCCAAGTGGGTTTGGGTTTGAGCTTGAGTTAGCCCATTTGGGCTAGTTTGACCTAACACTTAATAAAGTTGACCTTGGTCAACATGACCATTTGGATTGACCCCAATGGGTCCTTGGTGACCCATTGACCTCTCCTAAGGTCTAGTAAGACTTGAGTAAGGCTGGTTGGGCATCTTGGGGGTCACTTGACCCTTAGTTAGGGCACTTTGACCCTTTTTGAAGCTAGGGTTGACTTGGGTCAACTTAGCCTCTTTGGTTGACCCCAATGGGTCCTGGGGTCAAGGTGTAGCCCTAAGGTCAAACCTTAGGTCTAAATGTGAGGCTGAGCTATAGGCAGACCAAGGTGATTTTCACCTTGGCCTTGTTCACTTTGTCCCTTTGAGCTTCTGGTGGTTTTGTCATGACCTAGTCATGACAAAACAAAATCCTAGGGGTCTAGTTGTTTAATGGATGTTACAATGGTCATCGCCCGCCAAGACAACAAACAGCGCCGAAGGGAGCAGCGGGCGATGCGTTAGGAGGCGGAGATTCCCCTCTACTGCGATATCCATCGGGTAGAGGGGCATAGGACCTTTTCTTGCCCCGAGTTCTGGGAAGCAAGGAGGAGACTGGAGGCAGGAGCAGCAGAGAGAGAGCAGTAGAGGCAGGAGGCCCCGGTGGGGCAGGTGGCATTCCAAGCTATGGTGAGGAGGAGGAATGAAGACCGAGTCGACCTGGGAGGTTGCGGGGAAGTGATACATGGCCCAGGAGGTGGGCATATAGGCGTGATCAATGGAGGGGCCGGGCTTGGAGCTTCCCACAAGGGGAGTCTCCACCAAATCTATTGGAAGAATGTCGCCTCGACATCACAGACCCTGCTGCCATTGGAGGAGATCACGTTCTCGGAGGAGGACATGCTAGGGAACGAGAATCCCTTCCACGACGCCTTGGTCATTGAAGCCGCTATCGAAGACTTCACCGTCGACCGAATCCTTGAGGACAACGGTAGCTCGGTGAATGTCATTTTCAAAAGAACCTTCGTTGGGCTTCACTTGGAAGCATCCCAGGTACAGGCTGCAGATGGACGGCTCTTTGGCTTATCAGGAGAGAAGAAAGAGGTGGAGTGAGCAGTGGAGCTGCTAGTTATACTCGGCGGGACGTCGATCCGATGCCGCTTCATCATTGTCGACGCACCGAGCGGGTACAACACCATCTTTGGGCGACCCCTCATCAACTACTTCACTGTCGTTCCGTCGTCTTACCACCAGTGCCTGAAGTACTGCTGCGGAGATATTCAGATCCGGATCAGGGGAGATCCCAAGGCCTCCAGGGAATGCTACCTAAATGACATCAGCACCATCAGCTGGATGGGTGACGCGGAGAAATTGGAGGAGCTGCTGGAGAAGGAGATGGGACTGTGTGCTGCTGAGGAGATGGAGGAGATAGAGGTGATCTCTCGAGGAGGAGAGTCGGGACTGCTGAAGGTTGGAGGATCCCTACTTCTAGGAGGGAAAATAGAGATGGTTGCTTGCCTCTAGGACAACATCGACGTCTTTGCATGGAGCGCCGCCGAGATACCAGGGGTAGACGCTGATGTTGCCTGTCATCGCCTTAACCTGGATCCAACAGTGGCTCCTGTTTGTCAAAAGCAGAGAAATAGCGCCGCCGTACTGGCCGGACCAATCAGAGAAGAGGTAGAGAAGGTGCTGGAGGCGGGTTTTGTCTCAGAGATCCAGTATCCAGGCTGGGTGTCCAATGTTGTGATGGTGTAGAAGCCCGGAGGGGGCTGGCGTCTATGTATCGATTTTTCAATGTTTAATAAAGCTTGCCTGAAGGATTGCTACCCCTTGCCTCAAATCGACTCACTGGTTGATTCCGCCGTCGGGTTTCCTGTGATGAGTTTTCTTGATGCTTTTTCAGGGTATCACCTGATCCGGATGCATCCCCCCGACTGCCAGGACGTCTCCTTCATAACCAGTGATCGTTGTTATAGCTACAAGATGATGCCCTTCAGGCTCAAGAATATAGGCGCGACTTACCAGAGGATGATGGATCAAATATTCAAGGAGCAGAAGGGGCGGAACTTGGAGGTTTATGTGGATGACCTCCTTGTCAAGAGTAAAAGTGTCGCGGAGCACATAGCGGATCTAGTGGAGACCTTCGCTACTCTGAGGAAGTACAAGATGTGACTCAACCCGGCCAAGTGCGTCTTCGATGTAGGAAGAGGGAAGTTTCTAGGTCACCTCCTCACTCCCAGGGGGGAGCCTAATCCAAACAAGGTGAAGGCCATTTTGGAGATGGCGTCACCAAGGGATCCCAAGGAAGTTCAGAGGCTGACTGGAAGGATGACAGGCCTCAGTCGTTTCTTGTCCAAAGCAGGGGAGAAGTGCTCTCCGTTCTTCAAGACCCTTCGAGGGAATCAAAAGTTCGAGTGGACGGCGGAGTGTGAGGAGGCCTTCGGAAAGCTCAAGCAACAGCTAACCCAAGCTCTTCTCCTCCAAGGCCCGTGGGGTAATGCGGATCTCTTTCTCTATCTGGGAGTCTGGGCAGAAGAAGTTAGCTCGGTGTTGGTCTGGGAGGAAGGAAAGAGGCAGCTCCCTGTCTATTATGTGAGTAGAGTGATGCAGCAGGCAGAAGCGAGATACCCTATCTTGGAGAAGATGGTGTTTGCGTTGGTGGTTTCCGCTCGTAGTCTCCGTCCGTATTTTCAAGCTCACTACATCAGGGTCGTCTCCGATCATCCTCTACGGAGTATCCTAGATGGAGTCGAGCATTTTGGCAGGTTGGCAAAGTGGGCGGTGGAGCTTAGCGAGTTCGATATTTCTTACTCTCCAAGGGTGGCAATCAAGGCGCAGGCGGTGGCAGATTTCCTTGCCGACTTCTCGGCCGAGGTGGAAGGAGAGGAAGGAACTTCTAGCATAGTCTCCTAGAAGATGTTTGTGGATGGGGCTTTGGGCAGATATTTTGTGGGATCCAGAGTCATGCTCGTATGCCCCCAGGGAACCAGGATCGAGCAAGCAGTCGAGATCCTCTTCCCAGTTACCAACAATCAGGCGGAGTACGAAGCCATGGTGGCTGGCTTGCGTCTCGCCAAGGAGTTGGCAATATGAGATATTAGGTCCTTCACCGACTCGATGGTAGTCGCATCCCAGATCAGAGGCGAGTTCGAGGTGAATGATCTGATCCTGCAAAGATACTTGATCAAAGTGAAAAGTCTGATCAGGGGGTTTCTGTCTTTCTTCGTCGAGCACATACCCTGAGAGGACAGTTCAGAAGCTGATTACCTTGCTAAGTACGGTCCCCGGGCTGGGGGAACCGTGACTGAACTGTTCCGGCCGTCCATCAAAGAAGGGGAGATGATGGACATCGAGCAGAGAGCATCCTGGAGGGATCCGTTTGTTTCTTTCCTGACAACAGGTCAAATTCCTGCCAGCGAGGGGGATCAAAGGAAGTTCCGCTACAAAGTCGCATACTATCTGCTTCAGGAAGGAGAGCTCTACCGCAAGACCATCTCAGGTCCTCTGGCTCGGTGCCTGTCAGATATTGAAGTACCTCGTATCCTGGAGGAGATTCACTCAGGAGAGTGTGGCAGTCATTCAGGAACTCGCACTCTGGAACAAAGAATTCTAAGGCATGGATATTTCTGGCCCACCATTCGGAAGGATGCAGGAGCATTCTCCAAAAAGTATCTCCAATGCCAGCTCTTCGCGCCTCTTCAACTACAACCAGCTCAGCATCTTCGCTCGATCACTGCTCCATGGCCCTTCGCCATCTGGGGGATGGACTTGATCGGCCCTTTCCTCAGGCCAGTGGACAAAGGAAGTTCATGCTTGTCATGATCGATTACTTCTCCAAGTGGATCGAGGCAAAGGCTCTGGCCAAGACCATGTCCCAATTTGTAAAGAACTTCATTTGGGGAGAAATTGCATGCAGGTTTGGGATTCCTCTCGTCATCGTCAGCGACAACGGTCCGCAGTTCGCCAGCTTGGAGCTAGAGGACTTCTGCAAACAACTAGGGATGTATCTATGATTCGCCTCTATGCATCATTCTCGCAGCAACGGACAGGTAGAGGCCGCCAATAAGTTGATCATTAACCTCCTTAAGAAGAAAGTCACCAACTTGAAAGGCAATTTGGCAGAGCAGCAACCCTCGGTTCTATGGGATATGAGAATAACTCCAAACTAGGCTACGGGGGAAACTCCCTTCAAGTTATCCCACGAGTCTGAGGCACTCATCCCAGTAAAATTCGAGGTTCGAAGCCCGAGTGTCATAGCAGCTGGAGATGGCAGTGAAGAATGGCGCTTGGAGAACGAAGATGCTCAAAGGCTCTCGTTGGATTTCATTGAAGAGCTCCGAGACTTGGCCTCCATCCATCAAGAGGAGATCAAGCGGCGCTTGGCAAAACATTTCGACAAGAATGTCCGCCCAAAGCATTTCCTCCCAGGAGATCTGGTCATGAAGAAGGTGGATGCCGCAGGAAGGGGAGCAACAGTTGGCAAGCTACATCCTAATTGGGAAGGTCCCTTCATCGTCCAAGAAGCCTTGGCCACCTGAGGCTATTATCTCCAGGATCAGGTTGGAGAGTAGCTGGGAGGTACTTGGAGCGGGGATGACCTGAAAAGGTTCTATCCCTAGCGGCCAATGATGTATTTTATTTGTACATGCTTTCATACATATATAAAGATAGTAGCAACTGTTTGGCTTCTCTTTTTTGCTTTTCCATCTCAAGATTTCTGAGGCCTTAAGGTTCTGCTCCGAGATCAATCCGAGAAACCGGCGGTCGACCTGTTTCTCTTAGATAGCCCAGTGCGGACGATGGGACGATGCCTCAGGATATAAGCACCCTTGTAAGACCGGACCCCTGCATTGACGGCCGAGATCAGCTCCCCCCATGCATGTCGACCTAGCTACCCCCGATTGCATCTCTCCTCCGACTGGAGGAACTAGCAGTAACAGGTTTAGACCCCAACCTCTAGGACCTGAGGAAGGATCGACCTTACCAAGCTCTTATTTGGGCAATAGACCTACTAATTTCAAAGGCAGGATAACCAGCCAAAGGGCAAAGATAGGCCCGAGGGAAGATGTTAGTCGCGAGTGCGTCCTGGAGGACCCTCGGAAAAACCTTACCCCTCGCTCGTGGGTGTACACTCGTAGTCGGGTGGTAGAGCTGAGATGATCAACGGTCGGATTGGGAAACGTGCCTTTGACCTGTTTCACCTAGATAGCCCAGTGCGGACGATGGGACGATGCCTCTGGATATAAGCGACCTTGTAAGACTGGACCCCTACATTGACGGTCGAGGTCAGCTCCCCCTTGCATGTCGGCCTAGCTACCCCCGATTGCATCTCTCCTCAGGCTGGAGGAACTATCAGGAACAGGGTTGGATGCCAACCTCTCAACTCGACGGTGGCGAAATCATCGTTCGCTTTATAATTTCTTCGTCCTCAAAGATATTGATGTGCTTAATTCATTGTCAATCTCTTAAAGCAATAGGAAAGACAACTCCAACCGTATATCAAGTCCTTGAGTGGTAGTGTCGTCGTAAGTCCAAGTCCCTGCACAAGCTCCTCTCCTGCATATTGGCCAAGGACCTCTTCGAGTGAAATCAAGTTCCTCGTTGGAGTGATGTCATAATCCGAGATCTCTGTACGAGCTCCTCTCCTGCAGATCGACTACTTGCCTCCCCGAGTCGACATACACCACTCTAGTTAAGCAAGACTCCTGAGAGCTGTCGACTCCAACATTTGAAGTCCTCGAGTGGTAGTGTCGCCATAAGTCCAAATCCATGCACGAGCTCCTCTCCTGCATATTTTCCAAGGACCTCCTCGAGTGAAATCAAATTCCTCGTTGCAGTGATGTCATAGTCCGAGATCTCTGTACGAGCTCCTCTCCTGCAGACCAACTACTTGCCTCCCCGAGTCGCCATACACCACTCTAGTTGAGCAAGGCTCCTGAGAGCTGTCGACTCCAACATTAGAAGTCCTTGAGTGGTAGTGTTGTCGTAAGTCCAAGTCCCGGCACGAGCTCCTCTCCTGCATATTGGCCAAGGACCTCCTCGAGTGAGATCAAGTTCCTCGTTGGAGTGATGACGTAGTCTGAGATCTCGGTACGAGCTCCTCTCCTGCAGACCGACTACTTGCCTCACCGAGTCGACATACACCACTCTAGTTGAGCAAGACTCCTGAGAGCTGTCAACTCCAACATTTGAAGTCCTCGAGTGGTAGTGTCGCCATAAGTCCAAATCCCTGCATGAGCTCCTCTCCTGCATATTGGCCAAAGACCTCCTCGAGTGAAATCAAGTTCCTCGTTGGAGTGATGTCGTAGTCCGAGATCTTTGTACGAGCTCCTCTCCTGCAGATCGACTACTTGCCTCCTCGAGTCGACATACACCACTCTAGTTGAGCAAGACTCTTGAGAGCTGTCGACTCCAACATTTGAAGTCCTCGAGTGGTAGTGTCGTCATAAGTCCAAATCCCTGCATGAGCTCCTCTCCTGCATATTGGCCAAAGAACTCCTTGAGTGAAATCAAGTTCCTCATCGGAGTGATGTCGTAGTCCGAGATCTCTGTACGAGCTTCTCTCCTGCAGACCGACTACTTGCCTCCTTGAGTCGACTGATTCTCTGTAACGCCCCCACATGTCACATGACATATAACGGTGGGTCCGGCCGGGGCCCCACGCCATAGATCACAGACAAGCGGAGGAATTACGTGTGGAAATCAAAATCTATGTGTATCCTTAACTCATTCCATTCTAGCGCAGCATATTTTTATGTTAGCATGAACTCAAACAAGAATGTCCACCAATATACAAATACCACATTTATATATAACAACACCAGGAATGTATACAACCCACACACCCTAGCCTTATGGCCTTACAAGTTCCTCTTTTACACAGCAATAATTTCGTACATCGGCACGCAGGCCGGCCACACATTAAATCCAAACACAACTCTTCACATGGCCTTCAAGGGCCTATAGCAGCAAGCTAGCCATTCCGCTTATTGATTTCAAGCCGCAACACCTACAAGTCCATATCCAAGCCAACACCGAAAACAAAGTAACGGTCAGCATTTGGCTGACCCATTATAATGACCCTACCCCCTACCCGGGGTAGTGGTTCCTTCCCTGCATACCGTGCTATCATCTATCATCAAGTATCATCAAACAGCATATGTATATCATTCTCTTTATCCCGCTAGCAAACACATGACATCATAAATGCTGGAATCCACCAGACGTTCCGTGCACTCAGGGCACCTTCTTGGCGTACCGGAATCCACCAGTCATACACCGCTGATCAGAGGTTTTAACTTGTTGGTTGAACGGCCCTAGTCCACCAGTCTCGCAAGCTGGCGACATCCCGCCCAAACCACTCAGAGGTACAACCTCACAGCATCCAAAACAACCAGAGTAGGTCGACCCACACCATGTGGTGTAGCACGCCGGGTTTATCCAAGCTCCCCAGGCATGTCTATCCATCGACCCCCCCTCCTATTCCGATCGACCCACACCATGTGGTGCAGCAAGCCGGGTTTAACTCGGCTCCCCAAGCATTGCCACCAATCGATCCCTACCAAACTAGATCAACCCACCCTAGTGGTGTAACAGGCCGGGTTTATCTCGAGCTCCCCAGGCGTGCTACCAATTGATCATATCATAACCAGGAGCTTTGCCAAAGCCTCCTCACAAGAAGCATCACATCCATACATTCATCACAACAGAAATCCATTTGCACATCAGCAAATCCACGGAGTCTTCTCCGGTTTACCCATGAACATCACCAATCCAGACTACCGGTCCAGATGGGCTTCACACAGCATGTCTATGCCGTACTCCAGAATTCCGGCTCTAGATGCAGACGCAATGAAGGAATCACTTCACGGATATCCACCTCTTGGTGGAGGATTCCAAGCACATGTATAAAGGAAGGACTTCGATGTCCAAGAAGGAGATCGTTACCCTTGAAGACCGCTTCGGCGCCATGAAGTAGCCGGATGGAAATCACCGCCTCGGCTCTGCCTTCACGAATCCACTCTCGGATCTTCGCTCCGCACTCCGCAGCTCCTACAGCAGCTGGTAGTCTCCTCCCTTCCCTCTTGCCTTGGGCCTTTCTTCCTCCCTTTCTTAGAATAAAATGAAGAAGAAGAAGAAAAGAGGAGTTAAATCCCCTTTTTCTCGGCCTTCACAATACTTGGACAGAGCCCAACCACTGGATCCAGGAAGAGGGAAACAAACGGCTCAGATTTGGCCAGAAAAGCTTGAACATGGCCTGACATGCCCGGTGACACGCCCGTGTCACAGGCCGTGTCCCCCTAAGCGGCAGACAACCGACTCAATCCAGCCAATACACGGCCGTGTGACACGCCCGTGTCACGTGCCGTGTCCCCGACACACCCTCAGACATGCCCGTGTCTGAGGTCGTGTGCCTCAACAAAAATAATCCCAAAACAACCCGAGACTTCACACGGCCTAGCACACGCCCGTGTTCCTGGCCGTGTGCACCTGGACACACTCGTGTCCCGCAAACACGCCCTAGCTCGAAACGTCGAGTTGAGTTCGACGGCTACTGACACGCCCTGTGACACGCCCGTGTCACAGGCCGTGTCCTCACTCGACACTCGACACTCGACGATCGTCGAGCAAAATTCGTCGACATCAAGGCCGATCGACACAGCCTCGACATGCCCTGCGACACGCCCGTGTCAGAGGCCGTGTCCGTTGTTCGACGACCGTCGACTCCAAATTTCGTCGACTTCACGACTCGACACAACCCAGGCCTGACACGCCCTGGGACACGCCCGTGTCCAAGGCCGTGTCACCCATGCCTGAACCCAAATTTGCTCAAATTGATCTGATTGACTTCGGGGTGTTACAATCCTCCCCCCCTTCAAATAATTTTGTCCTCGAAATTTGACTCCAAATCAACCAATCAACCACAAAACAAGTTATTATGCACATTTGCGTGTCGTATCTCAAGCCATTGCCCATACGAACAAACATACAGCACATACAAACATTCCTAACGTCCACTTGTGCACATTGAGCCACACAAGACATCAAAACAAGAAATCATGATTGCAAGTGCACCAAATTTTGATAGATATGTACACCATCTTTTCTTCATCACAACTAGATATAAAAGCATAGTTTACATACACAGCACCTCCGGTCATAACGTCGAAGTGATTCACATCACACTTCACTTCCGCTCAGCCTCCCGATTTTGAAATTCACGATTAAGAGACAAATTAAACACCCGAGGATGAATTTCACCAACTGAGCTTTGCGGCTCTTGCACTTCCATCGCATGCAATCGAGGTTGCGTCCGGGGTGCAGATGACTCGGCCACTGCTTTACCCTTTTCTTCATATGACGCACCTGTCTTTTTCTCACTCCCTGGAGGGGCATTCCGATAGAATTTTGTTATATGTCCTTGCTGCCCACAGTTATAGCATATACGCGTATCAATCCGTCCTGGCCCATAAGTATCCCCCGATGAAACAGTCGACGGCGTTGATTCCGTAGGCCTAAATCTTTTCTTCTCTCGTCGTCTGAACTCCGATTGATCCGACTGCGGCACTTTAGATTCTGCCTTTTCCGCTGCCAGTCTCTTATTCTCGTATACTCGCTTCATATCTTTTTCCAAGGCACGAGCTGTATCGATCAATGCTTGAAAGCCTTGGCTCACTGAACTCAGGAGTGCCAAACTCAATTCATCCCGTAGTCCTTCATAAAACTGATTTGTCTTTCGCGCTTCCTCCGCAAAGGTAGAGCCCGCATATCTTCCCAATCTCGTAAACTCATGCAGGTAGGTATCAATATCTCGCTCACCCTGCACCAAACGGAGAAACTCATTTTCCATCGCAATCCTCTGCGACACCGGCACATACTTGGCTAAAAATATTTGGGAGAATTCATCCATGGAAACTTCTGTTAAACCTCTACCTGCCAAGTGATGCACTTCCATTTTATCCCACCACAATCTCGCATCTCCTTCTAACAGAAAAGTGGCCAATGTCACTTTCTGCTCCTCGACCGTCCTGATTGCGGTTAGGATCCTTTTTACCCTTGCCAACCAATCTTCTGCCTGTGTTGGTGAAAGCGTTCTACCAAACGTAGGTGGATGGAAGTGCATAAAACGTGTCAATGACTCGTCACTTGCTTGCGCTTCCACCACAACTGCAGCATGCTCTTGCCTTCCACCAGGTCTTGCCTGTCCAGTAGGCTGTGCTTGTAACACTGCAAGCACTGTCTCCGTCACCACCCGTATGGCTTCTGCCGAGGGAGGCATAGGCACTTCCACGGGTGCTGCACTCTTATCAGACCGCTGGGGCTCAG
This sequence comes from Platanthera guangdongensis, assembly GCA_039583875.1. NCBI lineage: Eukaryota > Viridiplantae > Streptophyta > Magnoliopsida > Asparagales > Orchidaceae > Platanthera > Platanthera guangdongensis. The sequence continues at coordinate 42,736,026 of CM077162.1, forward strand.
ACGGCCCAGCTCCATCCCTCGCCACCTATCAATGTACAGAACACCATTAATACGTTAAATCATAACGGTACTGCTACATTGACTACACACTCACGCACATCATGTGCATGACATACATTCCGAGTGGACATTCATGAGTTGAATGATGTTCTCTCCTCCCAAACAATCTAAACCTGGCTCTGATACCACTTTGTAACGCTCCCACATGTCACATGACATATAACGGTGGGTGTTGGGTACATTGGTTCTAATGTACCTGATTTGAAGAAGCCTCACCCAACTCAGTGATATACATCAAAATGTATTTGATGTGTTTTGAGTTTACTTGTGCAGGCTAAGTATTTGTAGGAAAGAAGAAAAAGTTTCTAAGTCCATGTGTCGACACCCAGAGGGAAAGTGTCGACACTTAAGAAGACTTGTGTCGACACCCAGACAAGCAGTGTCGACACTTGGAGTCATTGTGTCGACACCAGGGATGCTGAGTCGACACCAGACAGAAAGTGTCGACACAAGGAGCTGTGTCGACACTCAGTGAAGAAAAGACAGTGAAGCTGTGTCGACACTTAGCAGTTGTGTCGACACCCAGAAAAACTGTGTCTACATCAGAAAGTGTCGACACTTGGAGGCTGTGTCGACACTCAGCAAAAGTCTGCAGAGACCAAGTACAAGTATCGACACCCAGAACAATGTGTCGACACTCAACATAAGAGTCAACACTTGAAGTAAGTGTCGACACCCAGAACAATGTGTCGACACTTAGCAGAAGAGTCAACACTGGAAGTAAGTGTCGACACCCAGAACAAAGTGTCGATACTTAGCTGAAGACTCAACACTTGAAGAAAGTGTCGACACAAGGAGCTGTGTCGACACTTAGCAAAGAACAGCAAAGTTCAACAAAATATTCTAAGTACAAGTGTCGACACTAAGGAGTTGTGTCGACACTCAGCCAGAGTCTCGACTGAAGAAGAAAGTGTCGACACCCAAAGCAATGTGTCGACACTCAACAAGTATCAACACTAAAGACATGTGTCGACACCAAGAAGCAGTGTCGACACTTGACAGATTCAAAACATGAAGATGTGTCGACACAAAGGTGTTGTGTCGACACTTAGAAGAATTCAGCAGGATACTGAAGTACAAGTACTTGTGTCGACACTCAATTTCAGTGTCGACACATGAAGAAGAAGTAGTGTCGAGATACAAAATCTACAACACAAGGAGTTGTGTCGACACCTTGTAGACTAGTGTCGACACTTAGACAACTTGTGTCGACACTTGGTCTATAAGTGTCGACACTTAAAGACAGAAAGTCTCGACACTTAAAGACAGTTGCAGAATTTTCAAGAACTGACTGGATGACTTGACAGCTGTCATTCCAGCCGGTCTACAGCACCTGTCAGAGTTGTCAGAATTCAGTTATGGACCGGACCAGCCGGTTACCATGAAGAAGGCCTATAAATAGGCATATGCTGTCTACAGAAATTGATTGATGAAGTGGTTCAAGTGATCATTCACAAGAGAAACACACAAGAAGATCTAGCTTTCAAGTGAAGATCTAAGAAGTTGGAGAGAGAGAGCTCCATCCAAGAAATCAGTTGTTGGAACCAGACTGAGAAGAAGGGTTCAGATTTATTCTGAATCTTAAGTAGCAGAGATCAAGGATCAACTGCAGAAGGAGTCAATCTTATTGAGTTCTACTTTCAAGAAGCTTTGAAGAAAGCTAAGTCAGATTGATTTCAGCTGAGTTCTTCCAAGAACTCATTAAGAAACTCACATCTCATCTCTCTATTCTCTAAGTTGTTGAGTTAACATTATTGTATTCAATTTTATCTTGTAGGATCCTTTGGATCTGAGTCTTGTAAGCCTGTAATTATAAAGGCTGAGGGTAGGAGAGTTTTATCTCTGAGTGTAGGCCTTGGTGGCTGAGTGTAGGCCTTGGTGGCTGAGTGTAGGCCTTGGTGGCTGAGTGTAGTCCTTTGTGGCTGAGTGTAGGCTTTGTGGAAAAGCTGAGATGTAGGGCCTTGGGCCTGAGGTGTAGGAGCCTGTTTTGGGTTCTGAGTTAGTGGAGAAGTTTGGCCAAATCTAGTACACTGCTAGATAGGCGAAGGGGGAAAGTGGATGTACCCAAAGCTTGCGGAACCACTATAAAACTCTGTGTCTACTGTGTGTTTGTGGATTGCTGTGATTGCTGAATGAGTGTTGTGATAAATTAGATATAATTCTGTGATATTATCTGTTTGCTGCCTAAAACGTTAAAAAGATTCAAGTCACCTATTCACCCCCCCCCCCCCCCCCTCTAGGTGCTTAGGGACAATATCTTTCAAGTGGTATCAGAGGGAGGTTGCTCAAAAAGGACTAACAGTCTGAGTTGATCCTGTTGGCAGATTCAGGTTAAGGCAATTACAGATTCAAGAAAATCAAGAACCATGGGTTCCACTGAAAATCACAAGGAATTGGGATCCATGAAACTACCTATATGTAGGAAGGAAATCTTTGGGATCTGGAAGGAAAGGGTGAGACTCTTTATGGAAGCCTCGGACCCTAGGATTTACATCACAGTAAAAGAAGGTCCATATGTGCCAATGAAGGTATCAGTCTTAGATGCAACTCAGAGAACACCTAAGGATTTCTCTGAAATGACAAAGGATGAGATTGTCCTAGCCACCATGGACAAAAGGGCTCAGAACATTATAGTGAGTGTCATAGATGATGCTCACCATAGTTAAGCGTGCTCGGGCTGGAGTAGTACTGGGATGGGTGACCTCCTGGGAAGTCCCCGTAGTGCGGGCTTGACTATCGAGTTTACCTCATGAAAGGGAGGCTGTGGCCACTAACAACCCGCCTGTGGATGGAGAGGGGTTGGGGTGCTTGGGATGCAGCCCGGTAGCGTCGCCTAGAGCGGATCCGTGACGCTGTCACGTTGGATCGGCTAGGGGCGTTACATTCTCACCCCCAGTTGAGCTTGGCTCTTGTAGGGTGTCGACTGATTACCACCCCCAGTGCAGATAGGTATGGTGAGCATGCGAGCAAGTATCGGCGAGTATGCGAGCATGAAATAACAAACGTGCGAGTATGATACGGCGAGTACATGTGCAGGATATAGGCAAGTATCGAGATGCGAGTTGTTGGAACGAGAATGATTGTGCGGGCAATGACAGCGCGATTTTGCATGATATCGATGTGCGAGTAAAGCATCGCGAGCACTCGTTCTCCCCGAGCCTATGAGCCTAGCGAGTATCCTCAGCAAACAAACATGAAAGCAGAAAACGACAGCATGGTATTTTAGACTTGTATATATATATTTCAAAAATGTTACAAGTTACAAAAGTCAGCTAATACAAAATGTCGCTAACTGCCTTGTGCGAGTATGGCAAATATCGGCGAGCAACTAGGACTCATCGTCGCGAGTATCAGGCCGATATTCCTCATCTCCAATGTCGGCATCCTCCTCTTCCTCGTCGCTCCCCTCGCTCTCCTCCTCACCGCTGTCAATGCTGCCGCTGCTGCTACCACTGTCGCTGCTGCTACCACTGTCGCTGCTGCTGGAAACCGACGACGATAAAGGTATGCGATCTGGCGAGGTTGTTGCCTCGGCGAGCAGCTCGGGGATTAGCTCGTCCACAGTGAACTGCTTCTCCCCTTCGTCGAGTTTTCTGCTGATCCTCAGCCTCGCGAGCACGACATTGCCCGCCGAATGGGCTATCTCGTGGCAGACTGACGACCTCTCCTCCTAGAAAACGTGAGATATTTTGATTGCGTAGTGAGGGTCGTCCTCCGGCCGCAGCTGAGGATCTGAAGAACTCGCGCTGGATTCTAAGACGGCTAGGCGAGATTCCATCTCGGCTGCGCGGATTTGGGCTGCCTCCAGGTCAGCCTGAGATTTGGAGAGTTTCGCCTCATACTCAGAAAGCTTCTTGGCAGTTTCAATCTCGGTAGCCTGCAGCAAAGAACAAAATTAGCAAAAAAATAATCCAAGTCCGACAACGCCAATATCTCGGCTGCGCGGATTTGGACTTACCTCATAATCTCACCAGCGGGCGGACTCCATGCCGAGATCAATTGCCTTCTTACTTACGATCTTTAGGGCCTTGGTCGTCTCCAACAGTTTTCTCGCCGAGTAGTGGTTCAGCTCGACGACTCGCGGGAGCAAGCAAGATGCCTGTTGGGAGATTTCCTCCTAGCTGAGGTCCAGCATCGACTCGGCATCGCCTCGCCCATATAGCATATGTAGGACGGCGAAAGCCTCCTCCTTGTCCTCCCAGTCCGCCGACCAGGAGGGGAGGTTGGTGCTCAGCGTCACCAGGTGTTCGTCCGCCGACCAGGACACCAGCGGGCGACCATAGGCGTCAACCGCCCCTCGCCCTAAATTTAAGTTGGGGTGAAAGTGGGGAAGTCGAGCATCCCGTGGTGGCGATTCTTGGTCGTCATGTTGTGGCGACGACACCTTCGCCCTTTTACTCGCGGGGCCCGGCGACCTGGCTTTCCCCTTTCCCTTTGCGAGCCTTTTCTTCTCGCCGACATCAGGTGGAGGATTGGCCTCATGAAGCGAGGTGGCGAACTCCTTTGCCGGAGGGAGCGGCCTCTCCGGGAGCTCGCACGACACTGCAAAAAATGCCAAGTAAATCAGTACCGAGCTACACATATCACGACGAGTATGTAAAAAAGTGATTCTCGCCCAAGCTTACCCTCCTTGGAATGAATCTCCAGCAGGGTGTTAACATTTAGTAGCCAGAATATCACGTTGAACTGGCGACCACGGAACGACTCCACCAGCTGCTTGTGAACGCCCTCCAATATCGGTGGGAGAAAGGCGACATCGACAGGTTGGTGCGGCCTTCCCAGGATGCCATCGAAGTCGCCTTCGACGACGACTAGTAGCTCTCTCCAGCGGTGGACCTTATTCGCCGTTCCCACCAAGGTGCAGACGTGGCTGCTGAAGTACACCACGCCCTCGGCGGTTGCGGCAAAGGCTAATATCTTGCGGAAGACGGAAAGGTCGAAGGAGACCCTCTCCTCGCGCAAGTATCAGAGGAACCCATGATGATCACCGCACCATTAGGGTTGATCTGCGTCGGGATGATGCCGAAGTATCGAAGGATCTCGCAATACTCCGGCCATAGTGGAAGTCGCAGGCCGGCTTCAAAGTGACGAAGCGGCAGGACCAGCACACCCTCTATGTAGGTATTTAGTCGCTCGCTGCAACTAGGGAGTCTTGTCGAGTATCCGTCAGGCAACAGCCTCTCCCTGAAGTTTTCTAAATCTAACTCTGTTGTGATCGACTTCTTGAAAGCCACATCAGCAAAGTTGATGGCATGGGCTTGTCGGTATGCACTGGCGTCGTCTCCCACCATTTCTGCGAGTTTGGCGAGATGAAGAGAAAAGGGCGAGGAAGGAAGAAAGGCCAAAGCGCGCGAGCAGTGACAGATACTCGTGAGCTAGAGATTGGAAAGCGCAACAGCGTACTTATGTCCTACCTACCCCCTCTATTTATAGGCGAAGACAGGGGGTATATCTTCAGTATGGCGAGTATCAGCCTAAGTCGTGATCTGGGCGAGCAAGCGGATCTCGGCATCGAGATCACGCGGCGTAGAGGAATCATGTCGCAACGATGATCAAAACATACATAACAAACTCGGCACACCGCAGACAAGATATCGCAAAGACAACAAGAAAGTAGGGAATATGAATAAAGCGCGAGATCCAAACTCGCTTATTACAATAAATAATTGTCCATTACAAATCGCACGTGGTGAGCTTCAAATAAAAGAAAAGAAAATCCAAGTCCTAGGAGGTCTCTCTGGAGGATGAGGATGTTACCCAGCCCTGCCCATCTCGCGCGCCCGCCGATAGTGCTCCGTCTCCAGCGACATCGCATTGTCGCCAAGCCGCAGTTGCTCCTCCATCCTCGTCAGTCGCCCGACGGAGCCCATACTCGCGCGGATGCCGGCCAACTCGTCAAGGACTAGCTGGAGGCGATGTGTAACACGCCCTATCCGTCGTATAGCATATAGCAGTAGGTCCGACCGGGGCCTGACGCTAGATACCATAGACAGACCGGGTGGTTACTCAATGGGATACCATCCAACAAATAACTAACGTCCTACACAGAGTCATTCTAGCGGAAGTAATTATTAAAAGTTGTAAATTAAAGAACCCAGCCACAAGCATGAATGTCCACTACAAAACCCAATAGGAATGAAGTACAATACACAAGTACAATGGCCTTAAGACCTTACAATTATTTACTCAAATAAAATGTGTCTTCCATACGACGGCACGCAGGCCGGTTACACATGAATAAATAAGTAAACACTCAAAATAGGCCTTCGAGGGCCGGCTCAGCAACTTGGGCTTTAGCCTGCTATTTACCGCTCAGCTCCGCAGCACCTGCAAGCAACAATCCACCGCAACGGTGGCAAACAAAAGCAACAGTCAGCTATGCTGACCAAATTATAACGATCCCGCCCCCATAATCGGGGCGGCGATGCACTTTACCTGCACTTTGTTAGCATAACCAAGCAGTATAGTGAATAAACACTTCATCACAGGCATTGGCACATGCAGCCTCACACCCCGTGCTCTCAGGGCACATTCTCGGTGAACACGGTCAAAGTCCGCTGACTCACCACTGCCCCTTGGACGGCAATATCTCGTGAGCATTTGGTCTTTTTGGCCACTGCCTAAGACCCTCCATCTATGCTAACGGCGAGTACCACGTACCTTAGGTCTCTCTAACCGAACCATATAGATCGGGTAAGGTTCCGCCTAACCCGTTGCTCACACCGCAACGTCAAATTAAGCCGGCTGCACGGGTCAAACTTCCCCGAGTCCTGTATCATTTACACACATCACATAACCCACTTATGTTCAGGTTGGCTCCCAGGCCACCATGTTGGCAGAATCACGCATCTGCCCAGTTTTTCGGGTGCACCTTGAAGTTAATCACCAAGGCTCCCAGTTGCAATCTACCACGTAGAAAACCCGAAAAACAAACATTCACGCGGAGTCTTCTCCGGCCATTCATGCAATGCAACATCACCGATCCAGACCAACTTGTCCGGGTAGTCTTCACACATCATGCCTATGTCCATTCTCGATTACGGACACTACATGTACACAACGGGGACTATTCATGTCTACCCGAAGGAACGCCTCAACTCACCGCAAACTCGCGAGAGCGGGCTTCCTATGCAAAGGAAAAGAGGACTTCACATGTCCTAGGATGATAATCATTACCCTAACATTTTTCCTTGGCGCCATGGAAATGTATGCAGATGAAAAGCACCGCAATCTCCTTGCGTCCGTAGATCCGAAGTCGGCTCGTGATTTGGAGCTCCAAAGCTCCACCTATGACGGGATCTAAAACCCTTCTTCTTCCTTGCTCTCCCCTCTCTCTAGAATCTTAGAAAGAGAATGGTTAAGAGAAATGAGGGCTTGCCAACCCTATTCCCGGGCATATCCCATCAGGAACAACCCCCAGCCGTCGGATCCCAAAATAAGGAAATGAACGGCCACGATTCGCCATTGAAATCCAAAATCTGGGTCGAACACGGCCAGTGACACGCCCGTGTCCAGGGCCGTGTTCCCCATTCGCCGTCGAAACTGACGCATCCCGAAAAGAACACGGGCACTCGACACGCCCGTGTTTGACCTGATACGCTCGTGTCATCCAGAACACGTTCATGTACTATGCCGTGTTACTCTATCGACACAGGACCAACACCAACCCGAGAAGAACACGGGTCTTGGACACGCCCGTGTCCCATTTGACACGCCCGTGTCTACCTGACACGGCCCGTATGCCGACCCCGTGTATCAACCACGCCATAGCCCGGCTTTAACCCATGAAGGACACGGCCTGGGATACGCCCGTGTCTCAGGCCGTGTTTGCTGCGCGACGATCGTCGACTCCAAAATTTGTCGACCTCTCGGCCAGATCGTCGACCCGAGCATGACACGCCCTGGTACATGCCCGTGTTCCAGGCCGTGTGACCCCTGCCAAGTTCCAAACTTGGCTCAAAATGCCACCCGTCGCTCTTTTGAGTTTCGGGGCATTACAACTCTCTCCCTCTTAAAAGAATTTCATCCCGAAATTACATAAAGGGAAGATAAACACAAAACTTAAACGGTACCTGAGTGGAATAACTCTGGATACTCCTCAAGCATGGTCTGCTCTCACTCCTACGAGAGCTCCTCCCGACCCCAGTTGTCCCAATGGACCTTGACCATCCTGATCTCTTTGTTGCGTAGCCGCTTGACTTCTGAGTCCTCAATTCGTACGGGCATGACCTTCGTTGTCAACCCATTATCGACCGGCACTTGATCGACTGCAATCACTTGTGAAGGCTCTTGTACTGCCTTCTGCAGCACCGATATGTGGAATACATCATGTAAACCACTAAGCTCCACTGATAGGCTCAATCGATAAGCTGCTTCACCAATCTGCTCCAGAACCTCAAACGGTCCAAGGTACCTCGGGCTCAGCTTCTTCAAGCGCCGCACTCGCAAGACACCCTTGAACGGCTTAATCTTCAAGTACACCCAATCGCCAACAGCGAACTCCATGTTCCTATGCTTGGCATTATAGTACTTAGTCTGGCGGTCCTGAGCGATTAGCAACCTCTCTTGAATCGTTCGAACCAACGACGTAGCATCTTCCACCTCTTGGCGCTTGTACAACTTTGACTCACCCGTTTCCAACCAAGATAATGGCGTGCGACATCTTCTACCATAAAGGACCTCGAAGGACGCCATTTGTATGCTCGCCTGGTAGCTATTGTTTTATGCGAACTCCACCAAGTATTGGTGGTCTTCCCACTGCTTCCCAAAATCCAGGAAGCACATGCGAAGCATGTCTTCCATCGTCCTATTGACCCTCTCGATCTCCCCATCTGTTTGCGAATGAAAGGCTATGCTGAAACTCAGTTTTTTCCCAACATCTACTGTATCAACCTCCAATCATTGGATGTGAACCGCTCATCTCGATCACTCACAATGCTGCGGGGCACACCGTGAAGTCGTACTATGTTATCGACATATAACTTCGCTAGTTTCTCCACGGAATCATCCTTCCTATGCAGAATGAAGTGTGATACCTTCGTTAGACGATCTACGACCACCCAAATGGCGTTGTTCCCTTTTTGTAACCTTGGCAGCCCATGCACAAAGTCCATAGTAATGTCGTCAAACTTCCACTCCAGAATAGGCAAGGACTTCAAGAATCCTCCTGGCTTTTGGCATTCCTCCTTCACCAAGGCGCATGTCTGACACTTCGCCACGTACAGTGCCACATCCTTCTTAAGTCCTGGCCACCAGAACAATTTCTTCATGTCGCGGTACATCTTCGTGCTCCCCGGGTGAATCGAGTACTTGGTATGATGCGCCTCGTACAACAATTCCACCTGCAAATTGCCCACGCTTGGGATGCACAGACGACCGTCTTTCCAAAGCAATCCATCCTCAACAACAAATTGGGAATTTGATCCATCCAGAGCCTCAACCATGAGTTGTTTCATGCTGACATCCACATCCAAAGCCTATCAAATCCGATCATCTAGGTCACACTGAACTTCAGTCCAGTTCAATAGTGCTTCAGCACCTGACTGCTTGTCTACGCAAGAGATCTCCAACGCCTCCAACTCCCGAACCAACCGCTCGTCATGGACTGACAGCCAATTGGCTTGAGCTGGGGCCCAGTGACTCAACGCGTCCGCAACCGCATTGCATTTCCCAGGCACATAATGGATCTTGAATATGTAGTCCCCCAGGAACTCCATCCATCTCCTCTGTCGCATTTTTAGATCTTTTTGATCCAACAAGTATTTCAGGCTCTTATGGTCGGTATAGATATCGACCTTCACTCCGTACAATTAGTGCCTCCACAGCTTCAAAGCAAAAATCACGGCCGCAAACTCCAAGTCATGGACCGGATAATTCCTCTCGTGCACTTTCAGCTGTCGTGAGCCATATGCTATCACACTTCCATGATGCAGTAGGACACAACCCAATCCACTGCCCGAAGCATCGCTATAGATTTCAAAGCCTTCGGTCCCACTCGGCGAACTCAGCACAGGTGTTGTGGTCAACCGACACTTCAACTCCTCAAAAGCTCGTGCGCACTCCGGCGTCCAAACGAACTTCTGCTCTTTCCTCGTCAAAGTCGTGAGGGGTAACGTTATCCGCGAGAAGTTCTCCATGAAGCGCTTGTAATAGCCGGCAAGCCCCAGAAAACTCCGGACTTCCGCTACCGTAGACAGCACAGGCCACTCTCGTATCGCAACAATATTCGCCGGATCCACCGCAATGCCCTCTCCACTTACTATATGACCAAGGAACGCTACTGAGTACAACCAAAACTCGCATTTGGAGAACTTGGCGTACAATTGATTCCTCCTCAGTATCTCCAACACCAAATGCATATGCTTGAAGTGATCCTCCTCACTCTGCGAGTACACTAATATGTCGTCGATGAAGACGATCACAAAGTGGTCTAAGTACTCCCTGAAAGTCCTGTTCATCAAATCCATGAACACCGACGGCGCATTCGTCAACCTAAACGGCATGGCCGTAAACTCGAAATGCCTTTATCTCGTACTTAAAGCTGTTTTGGGGATATCACTCTCCCTTATCCTCAGCTGATAATATCCAGACTTGAGATCCAACTTTGAGTACATCGTTGACCCGACTAACTGATCGAACAGATCATCAATCCTCAGGATCAGGTACTTGTTCTCCTCTGTTAGCATGTTCAACTCCCGATAATCAATACAAAGTCTCAAGCTTTCGTCCGTCTTCTTAACAAAGAGGACCGATGCGCTCCAAGATGACGAACTTGGACGCACATACCCCTGCTCCAACAACTCTTGTAGTTGAACCTTCAGCTCTGCCATTTCCTTAGGAGCTAACCGATGCGGAGAGCGTGACACAGGTTTAGCACCTGGCACTAGCTCGATTGTGAAATCAATCTCCCGTTGAGGCGGGGCTCTAGGAAGATCAGCAGGGAACACATCAGGGTACTCAGCTACCACTTAAATACTATCCATCATAGGCTTAGGCTTTGAAACCTCCACTAGCATGAAAAACAGCTCTGCTCCAGCATGAACCGCCTTCACCACCTGAAGATCAGACATCAAAGTCTTGCCCGACCCTTTCAAGCCCGTAAAAGTCGTCTCACGACCTGTTCCCAACTTGACTTCCTTGCGACCGCAATCAATATAGTCTTGCTGCTCCGAGAGCCTGTCCATGTCAAATATCACGTCGAACTCCACCAGTGGTAGCAACGATGCTTGCAAGTCGAATTCTTGACTCCCGATACAAATCTTAATGCCACAGATTCTTCCGCGCGCATCGAACACCCATTGGGCAACAACACATCCAGTTTGTCCTTCGCCATCGAAGAAGGTACTCCGATGAGCGATATGAATCCTTCGGACAAAAAGGAGTGTGAAGCTCTCGTATCAAAGAGTGCTCTTGCCGGATTCTCACAAATCAAAACAAATCCTATAAAAGCAGTGGTAAGGTAACACGCGCATAACAAGTATTTAAAAATTAACTTGCTATAAATTTAAACCGTACATGTCACCACATCTGCTTGTTGATGGCCTCCTGTTGGCCAAGATTATAAACTCTCGGTTGAGCCGGAGCATAATGGGACGCGGTTGACTCCACTGCCTTGCCCTTCTCTTCATATATTGCTCTCGGCTTCCTTTCGGACTTGGGCCATCCGCTCCAGCAGTCACGGGAAAAGTGCCCCGGATTCCCACAAGTAAAACATGCATCTGGGGTCTAACCCGTAGTCGCCCCAGAAGCACCAGAAGAAGGGGCTGGACCCGAAGTCCTAGCCTTCCTATTGAACTTGCGATACCCAGACTTCACATTAGCCGGCACTTTGAACTTTGTCCTCTTCTCACCAGAGTTTTTCTTTGCTTACACATTTTTCAAGTCCTTCTCCAAAGACTGGGGTCAACACGAAGCCCTGCGTCATCGGCCCCGAGAGCATTAGCCTTAAGTCATCTCTTAGACCTTCATAGAAACGGTTGGTCTTACGCTCCTCATCCGCGAACGTAGAGCTAGCATACCGACCCAACCGAGTAAACTCGTGGAGATACTCATCCATGCTACTCTCTCCTTGCACCAACCTTTGGAACTAATTCTCCAATGCTATCCTCTGAGCCGAAGGGAGGTACCTTGCCAAGAACAGTCTCGAGAACTCCTCCATCGAGATTTCTGTAAGTTGCCTTCCTCTCAAGAGATGTAGCTCCAAACCTTCCCACCACAGCCTCGCATCCCCATCCAACAAGAATGTTGCTATAGTGGTCATCTGCCACTCCTCCGTTTCAGTAGCTGTCAGGAATCTCTTTACTCGGGAGAGCCAGTCTTCAGCTTGAGATGGGGTTCCCAACCCCAAGAACACAGGAGGATTAAAACTCATAATGTGCTTGAGCCGCCTTTCAGTTGCTCGCCTCAGCACCAAAGTTTCCACCACTACTTGCTCCACCCTTCTCGGTTCATCCCTTTGAAGCGGTACCTGCTCCATCATAGGAGCGGGCTGCTCCATTTGCCTTGCAGGCTGCGCATTGATCATGGCAAACACTACTTCGGCAACCAATCGTATGGTTTCAGCCGAGGGAGGTGTTGCAGGAGCATCATTTGGTGCACTACTAGCCTCAAAAACTGGACGTTCTGACGGCCCTGCACCGCTTCTGGTCACCTATAGTTGTACAAAACCTCATTAAGCGACCAAACAAAATTGCAATACACAATTATAGGAACACGAAGGTTCCTCAAACACGTGTATTTTCATTCCTAAGTGGACATTCATGGGTTCTTTTGATGTTATAACAATGACGCACACACATGTGCTCACCACCCATTAAAAAGAATTCGCCCACGAATTCATTTTAAGCCTGACCGAAACCAGTAGTCTGATACAAAATTGTAAGATCCACTATTCGTCGTATAGCATATAGCAGTAGGTCCGGCCGGGGCCCGACGCATATACCACACACAGACCGGGAGGTTACTCAATGGTATACCATCTAATTAATAACCAATGTCCTACACAGAGTCATTCTAGAGGAAGCAATTATTAAAAGTTGCAAATTAAAGAACCCAGCCACAAGCATGAATGTTCACTATAAAACCCAATAGAAATGAAGTACAATACACAAGTACAATAGCCTTAAGGCCTTACAATTGTTTACTCAAATAAAATATGTCTTCCATACCACGGTACGCAGGCCGGTCACACATGAATAAACAAGTAAACACTCAAAATTTGTCCTTCGAGGGCCGGCTCAACAACTTGGGCTTTAGCCCGCTATTTACCGCTCGGCTCCGCAGCACCTGCAAGCAACAATCCACCGCAATGGTGGTAAACAAAAGCAACGGTCAGCTATGCTGACCAAATTATAATGATCTTGCCCCCATAATCGGGGCGGCGATGCTCTTTCCCTGCACTTTGTTAGCATAATCAAGCAGTATAGTGAATAAACACTTCATCACAGGCATGGGCACACACGGCCTCACACCCCGTGCTCTCAGGGCACATTCTCGGTGAACACGGTCTAAGTCCGCTGACACACCACCGCCCCTTGGACGGCGATATCTCGTGAGCATTTTGTCTTTTTGGCCACTGCCTAAGACCCTCCATCTATGCCCACGGCGAGTACCACGTACCTTAGGTCTCTCTAACCGAACCACATAGATTGGGTATGGTTCCACCTAACCCATTGCTCACACCGCAACGTCAACTTAAGCCGTCTATGCGGGTCAAGCTTCCCCAAGTCCTGTATCATTTACACACATCATATAACCCAGTTATGTTCAGGTTGGATCACAGGCCACCATGTTGGCAGAATCACGCATCTGCCCAGTTTTTCAGGTGCACCTTGGAGTTAATCCCCAAGGCTCCTTGTTGCAATCTACCACGTAGAAAACCTGAAAAATAAACATACGAGCGGAGTCTTCTTCAACCATTCATGCAATGCAACATCACCGATCCAGACCAACTTGTCCGGGTAGGCTTCACACATCATGCCTATGTCCGTTCTCGATTACGAACTCTACATGTACACAACGGGGACTATTCATGTCTAGCTGAAGGAACGCCTCAACTCACCGCAAACTCGTGAGAACGGGCTTCCTATGCAAAGGAAAAGAGGACTTAACATGTCCTAGGATGAGAATCGTTACCCTAGCATTTTTCCTTGGCGCCATGGAAATGTATGCAGATGAAAAGCACCGCAATCTCCTTGCCTCCGTAGATCCGAAGTCGGCTCGCGATTTGGAGCTCTGAAGCTCCGCCGGTGACCGGATCTAACACCCTTCTTCTTCCTTGCTCTCCCCTCTCTCTAGAAGCTTAGAAAGAAAATGGTTAAGAGAAATGAGGGCTTGCCAACCCTATTCCCGGGTATATCCCATCAGGAACAACCCACAGCCGTCGGATCCCAAAATAAGGAAACGAACGGCCGCGATTCGCCATTGAAATCCAAAATCTGGGCCGAATACGGCCTGTGACACGCCCGTGTCCAGGGCCGTGTTCCTCATTCGCCGTCGAAATCGACACGTCCCGAAAAGAATAAGGGCACCCAACACGCCCGTGTTTGACCTGACACGCCCGTGTCATCCAGAACACGACCGTGTACTGTGCTGTGTTACTCCATCGACACAGGACCAACACCAACCTGAGAAGAACACGGGTCTTGGACACGCCCGTGTCCCATTTGACACGCCTGTGTCTACCTGACACGTCCCGTGTGCCGACCCTATGTATCAACCATGCCACAGCCCGGCTTTAACCCGTGAAGGATACGGCCTGGGACACGCCCGTGTCTCAGGCCGTGTTCGCTGCTTGACGATCCTCGACTCCAAAATTCGTCGACCTCTCGGCCAGATCGTCAACCCGAGCACGACACTCCCGGGGACATGCCCGTATCTCAGGCCGTGTGACCCCTGCCAAGTTCAAAACTTGGCTCAAAACGCCACCCGTCGCTCCTTTGAGTTTCGGGGCATTACACGATGATTGTTGATCGCCAGCTGGCGATCATTCTCCTTCAGCATGTGGAAGCGGGCTTCATAGCTCTCCATAGTACTCCGGAGCTCTTCAATCTTCGCCACTCGTACTTTCAGGGATGATATTCGCTAATGGGGTTCGCAGATCGCCAGCTGGTCGAACTTTCTCTCTAACTCCATGTAGGCGCGAGCAGCGACATGGCAATATTCGCTGCCCGACAACCCAACGGCATCAATGAAGGCCTCCCCTGGAGTCGTCGGCCGATCTGTTAGAAAAAGAAAGTCGCCAGATTATGAATATGGCACTTAGCCTCCAGATACAACATCAGTGGTGGCACGTACCGCGGTGAGGAGACCTCAATCGGCGAGGAGATGATCCGCAAGTTGGCTCATCTCACCGGCCCGAAGATGGCCCACCAGCGTGCTCGGCCGCCTTTCCTTGCCCGTGACCCCCATTTCCAGAATCTGCAACCCTTGGTGGGAAGTAGCTCGGCCGTGGCTTGACCGGCTTACCGACTACAGCCTGCGAGGAAGGAGGCGGGCGAAGCGATGAACTCGCCGGTTGCTGTGGGTTCTTTAGTGGAGGAGGCGAAGGAAGTCGTTTCGTAGCGACTTATGAAGGCGCGATAAGAGGCGGCGGCAGCGGCAAAGATACAGTTACTTGCAGAATGGCAGCGACATTCGGAGGAGGCGGAGGCGGCGGCGGTTGCACAGAACTCGCCACCGAAAATGCAGGATCTCGCGCAGGGGCTGGCGGGGCCTTGCTCGTCGGAAGTTCCTTGCTCGTCGGCGCCACCTTCTTTGGCGGAGGATCCTTCAGCGACGTCTCCTTGCTCGCTGGTGCCACCTTCTTTGGCGGAGGATCCTTTAGCGAGGGTTCCTTGCTCGCCGCAGGAACTGAGGCCTTAGGTGTCCTCTTAGTGCCAACATGGATCCGAACCGTGTGCGCGGTCCTGACTGGTCTCTCGGCAGAAAGGACAAGCAGCAGCGCGGAGCTCAGCGGGGCGACATTCAGAACAGCGTCGGTACTCTACGGCGGAGAATCTGCGAGTATCAAAGCAAAGTTAGCTAGAAGTGTCAACGAGCAACAATGAAGAAGAGTAACTCCGCAACATGGTGACCTGGCAGATTGACGACTTCGACCTGTTGCGGCTCCGAAGTGGAGGCAAGTTTCGGGGCCAGGGTCGTGGCGAGTTCAGGGATGCCGAGCGAGCCGAGGAGGCTCGCGTCAGGAGCAGCGACATTGGGGATGTCGTCGAGCCCAAGAGCATTGAGCAGCCTCAGAGTGTTGGCTGAGCGCGCGGGATTACTGGTGGAAGCCACGGCTTGTGAAAGAGGTAGCGGCGAGTTATCGTCATCGGAGGCGGGTTTCTTCTTGGACTTCTTAACTTTCTTCTTCTTGAGGGGGGGTAAGTCGGCGATGGCGTCTTCCTCGCGTGGCCTTTTTGGCTTAGCAATGCCGAGAGCTGATGAGTTGTAAATATACGTGTTTTTATATACATTAAATAAGATGTATTAGTTTCTTTTTGTAATTTTTAGTTGTTTTTCCTTAATAATTTGCTTCCTTTTTGTAAATATTTTCTAACTTAGATTTATTTTTATTTTCTGAATTTTTCAGGAAAAATTGCCAAAAACTCAAAGTACACGCCCGTGTACTGTTGGTCACGCCCGTGACCAGGGCGTGATACGTCAAATTCCCGAGAAATGACATATTATTGAAGAAATAGCGTGACACGCCCGTGTCACGCCCGTGTCACCCAAGTCACGCCCGTGACCCATGCCCGTGACCCTCCAGATCGACGGAATCGCGCTCAACGATCGTCGACCCAGCTGACACGCCCGTCGACACGCCAGTCGACACGCCCGTGTCACCTGACACGGGGCGTGACCCAAGCCGTGACCACTCCTTTCGATGTTTTTCGCTCGACGTTCGTCGAGCCAACCCGACACGCCTAGAGTCACGCCCGTGACCTAGGGCGTGACTCCTCCACCTGGCCGACAAACTGCCGCCGGCAACCTCCCGAAGTCAACAACGCCATTAATCGCCGCACGACACGCCCACCGTCACGCCCGTGACAAGGGGCGTGACCGCCGTGTTTTCCGCCGCAACGTCAACTCGCCGTCAAGTCACCGAAATCTGCTGCTTAACAGTGTCGACACGCCCATAGTCACGCCCGTGACCCGGGGCGTGACAGCCGTGATTTCAGCCGCCAAGTCAAATCTCAAATCAAATCGGACGGCCGCCATACGTACAGTGTCGACACGCCCTCTGACACGCCCGTGTCAGAGGGCGTGTCCGATGAAAAATTTTCTCTATAAATTGAACCCTTCTGTTTTGAGCTGCTGTTCCACTTTTTGAACCACTTTGCTTAGGTTAGGGCTGTTCTTGGGGGCTGTTTATGCATTGTAAGGGAACTTTCTTCCCCCCCTCTTTTATGTATTTGTTTTTGCTTCATTGTAACCACTTTTTTCTTAATAGAAATGTTTATTTTCTCCTCTATGTTGTATGAAAATCCGCCACAGCGCCCTACCTTAAGTAATTTTTCGTTCCCTTTTTTTGTGCTTTTTATTAGCTTTTGTAACTAGTTTAACTTAGGAATTTATCAATCTTCTAGCCGTTGTAATCGCAATTTTATTTTCATGCAATAAACTTGTTTAGGTTTAGTTTATTCTTTTTACTTTGTTTTCATTCCTTTGAGTTTATAAAAATGCTTGAAAAGCTGGTTTTCAAATTCTTTAACTTAGGCTCTTTAGGGGTGTAAAACGTTTCGTTCTTTTTTAGTTTTATTACCGCTTTTTATGCATTTCTATAAAATTATAAGAATGAAAACGTAATCATTTTAATTTTCCGAGCTTTCTCATTTTCCCTTTTATTTTCAAAACTTTTTGCCCGTTTAAATTTTATTTCTTCATTTTATGCATTTCTACCGCATTCCATCGGTAGAAATGTATTCATTTCAATTTTTCGAGCACTTGCAATTTTCGTTTATTTTGCAAAAACTTTTGCTCCTTTTAATTTTATTTTCCCTTTTTATTCATTTCTACCGCATTCTAGCGGTAGAAATGTAGTAGTTTTAATTTTTCAGTCACTTAGTTTTTCTTAATTTTGTACGTGTGCGTGCGTGTATGAGTAGTTTTTATAGCTTTATTTCAATTCCTGTAGAGTGTGTGTGTGTGTTGTTTTTAATTTTCCGCCTACTCACTTGAGTTAAATGGCTGGATTTTATTCAAGCAAGTGTGTGTATTTTTATTTTTCCGCCTACTCGCTTGAGTTAAATGGCTGGATTTTATTTCAGTAGAGTGTGTTTACTTCTTGTAGAGTGGGTGTGTTTTAATTTTATGTTGAGTGCGTGAGTGTTAGCTTTTATTTACCGCCTACTCACTTGAGTTAAATGGCCGGTCTTTACTGTAATAATTTGGAATGCCCTTGTAAATGCATTTATTTTCTCCTACTCGTTTGAGTAGGACTTGCTTTCTTTTTCCCGCCCACGCATTTGCGCCGGGACTTGCAATTTTACTGCTTTCATTTCAGTCCTACTCGTTTGAGTAGGACTTGCAATTTACTGCTTTCCATTTACTGCTTTAATTTTCCTGCTTTATTTTTCTGCTTTAATTTTATTGCTTTCAATCGCTGCCGTCCCCATTCCGATGAGTGGCTAACGTTCTTAGCCCTCAGTATCGAAGAGCATTGGGACAAAAAAAAATTCCTTTAAATAATTAAAGGTCTTATTTTTCTATTTAATTAAAAATCACTTAAGGTTTGCCCGGGGTTTACGACGCGTAGGACCACATAATCGATGTGTGGGCCCTATTTCTGTAGTCCATATGCTAGCTAGCCGAGAGGCCGTGCATATGGACCGATCACCCCTTGGTAAATGGAGTTCCGCACTAACCCTCGAGAGAGGAGGCGCGCCAACTCTACCGGATTGGGTTCCCCACCCAATAGCGGGGTTCTTAGCATAATGCGGGCATTAAGAGGAATCCTTCATCGGACGAGAGCCCGATCGAATAGTCTTAATGTTCAGGTGAGCGATAGTCCTAGAGATAGGTGAGTTCATTTTAGTGGAGCCTCCACGGCCAAGTCTCCGCCCTAATTAATTAGAAACTTAGGAGCTCTTTTTATTTAACGTTTATTTTAGTTCAATGGCTTTTCGGTGCCCTCGAGCTGAGCTCTTCATCGGCTCCACCTTTATTATGCTTTTATTTTCTGCCTTTTCTTTATATAAATAATATCCCGACAAGATAAAATTATCGGTAAAATAATAGTCCCCTCCAGGGAAGAGTAGAAATAAACGAACCGGCCCCGAGAACAATACGACCTCGATATTCCACCCGGAATATCCTGTACTACACACGATAGGTGCACTTGCCTCCTTTCGTTAAAACTCGATTTAACCCGTTTTATATCCAAATAAATAAATACGCGCGCCCCGTTTTCTTAAATAAAAACCAAATCCGCTTTTCTACTTAAATAAAATCGCCCGGGGCGCCGCGCTTCGTAAACCTTTTTGGAGTTTTAACCCGCATTAAGTTTTCGGACTTGATGCGAGAAAATATCAATCAAGTTTTTGGCGCCGTTGCCGGGGAATTTTCGAGTCGTTATTTCGAACTCTGGATTACTATTAATTTTACCTATTATCTATATTTCAACAAAATAAAAAAAAATGGCCAACAAAAATAATAATAATAATAATCATCATATTATTACAAAATTATAAAAAAAAAAAAAAATTTTGACAAATTTATAAAACTAAAAACTTTGAAAAATCTTAAAAAATAAAAATTTGAAAAAACTATAAAACAAGAAAATAAAACACAACAAGAAAAAAAAACAAAAAAAAAAATTTAAAAAACTTACAAAAAAAAAAACAAAAAAAAAAACTTTGCTTTCATATAAACAAAAACAAAAAAAAGGAAAAAAAACCACAAAACCAAAAACACTAAAACATCTCCTAAAAGACCACAAAAAAAAAACAAAAATACTTTTTTCGCAACAATATGTTTTTTGAAAAATACCTAAAAATAATCAATACTTTAAATAAATAAAACATTTTTGGTCGCTTCGGCTCGTCACACTCTTGTGCGCACTAGGGGCTCGCTTATCTATCCCCCTCAACAGCTAAGACGTTAGCTTACGCATCCCTTACACATTTGCCCCCTACCGCCCGCACCCTTTAGGCCGAGTTTATCTTTTTCATTTTATTTTTCTGTTATGTTTTTGCTCCTTCTTCTCAAATAATGCAGGGTTTCCACCCGGGCCTCCCCGAACTCGTGTAAGGGTAGTTCCGACCCCCTCCCCTTTCTTTTGCCCATCTTATATTTTGTATATTAATCGTTCCGCATACTTAGATTGCAACATTGGGGACAATGTTGTGTTTAAGTATGGGGGTGTATTCTTAGTTTCCTTTTTTTTTGCATCTGTTTTTTCTGCACCCCAAAAACAAAAAAAATTTTAAACCAAATATTTTTTAAAACCAAAAAAAATTTTTTCCTTGTTTTTATAATCTAAAAACTCAAAAAAAAAAAAATTTATAAAACAAAAACTAAAAAAAATAATAAAACAAAAACTAAAAAAATTATAAAACAAAAACTCAAAAAAAAAACTTTTATTTTTCTTTTCCTTTGTAAATATGTTTTGTAAAAATAAATCTCTTTCTTCCCCGCCTCTTCTTATTTGTAAAACCTCGCTTTTTAGCATGCCCGCGGCGTTCGACTCATCGAACCAACCACCCAAAGAGTCTGTTCGCGGGCCAATGACTAAAAATTCAAAAAAAAAAAAAGAGAAAAACCCTAAAAATAAAAAAAAAAATGTATTGTTAATTATGTAACAATAAATCGAATATCTCAATTCTTAACCCTTTTCGCTCTCCAACAATCTAGTTGCGAGTTAATTTATAAGCGAATTTTTTTAATTCTTTGCTTACTATTCGTTTATTAGTTAGAGAACGATATATTTAGATATCTGGGGTTAAGTTTTAAAAATTTTCGTATGCTTTTTATTTTAAATAAAGTACCTGTTTTCAGCACCACTTCTAATCTATCTAAATAGTTGCATATTTATTTTGTTAAAAATAACAATCTTAGATTTCAAGTTATGATAACTCCAAGCTTTTTTTGAAATTTAGGAATGTTTCATTTATAAAGGTTGCTCTCAAAAGTTTTTTTATTAGACCTAGTTTTATTTTTGAAAAAACTCTCACCTTTTTTTCATGTCATACTTGACATGATTTCGTTCCTTAAAAGATCCTATGTCAATGGGAATAAGATTTCGTTCCGTAAACATAGGCATCCAATATTTGAAAAGATTATATGTTATCGAGTAAGAGGATAAAATTCATTACTCCTACACATATACATTGGATTATGAAGATGTTAAAAAAATTTTGTTATGGAAAATAAGATTTCGTTTTCCTAACATCCATATTCGAAAAAAAAAAAAATCATTAGAGGTTCGAGCGAAAAAAAATATACCCTCGCCTCTAAAAATTCTAAACCTTCTTCATATCCCACGATATCTCCCTCCGCCAAATTCAAAAAATTCTAGATTTATTTTTAAAAATCTTTTTGAGAGCATAATTTGTAAATTAAATTATTTCCTTTAATTTTTTCCAAGCTACAGTTTCATAAATCCAATCTATTTTTTGTTAGCCTCACAAATAAAATTTTTGCTATCTATTTGCTTATAACGAGAAGTCTTTTGCTGAAACTCTTCCTTTATTTAAATTTTTGGCATAATTTACGATTTAACTCGTATACCCTAGATATTCATTTTGATCCTTCTTTCAATTAAGTCAAGCGGTAGATAAACTTAGGATTTCTTTAATTCATTATAAGTTCATCTCCAACTTTTGCTCTGGAATAGCAAAAGCTTAAGTATGGGGGTATTTGATGAGTTGTAAATATACGTGTTTTTATATACATTAAATAAGATGTATTAGTTTCTTTTTGTAATTTTTAGTTGTTTTTCCTTAATAATTTGCTTCCTTTTTGTAAATATTTTCTAACTTAGATTTATTTTTATTTTCTGAATTTTTCAGGAAAAATTGCCAAAAACTCAAAGTACACGCCCGTGTACTGTTGGTCACGCCCGTGACCAGGGCGTGATACGTCAAATTCCCGAGAAATGACATATTATTGAAGAAATAGCGTGACACGCCCGTGTCACGCCCGTGTCACCCAAGTCACGCCCGTGACCCATGCCCGTGACCCTCCAGATCGACGGAATCGCGCTCAACGATCGTCGACCCAGCTGACACGCCCGTCGACACGCCAGTCGACACGCCCGTGTCACCTGACACGGGGCGTGACCCAAGCCGTGACCACTCCTTTCGATGTTTTTCGCTCGACGTTCGTCGAGCCAACCCGACACGCCTAGAGTCACGCCCGTGACCTAGGGCGTGACTCCTCCACCTGGCCGACAAACTGCCGCCGGCAACCTCCCGAAGTCAACAACGCCATTAATCGCCGCACGACACGCCCACCGTCACGCCCGTGACAAGGGGCGTGACCGCCGTGTTTTCCGCCGCAACGTCAACTCGCCGTCAAGTCACCGAAATCTGCTGCTTAACAGTGTCGACACGCCCATAGTCACGCCCGTGACCCGGGGCGTGACAGCCGTGATTTCAGCCGCCAAGTCAAATCTCAAATCAAATCGGACGGCCGCCATACGTACAGTGTCGACACGCCCTCTGACACGCCCGTGTCAGAGGGCGTGTCCGATGAAAAATTTTCTCTATAAATTGAACCCTTCTGTTTTGAGCTGCTGTTCCACTTTTTGAACCACTTTGCTTAGGTTAGGGCTGTTCTTGGGGGCTGTTTATGCATTGTAAGGGAACTTTCTTCCCCCCCTCTTTTATGTATTTGTTTTTGCTTCATTGTAACCACTTTTTTCTTAATAGAAATGTTTATTTTCTCCTCTATGTTGTATGAAAATCCGCCACAGCGCCCTACCTTAAGTAATTTTTCGTTCCCTTTTTTTGTGCTTTTTATTAGCTTTTGTAACTAGTTTAACTTAGGAATTTATCAATCTTCTAGCCGTTGTAATCGCAATTTTATTTTCATGCAATAAACTTGTTTAGGTTTAGTTTATTCTTTTTACTTTGTTTTCATTCCTTTGAGTTTATAAAAATGCTTGAAAAGCTGGTTTTCAAATTCTTTAACTTAGGCTCTTTAGGGGTGTAAAACGTTTCGTTCTTTTTTAGTTTTATTACCGCTTTTTATGCATTTCTATAAAATTATAAGAATGAAAACGTAATCATTTTAATTTTCCGAGCTTTCTCATTTTCCCTTTTATTTTCAAAACTTTTTGCCCGTTTAAATTTTATTTCTTCATTTTATGCATTTCTACCGCATTCCATCGGTAGAAATGTATTCATTTCAATTTTTCGAGCACTTGCAATTTTCGTTTATTTTGCAAAAACTTTTGCTCCTTTTAATTTTATTTTCCCTTTTTATTCATTTCTACCGCATTCTAGCGGTAGAAATGTAGTAGTTTTAATTTTTCAGTCACTTAGTTTTTCTTAATTTTGTACGTGTGCGTGCGTGTATGAGTAGTTTTTATAGCTTTATTTCAATTCCTGTAGAGTGTGTGTGTGTGTTGTTTTTAATTTTCCGCCTACTCACTTGAGTTAAATGGCTGGATTTTATTCAAGCAAGTGTGTGTATTTTTATTTTTCCGCCTACTCGCTTGAGTTAAATGGCTGGATTTTATTTCAGTAGAGTGTGTTTACTTCTTGTAGAGTGGGTGTGTTTTAATTTTATGTTGAGTGCGTGAGTGTTAGCTTTTATTTACCGCCTACTCACTTGAGTTAAATGGCCGGTCTTTACTGTAATAATTTGGAATGCCCTTGTAAATGCATTTATTTTCTCCTACTCGTTTGAGTAGGACTTGCTTTCTTTTTCCCGCCCACGCATTTGCGCCGGGACTTGCAATTTTACTGCTTTCATTTCAGTCCTACTCGTTTGAGTAGGACTTGCAATTTACTGCTTTCCATTTACTGCTTTAATTTTCCTGCTTTATTTTTCTGCTTTAATTTTATTGCTTTCAATCGCTGCCGTCCCCATTCCGATGAGTGGCTAACGTTCTTAGCCCTCAGTATCGAAGAGCATTGGGACAAAAAAAAATTCCTTTAAATAATTAAAGGTCTTATTTTTCTATTTAATTAAAAATCACTTAAGGTTTGCCCGGGGTTTACGACGCGTAGGACCACATAATCGATGTGTGGGCCCTATTTCTGTAGTCCATATGCTAGCTAGCCGAGAGGCCGTGCATATGGACCGATCACCCCTTGGTAAATGGAGTTCCGCACTAACCCTCGAGAGAGGAGGCGCGCCAACTCTACCGGATTGGGTTCCCCACCCAATAGCGGGGTTCTTAGCATAATGCGGGCATTAAGAGGAATCCTTCATCGGACGAGAGCCCGATCGAATAGTCTTAATGTTCAGGTGAGCGATAGTCCTAGAGATAGGTGAGTTCATTTTAGTGGAGCCTCCACGGCCAAGTCTCCGCCCTAATTAATTAGAAACTTAGGAGCTCTTTTTATTTAACGTTTATTTTAGTTCAATGGCTTTTCGGTGCCCTCGAGCTGAGCTCTTCATCGGCTCCACCTTTATTATGCTTTTATTTTCTGCCTTTTCTTTATATAAATAATATCCCGACAAGATAAAATTATCGGTAAAATAATAGTCCCCTCCAGGGAAGAGTAGAAATAAACGAACCGGCCCCGAGAACAATACGACCTCGATATTCCACCCGGAATATCCTGTACTACACACGATAGGTGCACTTGCCTCCTTTCGTTAAAACTCGATTTAACCCGTTTTATATCCAAATAAATAAATACGCGCGCCCCGTTTTCTTAAATAAAAACCAAATCCGCTTTTCTACTTAAATAAAATCGCCCGGGGCGCCGCGCTTCGTAAACCTTTTTGGAGTTTTAACCCGCATTAAGTTTTCGGACTTGATGCGAGAAAATATCAATCAAGAGCGCCAGTTAGCGCGGCAAGGCTGTCATGAAGGAATTTCTCGGCATCCGACATTGTGCGCGAGCTCTGAAAATCTAGGCTTCAACACTAGCCACCCCCCCCCCCTATTTATAGAGATCGGCGAGCAGTTATCAAAGGTAAGCAACCCAGATACTCGGCACAACAACTCGCCAAATAAGTGCTGGATGTTTTCTTTCCAAGCTCCTACGTCTCTCAAAAAGAGCGGGGATTGTATATAACCCATATTCGTCGAGGGTGGGTCCTACCACATCGAGGTCAGTAGAAGTCAAGGTCAACAAGTTAAGACAGGAGTCAAAGTCAGCATACAAGATCGTAGAAGGCCTGTGCGAGTATAAGCGAGCTCCCCTCGCATATTCGCCAGGTAGGCGACTAGACGAGATACTCACCCAGCCCATGCGAGTTCCTCTGGAAGTCGTCTAGTCGCCAGGGGGTGGGGTATAAATATGACCCCCTCCCCCTTCCTTGGATTTGCCTATAAATAGGACCTCAGGGGTACGAGGTAAGGCACCTAGAAATCCTCGGCAGGATACTCGCGCGCTTCATTTTTGAGATACTAGCTGAGCCTTTGGATTCTCTTTCCTTAGAGAGCAAGTCGCAACCTTGCGACTTTATCAGCTAGCTTCCCTTGTACCCAGTTCGACCATCTTTAGTTGAGAAGGGGTTGCTCCTTTCGAGCATCCGGGTACGTGGTGGTACCTTCCTGCCGCAACATCTGGGCTCTTGTTTGACCTGATTCTTCATCCTAGTCACCTTAGTCGTCTGATCTAGCTTCTGAGCCGGTAACCTTAGGCGGCTTTGGTTCGAATTCTGAGGTTAGGATTTTTCCTGGCTTCAATAACTACAGTCTCATACTGGTCAAGCTTTTCTCAGTACTTTTTATTCAGTACTAATCTAGTCTCGTACTGGTCAAGTTTTTCTCAGTACTTTCTATTCAGTACTACTTCAGTCTCGTACTGGTCAAGCTTATTTCAGTAGTTTCTACTCAGTACTACTCCAGTCTCATACTGGTCAAGCTTATTTCAGTACTACTCCAGTCTCATATTGGTCAAGCTTTTCTCAGTATTTTCTATTCAGTACAACTCCAATCTCGTACTGGTCACATTTCATTCCATCACTTTAAATAAGCAGCATAATCACCGCACTTGTCCTCATTGCAATTTACTATTATAATCCCGGGTCATGCTCTAACGAGCAGTCATCGTTAAGTTGAGCCTTAGTTGGGTATAACTGGAGTTGAAGTAGTCCTCCAGGTCTAGCCCCAAATAATGCGCTCCCTCGCTCCTTGTTGAAAGTAGAGCTAAGTGTCGACGCCCGAAGTTTGAAACCTGGTAGGGCAGGCCGACGTAGACCCTGTGTATATTTTGTTTGCCTTTTGTTTGATTATTTGTAAATTGCTTGCGGTGAAATAGTGGCGGATCAGTCCCTCTCGCAGACCGTTCGTACAGGTGCGGGAAGGTCGATGACTCAAGGCGACAGGGAGATGAGTACCACTGGTGATCGGCTGTTATATTATTCCTCGTTGGGTTTTCCTCCACTGGTCGGCCAAAACGATTCGTCGGATGTCGCTCACATCCAAGAGTACACAAGATTTTATGTTAGGGCCTGGGGTCGTGCGGTACGACCACCCCCAGAAGTGACAGGACTGGTCACTGTCACCGACAGCCACATAGGTGAGGCCCGCGGGGCTCGCTACTATCACAACCCGCATTTCCTCAACGAGCACGTCATATCAGAGCAAGAGGAAAAACGGGTTATGATGTCACGTTATGCAGGGGATAACTGCATACGCTCAGGCAAACCTTTACACTTACTAGACTAGATTAAAATCATCAATTATATGCAAGAAAACGTTGAGTTTGATGGTTGTATCCCTCGGCCTAGTAAAGCAAAATGTGGTTGTACACGGCGGAAAATAATTTACGTTAGTTGTGATTTTTCCTATATGCACTCTAGATTTATTATACCATAGGAAATCGTCTGTTTTTACGTGGTTTGGAAATACGTCTTAGTTTACCAAAACATGTATTCATGACATAGAATAGTAGGTTTGTTTTAACTTTAAAATATCTAATACAACCTAGCATAAATCATTCCCAAGAGCAAGTAGACATCATCTCATCCAAATGATTCATATTAGCAGTCTAGCATTCATATATAGCAAGTAAAGAAAGCCACCAATGGGCTCCAACAAGCTGACACTAACCCATTGGGGCGTATGTATGTCTGTACAATAAAGTAAAGAACTACCTCGCCCAACAAGCTCGGCAAGCTCCAAGTAAATTTCACCAAACTCTAGCCGCTCAACCGGCTACAACCTGCACCTGAGGCATTCAAGAAAGAACACCTCAGCAATCATCAAGGCTACAACATAGAGCATTAAGTTCATAAAATATGATGAAGGGGCTTACCAACCCCATAGCAATTTTCATATAAAACGAGTGGAAAGAACAGGGTGGAAAATAAATGTCAAACACTGCCAACCCAATGAGTAAAACACACCAAGTGCATATAACAACCCTCATGCCCTGCCCAAACCTGCATTAGCAACAAGACGACATATGCCAACACCATAACCGTATAACCACACGTGCACTTGTGGTAGTGGTAAGTCATCAGTACTCAAGGGCTCAACGATGGTAGCCCAGAAGTGCAACGCACCGGGCCAGATCGGGCCAAAACAGTTGCAACGCACCACAAAGCACAATCCCCCTCTGGGGAAATAAATGGTGGACACCAAGGCATTACCACACCGCCCCTCACAGAGCCAGCAAATGACACCACAAACCAAACGCACGACGCGAGCTCAAAACTCTTCATAATCCAACCTCAATACACTCACTACATCGTTCCCAAACATGACCACAAATCACCCAAGTTATATCAAACTTGATAAAGTTTGGGTATCTCTTCACCATAAGCGAACTCCACAAGTAACAATGTCGACCAAAGCAACAATCTTATCATAACATGACTATGACATAAACAAAAAGGAATCACATGAACAAGCAAAAAGTACATGAATGAGAAAGGTACATGAATAAAATTAAGAATTACAGGCATAAGAAAGAATTGAGCATAGGAAAATTAGATAATTAGGCGGTAAGCATATAATACTTGAAGGAACAAGAGGATTCATGCTTGTGAGTACTAAACAAAAGTAAGAGTAACAAGGCTAACATATTTAGACAAAAGTGAGGTGCAAAACAAGAAGAACAAGCTAGTAAAATTGAAAGGGGAAAGCTAGTTAAACTTGCACAATCAAAGAACACAAAAACAAGATTTGCAAGGGTGAAGAACACCGCTTGCCTGAACCGAGACGACACCGCGATGGCTGCTCCTCTCTTTCCTTCCCTTGCCTTAGCTTTTCTCCCTTGCTTTCTCTTTGAGAATGAAGAAGAAGGTGAAGAAAGGGATAAGTGAGGAGGAAGAATCTCTTTCTCGGTCTTATATCTTCCAGAACAGAGCTGGACCGTTTGACCAGAATCAGAGAAATGAACGGCACAAAAAACTGAAAAAATTTGATTTTTGGCCCTGACACGCCCTGTGACACGCCCGTGTCACAGGCCGTGTCACTTAAGCGGTAGGCAACCGCCTCACCTCCAAACATTACACGGCCCGTGACACGGGCGTGTCAGCCCGTGACACGGGCGTGTCACAGGCTGTGTCACTGGACACGCCTACCTATACGTCCCTGTCACTTGTACACAGCATCCAGCCAAACAACCCGAGCAGGACACGGCCTTGGGACACGCCCGTGTCCCAAGCCGTGTCACCCCATACTCGACATTCGTCGAGCGAACTTCGTCGAGCGAAGTTCGTCGACAGCGGGACACGCCCTGTGACACGCCCGTACCACAGGTCGTGTACCCCTCTCTCGACACGCGACACTCGACACTCGACATTCGTCGAGCGAAATTCGTCGACCCAGCGGGACACGGCCCGTGACACGCCTGAAAGAAATTGTACCTAATCACCTAGAGGGGGGGTGAATAGGTGACTAAATCTTTTTTAAACTTTTTAGGCAGATTGCAGATAATATCACAGATTTATAATTACTTCTTCACAGCAAACAATCAGCAATCACAGAATAAACATGCACACAGTGAACACACAGATTTATAGTGGTTCCCCAAGGTTTGGGTACATCCACTTTACCCCTTCGCCTATCTAGTAGTGTACTAGATTCGGCCAAACTCCTCCACTATTCCTTAGATCCTCAGATCTTACACTCAGAACCCCAAATGGTTCCTACAGCTCAGGCCCAAGGCCCTACTACTCAGTCTTCTCCAAAGACCTGCACTCAGCCACAAGGCCTACACTCAGCCACAACAGGCCTACACTCAGCCACAAGGCCTACACTCAGCCACAAGGCCTACACTCAGAGATATGGATCTCCTACACTCAGGCACACAGGCCCTACCACTCAGCCTTTATAATTACAGGCTTACAACTCAGATCCCTAAGGATCCTACAAGATATAAAGAATACAAAGTATATACCTACAACTCTAAATATAGAGAAGAGTTGACAGGTTCTTGATGAGTTCTTGGAAGAACTCTGCTGAGATCAACCACACTTGGCTTTCTTCAAAGCTTCTTGAATGTAGAACACAATAGGGTTGATACTCTCTGCAGCTGATCTTCAATCACTGCAACTTAAGAATCAAAACTAAGTCTGAAACTTTCTTCACAGCCTGGTTCCAACAGGTGTCTTCTTGGAAGGAGCTCTCTCTCTCCAACTACTTAGATCTTCTGATCACTTCAACTGATTTGTGTTAATCTGTGTTGAATCTTCTTCTGGACAATCTCTTTCTGTTGACAGAATAAACCTATTTATAGGCCTTCTTCATGGTGACCGGCTGATCCGGTTCCTAACAGCTTTCTGACAACTCTGACAATTGCAGTAGACCGGCTGGAATGGCAGCTGTCATGTCATCCAGTCACTTGAAATATTTGTAACTGTCTGAAAGTGTCGAGACAGTCTGTCTTTAAGTGTCGACACTTATTGACTAAGTGTCGACACAAGTAGACTAAGTGTCGACACTTGCCTTCAAGGTGTCGACACAACTCCTTGTGTTGTAGATTTTACTTCTCGACACAGCTTCTTCAATATGTGTCGACACAGAAATTGTGTGTCGATACAACTCCTTGTTCTTCAGTACTTAGTTGAATTCTTGTAAGTGTCGACACAACTCCTTTGTGTCGACACAACTTCTTGTGTTGAACTTGTTCAGTGTCGACACATCTTCTTGGTGTCGACACATGCCTTCTGTGTTGATACTTGTTGGGTGTCGACACTGCTCTTTGTGTCGACACATTCTTCTTTTGTTGAGACTTTGGCTGAGTGTCGACACTTGTACTTAAAATTTATTGAACTTTGCTGAGTGTCGACACAGCCTCCTAGTGTCGACACTTTCTTCATGTATTGAGTCTTCTGCTGTGTGTCGACACATTCTTCAATATGTCGACACTTATACTTAGACTCTATTGAAATTTGCTGAGTGTCGACACAGCCTCCAAGTGTCGACACTTTCTGATGTAGACAAAGTTCCTCTAGGTGTCGACACTGCTTTTAAGTGTCGACACTTCTTCACTGGACATTTCTTCAATGAGTGTCGACACAACCTGTATGTGTCGACACTTTCTGTCTGGTGTCGACTCTGCATCCCTGGTGTCGACACAATTACTCCAAGTGTCGACACTGCTTCTCTGAGTGTCGACACAAGTCTTCTTAAGTGTCGACACTTTCCTTCTGGGTGTCGACACATGGACTTAGAATCTTTTCAGCTTTCCCTGTGAATACTTGACCTGCACAACTAAACTCAAAATACATCAAATACATTTTGATGTATATCATTGAGTAGGGTGCGGCTTCTTCAAATCAGGTACATTTAATCCAATGTACCCAACAATCTCCCCCTATTTGGAGAAGTCATAACCCTTAGTCAATGATATACACCATACATAATAAAATTACAGTATGATGTAAAGCAGGATTATATAACATGGTAAATTCATAAACATGTAATAACAAAACATGTATACACAGATATCTCTGAATAATTATGTAATAGATTTATCACACATCATATTGTTCTAACAACTTTGTCATATCCATTATACAAAAGTTTACAGAGTTTTTAAAATTAAAAGATTACAACTGTAAACTAAAGATAAATTCTATTCTATTTTTGCTCAGCCTCCTTAATAACTATGTCTTTTCCAGATTGTATCTTTGCTTGGACAGGGGCTTCAACATCTTCAGCAGCAGCAGGCTTCTTGCCTTTAAGATCCTTCTTTGTCTGCTCTTCAGCCTTGATCTTTTTCCTCTCAAAGTAATGATAAGGCTTGGGAAAGTACTTGTTAGGCTCCTGGGCAGTAGGAGGTAGCTTTCCCATCTTGGCCTTTCTTCTGTATTGCACAATGGCTTCTTGCCTGTTCTCATGCTTCCTCCACTCCACATCAGAATACCATTTGCCTCTGTCCACAATATTATCTTTGGCAGCCTTCCATACAGTCAAAATGATATTCCTTGAAGTGGGGCTCCATTGTTCAAAGTCAGGTCTTTGTTCAGCTTGCTCTTTGAACCTCTTCTTAGACAATTTGGCTTCTTGTTCTTTCTGCAAAACTTCTTGTATAGCCTCAGATACTGGCTGAACCACTTTCTCTATGATGACATTGTGCTTTCCCTCAGGTGGGCTATACATAGACTGCATATCTGCATGTATCATATCAAAGTCTGGTGGAGGGTAAATGACTTGAGCCACTTCAGCTTGCTCCCCTCCAAGATATGCAGGATGAATCCCAGACTCTGCTACATTGTCATCATCACACAATGGAGGATATCCAAGGGTGGCTCTGATGGAATTGGAAATCCATTTTGCATGATCAGAGCTGGCTTTGACTAACACCCTCTCACCCTTTATGACTTCTCTTTCCATGTGATCCCTTAGATCATCTTTCTGAAATCTTATCTGGGCATCCAAATAGTTTACTTCATCCTTAAAGTAAGGTTTCAACCTTTGGAGTTTTTTAGTGATCAGCTTCTGAGAATCTTGAATTGCAGAAGTTACAGCAGTTAGACTCTCTTGCAGTGCTTTGTCAAATTCCTCTTTGGCAGTGGTCAGGGCTGCATTCTGGGCAGTTGCTATATTCTTAAGTTCAGTTACAATAGCATTGTGGGAAGCTGTCAAATTATCATTCATCCTTATTTGATTCTCCAGAACATAGCCTTGCTTTACTTCAAGTTCATCCACTTGAGCTTTGATTTTCTCTTGATGTGTAGCCAAGTACACCACTGCATTCCCTCCCTTGTGGAAGCAGTCAGTCATCTCCTTCTTATTTAGATTCATTTCAAATTTAATGGACTTAATATCTTGGGCAAGATCAAACTGTAGAGATTTTTGCCCCTCATCCATATATGTTTCTATTGCTTTCCTTTGCTCATCAAGCTTTATCTGCATTGCAACCATCAGAGAACTGTAATCTACAGATGGTGCTAGCTGTGGTGTAGGCTGTGGTGCAATGGTTTGCAGAGCTTTCTTATAATTCTGGCTCCTCCTCTTGAAGACTTGAAACTTTCTCTTTTTAGCTCTGGCAGCCTCCTCATCTTCAGAAGCAGATGTGCTATCAATAGTCACTCTGTCCTTTGGGCTTGAAGGTAACTCCTTCTCAGTCCTTTGTACCTGCTCAGCATCTTGTGGCACCTCAGTCTCTTTGCCTGTAGTATCTTCTACATTCTTTACTTGCTCCCCCTCAACATGAGTCTTCTCCCCCTCAGCAGCAGCAATTCTTTTGCAACTTCAATGTCAGTTTGAAGAAGGTCTGGGAATAGTTCTTCCAAAGTAAATTCTTATTGAGGATGGGGTGGAGAAACTCTTATCTCATCAGCAACTTGATCAGATATCACTTGATCTGCAACAGATGTGTCCTCCATGACAACATCTTGGGGTTGGCTATGTGTTTGTGTTTGATGATTAACATCAGATAGCTTGTCAGTTATAACTTCACTCTCAATAAGGAAATCTAATTGGTTGATTTCAGTGATTACCTCAAGAATAGTTTGAGTTGCTTGATGAGTTGTAAATGTACGTGTTTTTATATACATTAAATAAGATGTATTAGTTCCTTTTTGTAATTTTTAGTTGTTTTTCCTTAATAAATTGCTTCCTTTTTGTAAATATTTTCTAACTTAGAGTTATTTTTATTTTCTGAATTTTTCAGGAAAACTTGCCAAAAAATCAAAGTACACGCCCGTGTACTGTTGGTCACGCCCGTGACCAGGGCATGATACGTCAAATTCCCAAGAAATGACATCCTTTTTGAAGAAATAGCGTGACACGCCCGTGTCACGCCCGTGTCACACGAGTCACGCCCGTGACCCATGCCCGTGACCATCCAGATCGACGAAATCGCGCTCAACTATCGTCGACCCAGCTGACACGCCCGACAACACGCCCGTGTCATTTGACACGGGGCGTGACCCAAGCCGTGACCACTCCTTTCGACGTTTTTTGCTCGGCGTTAGTCGAGCCAACCAACACGCCCGTGTCAAGATGCCACACGGGCATGACTTCTCCACCTGGCCCGACAAACTGCCGCCGGCAACCTCCCGAAGTCAACAACGCCATTAATCGCCGCACGACATGCCCACCGTCACGCCCGTGACACGGGGCGTGACCGCCGCGATTTCCGCCGCAACGTCAAATCGCCGTCAAGTCACCAAAATCTGCTGCTCAATAGTGTCAACACGCCCACGGTCACGCCCGTGACCGGGGGAGTGACCGTCGCGATTTCAGCCGCCAAAGTCAAATCTCCAGTCAAATCGGAAGGCCGCCATGTGAATAGTGTAGACACGCCCCCGGACACGCCCGTGTCCGAGGGCGTGTCCCGTGAAATTTTTTCTATAAATTCAGATTTCCTGTCTGAATTCCGGGTTCCACTTTCCTGAACCATTTTGTATAAAGGCTTTGCTGATAGATGATCCCAAGGGCTTTGTAAGGAGATTTTCTCCCCCTCCCTTTTATGTTTATTTGTTTTAGCTTTGTAATGAACTTTTTTTATCTTTATAAAATTTGTAGTTTTTCCTCCTTACATTGTCATGAACTTCATCTATAAGCAATCTCTTATACAATCTTATCTTTTTATTTAGTTTTAACTTTGTTTTTAGTCTTTTAAAATGGGTGTGTGTGTGTATGAGATTAACTTTCATGCTTTTATACTTAGTTATTTGTACTTAGTTTTTGTTAGACTTAAGTTTTAATAGCTTTTATTGCATTCCTATAAGCCGTAAAAAGCGTTTTCAAAGTG
This sequence comes from Platanthera guangdongensis, assembly GCA_039583875.1. Taxonomy (NCBI): domain Eukaryota; kingdom Viridiplantae; phylum Streptophyta; class Magnoliopsida; order Asparagales; family Orchidaceae; genus Platanthera; species Platanthera guangdongensis. The sequence goes on from CM077162.1 coordinate 42,770,351, forward strand.
ATTTTTATTTTTGCTAACTTAGATTTTCATGTTTAGCTCGTAAAAATTTTCGTTCTTTTTTATTTTATTTTCACTTTTTAATCACTTTTGCGGAGTTATAGGAACGTTTATATAGTCTTTTAATTTTTCAAACACTTCATTTTGCTTTTATTTTCAAAAACTTTTTGCCCGTTTAAATTTTATTTCTTCATTTTATGCATTTCTACCGCATTCCATCGGTAGAAATGTAGTCATTTCAATTTTTCGAGCACTTGCACTTTTCGCTTATTTGCAAAAACTTTTGCTCCTTTTAATTTTATTTTCACTTTTTATTCATTTCTACCGCATTCTAGCGGTAGAAATGTAGTCGTTTTAATTTTCCAGTCACTTTGTTTTTTCCTATTTTTTGTACGTGTGTGTGCGTGTATGAGTATTTTTTATAGCTTTATTTCAATTCCTGTAGAGTGTGTGCGTGTGTTATTTTTATTTTTATTTTTCCGTCTACTCATTTGAGTTAAATGGCTGGATTTTATTCAATCAAGTGTGTGCATTTTTATTTTTCCATCTACTCACTTGAGTTAAATGGCTGGATTTTATTTCAGTAGAGTGTGTTTACTTCTTGTAGAGTGGGTGTGTTTTAATTTTATGTCGAGTGCGTGAGTGTTAGCTTTCATTTTATTTACCGTCTACTCACTTGAGTTAAATGGTCGGTCTTTATTGTAATATTTGGAATGGACTTGTAAATGCATTTATTTTCTCCTACTCATTTGAGTAGGACTTGCTTTCTTTTTCCTGCCCACGCATTTGCGCCGGGACTTGCAATTTTCCTGCTTTCATTTCAGTCCTACTCGTTTGAGTAGCACTTGCAATTTACTGTTTTTCATTTATTACTTTCATTTTCCTGCTTCATTTTACTGCTTTAATTTTCTGCTTTTTCAATCGCTGCCGTCCCCATTCCGATGAGTGGCTAACGTTCTTAGCCCTCAGTATCGAAGAGCATTGGGACAGAAAAAATTCCTTTAAATAATTAAAGGTCTCATTTTTCTAATTAATTAAAAACACTTTAGGTTTGTCGTGGGTTTACGACGCGTAGGACCACATAATCGATGTGTGGGCCCTATTTCCGTAGTCCATATGCTAGCTAGCCGAGAGGCCGTGCATACGGACCGATCACCCCTTGGTAAATGGAGTTCCGCACTAACCCTCGAGAGAGGAGGCGCGCCAACTCTACCGGATTGGGTTCCCCACCCAATAGCGGGGTTCTTAGCGTAATGCGGGCATTAAGAGGAATCCTTCGTCGGACGAGAGCCCGGTCGAATAGTCTTAATGTTCAGGTGAGCGATAGTCTTAGAGATAGGTGAGTTCATTTTAATGGAGCCTCCACGGCCAAGTCTCCGCCCTAATTAATTAGAAACTTAGGAGCTCTTTTTATTCAACGTTTATTTTAGTTCAATGTCTTTTCGGTGCCCTCGAGCTGAGCTCTTCATCGGCTCCACCTTTATTATGCTTTTATTTTCTGCCTTTTCTTTATATAAATAATATCCCGACAAGATAAAATTATCGGTAAAATAATAGTCACATCCATGGAAGAGTAGAAATAAACGAACCGACCCCGAGAATAATACGACCTCGATATTCCACCCGGAATATCCTGTACTACTCACGATAGGTGCACTTGCCTCCTTTCGTTAAAACTCGATCTAACCCGTTTTATATCCAAATAAATAAAATACGCGCGCCCCATTTTCTAAATAAAAACCAAATCCGCTTTTCAACTTAAATAAAACCACCCGGGGCGCCGCGCTTCGTAATCTTTTTGGAGTTTTAACCAGCATTAAGTTTTCGGACTTGATGCGAGAAAATATCAATCAAGTTTTTGGCACCGTTGCCGGGGAATTTTCGAGTCGTTATTTCGAACTCTGGAATACTATTAATTTTACCTATTATATATAATTTCAACAAAATAAAAAATGGCCAACAAAAATATAATAATAATAATAATAAACATAATCATAATAAAAACTATCAAAAAAATAAGTATTATTACAACATTATATATAAAAAAAATATATTTTGACAAACTTATAAAACAAAAAAATTTGAAAAACCTTAAAAAATAAAAATTTGAAAAAACTATAAAACAAAAAAAAATAAAACACAAAAAGAAACCAAAAAAAAATTAAAAACTTACCCAAAAAAAACATTGCTTTAATATAAACAAAAACAAAAAAACGAAAAAACCACAAAACCAAAAACACTAAAAAATCTCCTACAAGACCACACAAAAAAAAATTCTTGCAAAAATATGTTTTTTTGAAAAATACCTAAAAATAATCAATACTTTAAATAAATAAAACTTTTTTTGTCGCTTCGGCATGTCACACTCTTGTGCGCACTAGGGGCTCGCTTATCTGTCCCACTCAACAGCTACGACGTTCACTTACGCGTCACTTACACATTTGCCCCCTACCGCCTGCACCCTTTACGCCGAGTTTATCTTTTCCATTTTATTTTTCTGTTATGTTTTTGCTACTTCTTCTAAAATAATGCAGGGTTTCAACCCGGGCCTCCCCGAACTTGTGTAAGGATAGTTCCGACCCCCTCCCCTTTATTTTGCCCATATTAAATGGTATATTAATCGTTCTGCATACTTAGATTGCAACATTGGGGACAATTTTGTGTTTAAGTATGGGGGTGTATTCTTAGTTTCCTATTTTTTGCATCTTTATTTTCTGCACCCCAAAAAAAAAAATTTAAACCAAAATTTTTTTCCTTATTTTTATAATCTAAAAACTCAAAAAAAAAAATTTATAAAACAAAAACTCAGGAAAAAAAAAATTTTCTTTTCCTTTGTAAATATTTTTTTGTAAAAATAATTCTCTTTCTTCCCCGCCTCTTCTTATTTGTAAACCTCGCTTTTTAGCATGCCTGCGGCGTTCGACTCATCGAACCAACCACCCAAAGAGTCTGTTCGCGGGCCAATAACTAAAAATTCAAAAAAAAATGAGAAAAACCCTAAAAATCAAAAAAAAAAATATATGTATTGTTAATTATGTAATGAATAATTCGAATATCTCAATTCTTAACCTTTTTCGCTCGCCAAAAATATAGTTGCGAGTTAATTTATAAGCGAATTATTTTAATTCTTTGCTTACTATTCGTTTATTAATTGGAGAACGATAGATTTAGATATCTGGGGTTAAGTTTTACAAATTTTTTATGCTTTTTTTTTATTTAGATAGAGTCATGTTTTCAGCACCACTTCTAATCTATCTAAATAGTTGCATATTTATTTTGTTAAAAATAACAATCTTAGATTTCAAGTTATGATAACTCCAAGTTTTTTTTTGAAATTTAGGAATGTTTCATTTATAAAGGTTGCTCTCAAAAGTTTTTTATTAAACCTAGTTTTATTTTTGAAAAAACTCTATCACCTTTTTTTCATGTCATACTTGACATGATTTCGATCCTTAAAAGATCATATGTCAATGGGAATAAGATTTCGTTCCGTAAACATAGGCATCCAATATTTGAAAAGATTATATGTTATGGAGTAAGAGGATAAAATTCATTACTCCTACACATATACATTGGATTATGAAGATGTTAAAAAAAATTATGTTATGGAAAATAAGATTTCGTTTTCCTAACATCCATATTCGAAAAAAAAATCATTAGAGGTTCGAGCGAAAAAATATACCCTCGCCTCTAAAAATTCTAAGCCTTCTTCATATCCCACGATATCTCCCTCCGCTAATCTCAAATAATTCTAGATTTAATTTAAAAAATCTTTTTGAGAGCATAATTTGTAAATTAAATTATTTCCTGTAATTCTTACAAGCTCAAGTTTTCATAAATCCAATCTATTTTTATTAGCCTAACAAATAAAATTTTTTGCTATCTATTCGATCATATCAGAAGTTTTTAACTGAAACTCTTCTTTTATTTAAATTTTTGGCATAATTTAGGATTTAACTCTAATACCCCGGATATTTATTTAGATCTTTCTTTCGATTAATTCAAGCGGTAGCTAAACTTAGGATTTCTTTAATTCATTATAAGTTCATCTCCAACTTTTGCTCTGGAATAGCAAAAGTTTAAGTATGGGGGTATTTGATGAGTTGTAAATATACGTGTTTTTATATACATTAAATAAGATGTATTAGTTTCTTTTTGTAATTTTTAGTTGTTTTTCCTTAATAAATTGTTTCCTTTCTGTAAATATTTTCTAACTTAGAGTTATTTTTATTTTCTGAATTTTTTAGGAAAACTTGCCAAAAAATCAAAGTACACGCCCGTGTACTGTTGGTCACGCCCGTGACCAGGGCATGATACGTCAAATTCCCGAGAAATGACATCCTTTTTGAAGAAATAGCGTGACACGCCCGTGTCACGCCCGTGTCACACGAGTCACGCCCGTGACCCATGCCCGTGACCATCCAGATCGATGAAATCGCGCTCAACTATCGTCGACCCAGCTGACACGCCCGACGACATGCCCGTGTCATTTGACACGGGGCGTGACCCAAGCCGTGACCACTCCTTTCGAAGTTTTTCGCTCGACGTTAGTCGAGCCAACCAACACGCCCGTGTCAAGATGCCACACGGACGTGACTTCTCCACCTGGCCCGGTAAACTGCCGCCAGCAACCTCCCGAAGTCAACAACGCCATTAATCGCCGCACGACACTCCCACCGTCACGCCCGTGACACGGGGCGTGACTGCCGCGATTTCCGCCGCAACGTCAAATCGCCGTCAAGTCACCAAAATCTGATGCTCAATAGTGTCAACACGCCCACGGTCACGTCCGTGACCGGGGGCGTGACCGTCGCGATTTCAGCCACCAAAGTCAAATCTCCAGTCAAATCGGAAGGCCGCCATGTGAATAGTGTAGACACGCCCCCGGACACGCCCGTGTCCGAGGGCGTGTCCCGTGAAATGTTTTCTATAAATTCAGATTTCCTGTCTGAATTCCGGGTTCCACTTTCCTGAACCATTTTGTATAAAGGCTTTGCTGATAGATGTTCCCAAGGGCTTTGTAAGGAGATTTTCTCCCCCTCCCTTTTATGTTTATTTGTTTTAGCTTTGTAATGAACTTTTTTTATCTTTATAAAATTTGTAGTTTTTCCTCCTTACATTGTCATGAACTTCATCTATAAGCAATCTCTTATACAATCTTATCTTTTTATTTAGTTTTAACTTTGTTTTTAGTCTTTTAAAATGGGTGTGTGTGTGTATGAGATTAACTTTCATGCTTTTATACTTAGTTATTTGTACTTTGTTTTTGTTAGACTTAAGTTTTAATAGCTTTTATTGCATTCCTATAAGCCGTAAAAAGCGTTTTCAAAGTGATTTTTATTTTTGCTAACTTAGATTTTCATGTTTAGCTCGTAAAACTTTTCGTTCTTTTTTATTTTATTTTCACTTTTTAATCACTTTTGCGGAGTTATAGGAACGTTTATATAGTCTTTTAATTTTTCAAACACTTCATTTTGCTTTTATTTTCAAAAACTTTTTGCCCGTTTAAATTTTATTTCTTCATTTTATGCATTTCTACCGCATTCCATCGGTAGAAATGTAGTCATTTCAATTTTTCGAGCACTGGCACTTTTCGCTTATTTGCAAAAACTTTTGCTCCTTTTAATTTTATTTTCACTTTTTATTCATTTCTACCGCATTATAGCGGTAGAAATGTAGTCGTTTTAATTTTCCAGTCACTTTGTTTTTCCTATTTTTTTGTACGTGTGCGTACGTGTATGAGTAGTTTTTATAGCTTTATTTCAATTCATGTAGAGTGTGTGCGTGTGTTATTTTTATTTTTATTTTTTCGCCTACTCATTTGAGTTAAATGGCTGTATTTTATTCAAGCAAGTGTGTGTATTTTTATTTTTCCGCCTACTCACTTGAGTTAAATGGCTGGATTTTATTTCAGTAGAGTGTGTTTACTTCTTGTAGAGTGGGTGTGTTTTAATTTTATGTCGAGTGCGTGAGTGTTAGCTTTTATTTTATTTACCGCCTACTCACTTGAGTTAAATGGTCGGTCTTTATTGTAATATTTGGAATTGACTTGTAAATGCATTTATTTTCTCCTACTCGTTTGAGTAGGACTTGCTTTCTTTTTCCCGCCCACGCATTTGCGCCGGGACTTGCAATTTTCCTTCTTTCATTTCAGTTCTACTCGTTTGAGTAGGACTTGCAATTTACTACTTTCCATTTACTGCTTTCATTTTCCTGCTTTATTTTACTGCTTTAATTTTCTGCTTTTTCAATCGCTGCCGTCCTCATTCCTGATTGGCTAATGTTCTTAGCCCTCAGTATCGAAGAGCATTGGGACAGAAAAAATTCCTTTAGATAATTAAAGGTCTCATTTTTCTAATTAATTAAAAACACTTTAGGTTTGTCGTGGGTTTACGACGTGTAGGACCACATAATCGATGTGTGGGCCCTATTTCCGTAGTCCATATGCTAGCTAGCCGAGAGGCCGTGCATACGGACCGATCACCCCTTGGTAAATGGAGTTCCGCACTAACCCTCGAGAGAGGAGGCGCGCCAACTCTACCGGATTGGGTTCCCCACCCAATAGCGGGGTTCTTAGCGTAATGCGGGCATTAAGAGGAATCCTTCGTCGGACGAGAGCCCGGTCGAATAGTCTTAATGTTCAGGTGAGAGATAGTCCTAGAGATAGGTGAGTTCATTTTAATGGAGCCTCAACGGCCAAGTCTCCGCGCTAATTAATTAGAAACTTAGGAGCTCTTTTTATTCAACGTTTATTTTAGTTCAATGTCTTTTCGGTGCCCTCGAGCTGAGCTCTTCATCGGCTCCACCTTTATTATGCTTTTATTTTCTGCCTTTTCTTTATATAAATAATATCCCGACAAGATAAAATTATCGGTAAAATAATAGTCCCCTCCAGGGAAGAGTAGAAATAAATGAACCGACCCCGAGAACAATACGACCTCGATATTCCACCTGGAATATCTTGTACTACTCACGATAGATGTACTTGCCTCCTTTCGTTAAAACTCGATCTAACCCGTTTTATATCCAAATAAATAAAATACGCGCGCCCCGTTTTCTAAATAAAAACCAAATCCGCTTTTCAACTTAAATAAAACCACCCGGGGCGCCGCGCTTCGTAATCTTTTTGGAGTTTTAACCCGCATTAAGTTTTCGGACTTGATGCGAGAAAATATCAATCAAGTTTTTGGCGTCGTTGCCGGGGAATTTTCGAGTCGTTATTTCGAACTCTGGAATACTATTAATTTTACCTATTATATATAATTTCAACAAAATAAAAAATGTCCAACAAAAATATAATAATAATAATAATAATAAACATAATCATAATAAAAACTATCAAAAAAATAAGTATTATTACAACATTATATATAAAAAAAATATTTTGACAAACTTATAAAACAAAAAAAATTGAAAAACCTTAAAAAATAAAAATTTGAAAAAACTATAAAACAAAAAAAATAAAACACAAAAAGAAACCAAAAAAAATTAAAAACTTACCCAAAAAAAACATTGCTTTAATATAAACAAAAACAAAAAAACGAAAAAACCACAAAACCAAAAACACTAAAAAATCTCCTACAAGTCCACAAAAAAAAAAAAATTCTCGCAAAAATATGTTTTTTGAAAAATACCTAAAAATAATCAATACTTTAAATAAATAAAACTTTTTTTGTCGCTTCGGCATGTCACACTCTTGTGCGCACTAGGGGCTCGCTTATCTACCCACTCAACAGCTACGACGTTCACTTACGCGTCACTTACACATTTGCCCCCTACCGTCTGCACCCTTTAGGCCGAGTTTACCTTTTCCATTTTATTTTTCTGTTATGTTTTTGCTACTTCTTCTAAAATAATGTAGGGTTTCAACCCGGGCCTCCCCCAACTTGTGTAAGGGTATTTCCGACCCCCTCCCCTTTATTTTGCCCATATTAAATGGTCTATTAATCGTTCTGCATACTTAGATTGCAATATTGGGGACAATGTTGTGTTTAAGTATGGGGGTGTATTCTTAGTTTCCTATTTTTTGCATCTTTATTTTCTGCACCCCAAAAAAAAAAATTAAAACAAAATTTTTTTCCTTGTTTTTATAATCTAAAAACTCAAAAAAAAATTTATAAAACAAAAACTCAGAAACAAAAAAATTTTTCTTTTCCTTTGTAAATATTTTTTTGTAAAAATAATTCTCTTTCTTCCCCGCCTCTTCTTATTTGTAAACCTCTGTCAGAACTGTTGAAGCCAAATATGACCTTAACTGGAGTTCGAAGAAAAAGGGGTGCAGCCAAAACCTACTTCTCTCAAGTCTCAACCCTTAACTGGATTCAAAGGTCCTAAGACTGACCCTATAGCCTCAGCAGGGAGGTCTCACCTCACACCCGGAAGATCTCTGAGAGCTTCCCCTCCAAAACCAAAGCTGGGCTAGGAGCTCCTCAGAAAGCACTGAAATTTCGAGAGACAATGATAGCTTGCTTTCTAAGAAGCCCTTATGGGTCTATTTATAGCATTTTGATGTCCTGAATTTATTGGAAAGTCCCTAGTTGGTCTGCCAATAGCCAAAACCCGCTGTTTTTCTGAGGGTACTGGAGTAATTTCTCCTGAGGGTAATTTTGTCATTCCACCCACACCCCTGGTCCCCACTCAGCGAGAGCCCCGAGCCGAGAACCTTCTGTCATAGTCTGGCGGAAGCGGTCTCGCCTAGCTATAGGCGAGAGTTTTCTTTAAGACGAGCTGGGGCTGGCGCAAGCGCTTGCGCATCGATCGCGCTCGCCAATCTGGGCTCGACGAACACGGGGCGCCTTGCGGCGAGAGCTCATATGTGGCGGGAGCTTATCGCTTAGCGCAAGCGCTCCCACCTACCTGGGCGAGAACCTTTCCGGCTAGCCTATCTGACCGTTTGTGCCTCCTGGTCTGGCTCAGCGAATATGGGGTTGTACACAATCCCCGCTCTTTTTGAGCTAGCTCTGCGCTCGAAAAGACATGTCCAACCCAAAAATATTCACTGAGCACGTGTCAACATCAGGGAATCTTTCGGTGGGCCGTACGGTGCCTATAACTATGTGTGCCGATAGACGGCCATAATACTTCCCTCGAGTCGTCATTCTCTCCCTGAGCTCTCGCCTCCTCTCGCTATGCCTTCCAAGCGTGCCGACAAACCGCTTCCGCAGGATCTACAGGACCGCATTAACGCGGCACAGGCGCGAGCCAGGGCTAACAGTGCCCTGGTTGCTCCATGGCTAGCGAGACAATCATCGGTTGTTGAGCCTTCTCTACCTAAGAAGAAGAAGAAGAGGGCGAAGGTGGTTCAGCGGGACCTGTCCCGCGAGAACAGGAGCCCGCCCACCCCGACCCCTAGTCGCGCGGACGGCCCCTCGCCGCGGAAGGTAAGCTCGATATGTCAATTACTAAAAACCAGTTGTTCAGTTGTTTAACGTGATACCTCTCGCAGGAGACGGTTCCCGACGCTGCCGCATCCCCGCGAGAACCCTTGGATCCACCCTTTAGCTGTCACGATGATCAACCGCGGGTTTCAGAGGTGGCCCCTCCACCTGACCCGAACATCGCAGGTAACGGTTCCCCTCTCGCCCTCAACTTAAATTTTTAAGTGCTGACCTGATTTCTCGCAGCGTCGGTTTCCGCACCTCCAGATCTCCCCACCCGGGAGAGCGTGGCGAGAGCTACAAATCAGTCTGCCTATGCGGTTGATTCCTCCCTACTGGCGGGAGGAAATACTGCCGAGATATCCGTGCCTTTGTTAGACGCTAGCCCTCCTGCGGGAGAGGAGACCCGCCTCCCCGCTCCTGACCAAGCCGGGATCACCATTCGCAAAGTTTACCCCCCCCCCCCCCCGGAAAAGGAAAGCCAATCCACCTCCTCTTTGGAGCTGAGGGGGGGCTGGGCCTTCTCGCCTGCCGTCGACCGGGGGGCCTCGTCACTCTGAAGGTATACGGAAACTTTATCGCAGCTATCCTTTAGCTCCCGCTAAAATGGGGATTCTTTTGACAGGGGGCATGGGCTCGCGGCTTGGTGCTGAGGTAGAGGAAGAAGAAGAAGAAGACGAAGAAGAAGAAGAAGAAGAAGAAGAAGAAGAAGAAGAAAGAGAGGGAGAAGATGGCGAGAGCTCTCCCTTCCCTTCGTCTGACGAGATGGAAGAGATCCTGACAGGTGCCGGGAGCGCGAAAAGACGGGGGAAGAAGGTCGTCGCCGTTCTGTCGAAGCTCATCCGTCGAGAACGGGTCCGCGACCTTGCGGCCAAAGAGTTTCGCCTATCAGTGGAGAAGAGGCTAGAGACCCTGGAGCGGGATTACCTTATCGGCGAGATGGATCGGCCGGGGGGAGCTACCGCTGGATCCTCACCTGAGAGGTGCATCGAGCGCATCCGGGATCTGTCCCGCTGGGTTGACCTGGGATGCAGCGTCCTGTCTTCCTACTTCAACCCGCAGGCGCCGCCCCGGACCAAGCTGTGGGACCGAGGAAAATGGCGGTGGGAGCAAGGGAAATGGCGCTGGGAGCCATACTGAAGCGCGAGACCTCCCCTCCTCTACCCCAGGCCTTCCCCTCTCTGATGTACCCTTATTTACTTGCATAGAGTTGTAACTAATGATTCTGCACTTTATCGCTTATTATTTTATCCCGTTCTCGCTCAGCGAGAGCAATAACTTGGTTTTAATATTTTTGTATGCGTATGAGTTATTTTCCCGGGTCTTTACCTCGTTTCCGCCTACCTTGCCCGTCGCATGACATCTCGCAACGTTTGCGCTAGTCACTTAGTCAATCGGTCACTGTCAGACTCGGGCGGGAAAAACGAAGCGCCGCTGACCTAGGACGCGACGGCTGTACCCCCGCCGCCTTTCTGAAAACAGCCATCATTACCACGATTTTCTATAAATAGGAGGCTCACCTACCACATTCATTTCTCCGATTCCAGTCTCTCTCCTCTCCTGTTGCTCTCGCGGTTTCTCCAAAGCTTTCGCCCGTCTCCGCCTTCTACTTCCGTTCTTGCGCCGTTCTCGCTCTCGCCCTCTTCTCGTAGATCTCGCCTTCAAACTTTTTTGCGATGCCGGGCGGAAGTGAAGGACGATCCAATTGCGCGGAAGCTTTCCAAAAGCATCTTTTCCCTTCCTGCACCCTTACCGTGGATGAGTTCAGCCTGATCAAGGCTCAACACGTTCCCGCCGGCTTCACCGCGCGGAACCCGGGCAATCACGACAAGGTAAACTCCGCAGGGGGAGGGGGAGCTCGCCATCCCCATCGAACACTTCGAGGTGGTCTTCCGCCTCCCGTTGTGGCCTGAGATGCGGCAGGCCCTCCGATATTACGGGGTGGTTCCCGCCCAGCTGAACCCTAACTTAGTGGCGATTCTCATGGCATTCATATGTTATATGCGGTCCGAGAGGATCGAGTTTAGCTTGTCGATCTTCCGCAAGCTATTTACTTTCCGCGCGAAAGGAGGCGTGTTGTTCTTCTCCGGGCAACTGCTGAAGACGATCGGTCTCGCTAACAAGCACCATCACTGGGGCGAGAGGTTCATCTACGTTTCTGGCGACTTAGGGAACGTACCCCTTGCCCCCATCCAATACGAGGATGCCGCCTATAAGCCTCCCTCCTTGGGCTCGCGCGAGAGCGCCCTCCTTGAGTTCTTCGGAACCAAGGACTTCGACGTCCTCTACCTCCGGCGAGACGTCGATTCTCTCTCCCCTGTACTTCCGGGAGAAGGTAGGGTCTCGCCTTTATCTGTCTTTTACTTGTCTTTTCCAAGGTCGGGACTTATTGTCATTGTTTTCGTAGGAGAGCGTGAGATCCCCCTACGCCAGCCTTTCGACGAGGCTCGCGCCGGAGGGAGTCAACCTCCTAAGGACCCGCTGGCTCTTGCGAAAGCCGCTGCTCAAGCCTGCCGAAAAGAGTCGGGTCCTCCCCCTTCAAGCGGTGTCGTGAAGCGAAAGCCCGGTGCACCCGCGCCTCAATCAATTAAGAGACCCAAGACGACGGATACCGAGAAGGGCAAGGCTGTTGTGGTGCCGCCCACCCAACCTCTCCCCGCAGGCCGCTCCTTTGAGGAGGTCTTGCAGGTCGTTAGCAAGATTGCCGCCTCCAGGGGGGTCCCGAGACCCCTGCCGAGAACCCTCAGGCCCCTGGTGCAGCAGAGAGCGAGGGTGCCGCCGCCGGGACCTCCGGCCAGGCCCTGTCTGAAGAGGTGCCGCGAGGTCATCGCAACTTCGGTCTCGGCATGAGGTGCCTGGACGCGAAAAACAAGCCACTGCTGCAGTGGGATCCTGATGCCAACAAGGTCTCGATCTCGTCCCTCTTGCCAAGCTGGGCAGAGCGAGATGAGGTCACCAGCGAGGCATTCGCCCTAGGTTATTGCCTCTACAGCCGGGAGGACGCTAGCGTCTACGACAGGATGTCGACCCGGCTGCTGGCCTAGGACTCCACCCGCGCCCTGATGCGTGGGCTGGAGCTTGCGCACATGTGTGCCCGTCGGAGCATCACGATAGACCGCAACTTTCAGGACATGTTCAAGGCCAGGGACGATGCGGTGGCTCAGGCGGCCTCTCTGGCCAAGGAGCTGGCCGAGGCCTAGTAAATGTTATCCTCGCGCCAAGCGGAAGGGTTAAGCGAGACCTTTCACAATCACTTGTTCTCGCCTCCCTAACTCTTCTCTTATGCTAACCTTCCGCCGTTCAGGATTCCGCCCAAGCCGCACTTCGCGAGGAGCTGTCCCAGGCCCGATACGACAACATTCTTCTGCAGGAGCAGATCGCGCGCCTCAAGGCGAGTGCAGCCCCTACGTTGGACGAGAGATTGAAGAGCCAGTATTACTCGGCTTATGACATCGACAAGCTGCTCCAGGGGAACGCGCAAGCCACAGTAAAGTTGACGCTGAAGACGCTGCGAGACATCAACTACTGGGACGGGACGGGCAAAGACATCACTGCTCAACAGCTAGTTCCATGGCTCTTTGAGCCCATTTTAAAGCCCCCGGGCGCCCCTGATACCCCACCCTCGGACGTCCCGAAGTCCCCTGCGGCGGGTGGCGAGACCTCCGGGGGGAGCTCCGGCGAGAGCTCCAGCGGGAGCTCAAGCGGGAGCTCGGAGGGGTACAGCTTGTCTCCCTGAGGGGCCTCCTCTTCTTTTCCTTTCTGCCTCTGCTTTTTTCTTCCGCCTTAATGTAAACGCGAGACGTTACTAGCTTGTTCTTTTAATATATTTAATACAAATGTTTTTATTTGTAAATATCTCGCTCCGTTATTGCGAATGCGCCTGATGTAATTGTTGTGGTCGGATGTTGTCTGCGCGTGCTTCCGTCGAGGCCCTTGGTCGTCTTAAGATAGCCTTCCCTAGAGATGGATCAGCGGGATCCTGCGCGAATCCTTAGGCGGGAACCTGCTGCGAACTGCCAGACGGAAGCGTGGCTCGCGCACCCTTGGGACGGAACCATGCTCTTTAGCCTGCATGAGTCCCTTCAGGACCGTCGCCTAACGATCCCGCCCATTTGTTTGATAATGTTAAGTCTTCTTGGCGAAAGCCCCCCCCCCCCCCCCCACTGCGAGATCTCTTTGGCGGGGACTTCCCTGCCGAGATCTATCCCTGCCGAGACCTATCCTATCTTTTTCATTTTGTATTCCCAATGAGCCTCCTACCTTGTCCAAACCAAGCCAACCAAACCAATCCTATCCCCCACAGGCGAGCCTTCGGACCTGCCAGCCAGATGAGAGCCTGCGCGGCGGGTCTACCTGGGGTCGAGCCGAGCTCGGGGTGCCGATGAAGATCTCAAACCAACTAAACTTATCCCCCACAGGCGAGCCTACGGACCTTCCAGCTAGATGAGAGCCTGCGCAGCGAGTCTACCTGGGGGCGAGCCGAGCTCGGGGTGCCGATGAAGATCTCAAACCAACCAAACATATCCCCCACAGGCGAGCCTACGGACCTGCCAGCTAGATGAGAGCCTGCGCAGCGGGTCTACCTGGGGCCGAACCGAGCTCGGGGTGCCGATGAAGATCTCAAACCAACCAAACCTATCCCCCACAGGCGAGCCTACGGACCTGCCAGCTAGATGAGAGCCTGCGCAGCGGGTCTACCTGGGGCCGAGCCGAGCTCGGGGTGTCGATGAAGATCTCAAACCAACCAAACCTATCCCCCACAGGCGAGCCTACGGACCTGTCAGCTAGATGAGAGCCTGCGCAGTGGGTCAACCTGGGGCCGAGCCGAGCTCGGGGTGCCGATGAAGATCTCAAACTGAAAGATATGGTACCTAAACACCTAGAGGGGGGGCTGAATAGGTGACCTAATCCTTTTCTTAATTCTTTGTTGGCAGTCAACAGTTTATAACACAGATTTCTGAATAAGTTATCACAGCACACAGCAATTCTCAACACAGTACAATCACAGCACAGAATACACAAGATTTTATAGTGGTTCCCCAATCTTTGGGTACATCCACTTTCCCCCTTCGCCTATCTAGCAGTGTACTAGATTCGGCCAAACTTCTCCACTAACTCAGAACCAAACTAGGTTCCTACCTCAGGCCCAAAGCCTTACACTCAGCCAAAAGGCCTACACTCAGCCACCCAGGCCTACACTCAGCCAATTAAAGGCCTACACTCAGAGTTCTTCAACTCCTACACTCAGGCACCAAGCCCTACCCTCAGCCTTTATAAAATAGGCTTACAATCACTCAGATCCAATGGATCTTACAAGTTTAAAATAGAAATTACAAATGCTAACTCTACAACTCAGAAAGGATGAGAGGAGTTGAGAGTTTCTTGAGGAGTTCTTGGAAGAACTCAGCTTGATCCAAACTGACTTAGCTTTCTTCAAAGCTTCTTGAGTAGAACTGAATTAGTCTGAATCTTCTGCAGTTGATCCTTGATCTCTGCTTATTGAAATCCAGATGACTCTGAATTGTTCTTCTCAGCCTTAGTTCCAAAGACTGAATCCTTGGTTGGAGCTCTCTCTCTCCAACTACTTAGATCTGCAGTTGGACTGCCCGATCTTCTTGTGTTGATCCTCTGTGTATCACTTCTTGATTTAGTCTGATCAATTATTATCACACCTTGTAATGATTGTGAACAACAACAACTTTCTGTAAACTGTGGGTGCCTATTTATAGGCCTCCTTTATGGTAACCGGCTGATCCGGTTTATAACAGACTTTTGACTTCTTTGACAGTTGCTGTAGACCGGCTGGATTGGCAGCTGTCATGTCAACCAGTCACTTCTTGAAATCTCACTAACTGTCAGATAGTGTCGAGACTTTCTGTTCTTAAGTGTCGACACTTATAGACCAAGTGTCGACACATGTTGTGTAAGTGTCGACACAAATCTACAAGGTGTCGACACAATTCCTTGTATGTCTCGACACAGTTTCTTCTGCATGTGTCGACACTGAAATTGAGTGTCGACACAAGTACTTGTACTTCATCCTTTAACTGTATTCTTCTAAGTGTCGACACATCTCCTTTGTGTCGACACATCTTCATGTGTTGAAACTGTCAAGTGTCGACATAGCTTCTTGGTGTCGACACAAGTCTTCATTCTTGATTCTTCAGCTGAGTGTCGACACATTCCCTTAGTGTCGACACTTGTACTTAGAATATTTTGTAAACTTTTCTGTTCTCTGCTAAGTGTCGACACAGCTCCTTGTGTCGACACTTTCTTCAAGTGTAGAGTCTTCTGGTTATGTGTCGACACATTGTGCTGAGTGTCGACACATTTTCATGTGTTGACTTCTTTGAGTGTGTGTCGACACATTGTGCTGAGTGTCGACACATTCTTCATATGTTGACTCTGCTGATTGAGTGTCGACACATTGTGTTGAGTGTCGACACTTGTACTTAGTCTCTGCAGAATTTTGCTGGGTGTCGACACAACTCCAAGTGTCGACACTTTCTGATGTTGACTCAGCTCTTCTAGGTGTCGACACTTCTGCTAAGTGTCGTCACAGCTTTTCTGCATCCTTCTGCACTGAGTGTCGACACAGCTCCAAGTGTCGACACTTTCTGACTGGTGTCGACTCTTCTTCCCAGGTGTCGACACAATGACTCCAAGTGTCGACACTGCATGTCTGGGTGTCGACACAAGCTTTCTCAAGTGTCGACACTTGCCCTCTGGGTGTCGACACATGGACTTAGAATTTTTAGCTTCAGTCCAGTGTATTCCTAACCTGCACAAGTAACTCAAACAAACATCAAATACATTCTGATGTATATCATTGAGTTAGGTGAGGCTTCTTCAAATCAGGTACATTTGACCAATGTACCCAACAATCTCCCCCTATTTGGAGAAGTCATAACCCTTAGTCAATGATATACACCACTCATAATTAAAAATTACAAAATGATGTAAAGCATATAAATGACAACAGGGTAAACTTGAACATGTAATAAAGCACACATGTATACTTATTAAACATTGCAGAACAATTAAGAAACACACATATTTCAGAACATTCATACTATATTTATCATATACTGTCCCAATAATGTTCCTTATACATTTTCAATGAAGTATTACAATGTTTATCACTTAACAGATTACAACAAGCATCAAGTTAATTCCTAATCTAGTGCAGATCAGGTTCTTTAATAACAATGCCTTTTCCAGCTTTGACTTGAGCTTTCACAGCAGCAGCAGCAGCAGGCTCAGCTTCAGCAGTCTTCTTCCCTTTAGAGTCCTTCTTCTTCTGTTCTTCAGCCTTGATCTTTTGTCTTTCAAAATAATGATAGGGCTTAGGAAAGTACTTGCTAGGCTCCACAGCTGTTGGAGGTAGCTTTCCTAACTTAGCCTTCCTTCTAAATTGGACAATTGCTTCCTGCCTACTCTCATGCTTTCTCCATTCAGCCTCTGAGAACCACTTGTTCCTCTCATGGGCATTGTCCTTGGCAGCTTTCTAGGCTGTGAGAATTATGTTTCTAGAAGTAGGGCTCCATTGTTCAAAATCTGGCTTTTGCTCAGCAATTTCCCTAAACTTCTTCTTTGACAGCCTAGTTTCTTCTTCCTTGTCCAAAGCCTCTTGCATTGCAGCTGTGATAGGTTGAACAACCTTTTCCAGAATAATATTAGGCTTGCCAGCAGGTGGACTATACATTGTGCTTATATCTGCATGAATCATTTCAAAATCTGGAGGGGGATAGATTACATCAGCCACTGCTTGTTGCTCACCTCCAAGATATGCTCCTTGAATGCCAGATTCACCTACTTCATTGTCATCACACAGGGGAGGATATCCAAGTGTAGCCCTTATAGAATTTGAAATCCATTTTGCATGCTCAGAACTGGCTTTGACTAACACTCTCTCCCCCTTTATGACTTCTTGTGCTACATGATCTCTCACATCATCTTTCTGAAATCTGATTTGGCTATCCAAATACCTTATGCCCTCTTTAAAGAAAGGTCTAAGCTTTGTAAGCTGTTCTGATATGACCTTCTGTGAGTCTTTTATGGCAGTCTTGACAGCAGCAATCTCTGCTTGAAAGAGTTTATCAAAATCAGCTTTGGCAGCAGCAGAGGAAGTTGAAGGTTCATCTGTCTTATTCTTGAGTTCAGTGACTATTGCATTGTGAGATGCAGTCAGATTATCATTCATTCTCAACTGATTTTCCAGCACATAGCCTTGCTTGAGTGCTATATCATCCACTTTCTCTTTAATTGTTTCTTGATGTTTAGCCAGATATACCACAGCATTAGCACCCTTGGTAAAACAATCAGTCATTTCCCTTTTATTAAGGTTCATTTCAAACCTTATGGACTTGATTTCCTGGCCCAGATCAGATTGTAGTGCTTTGTGCCCTTCATCAACATAAGTTTCTAAGGCTTTCCTTTGTTCATCCATCTTGATTTGCATTGCAAGCAGTAGAGCACTATAATCAGTGGATGGAGCTTGTTGGACCAGTGAGTGTTGAGCAACTGTTTGAAGAGCCTTCTTGTAGCTCTGGCTTCTTCTTTTAAAAACAAAGAACTTCTTTTTCTTAGCTTGCTCAGCTTCCTCATCTTCAGATTCTGATGTACTGGCTATATCCACCCTATCTTTAGGGCTGGATTGTTTTTCAGTTTGCACATCCTGTGCCTTCTCAGTATCTAGCCTTATAGGCTCTTCTTGTATATCCAAATTCTCCCCCTCAGCAGCAGCATCCTTTACTGCATCAGCAGCATTCTTTTCCATATCAAAATCTTCTTGATCCAAGTTCAAAAACAGATCTTCCATTGTATATTCTGCTGGAGACTGGGCAGGAGATGTACTTGGTTCTTCAACCACTGTATCAGGTATCACAACAGATGTGTCTGGAAGAACAACACCTGGTTCTTGGTTTGCTGGCTGATTTTGCTGATGGACATCAGACAATTCAGAATCTATTACAGAAAAATCTAATGTATTAAGGTCAGAAAGTACCTCTTGGATGATAAGAGTAGCCTGCTCACTATCCAGTGTAGATGGATGTTCTACAGCTGGAGGCTCCCCCAGGATATCAGCTGGCTCCTGAGGAGCAGGTGACTTTTCTGCAGTCACATCTACTGGACTGTCAGGAGTGAAGACCACATGTTCTTCACTGCCTGAGCTGCTGGATGACTCTTGAGGCACAGCAGCTGTCTTCCTCTTCTTCCTGGGAGGAGAGTCTCTCTTAGAAGCTTGTTTCACAGGGGTGGCCAATTCCTTTGACACCAGCACCCTTTCCCATCTTGAGAATATCCTTGAGTCCATTCTCCTCATATGATTGATCTTAGATCCTGCAGCAGTGCTCATTACCTCTGGAATTGATCCAGCCAGGTAGAGACTTAGTATTCTGCCCAGATTGGGCTTCTTCAGGCTTTCTTTTACTTTCTCATAAACCACCATTGACCAGTCTGTTTTCAGATTGAAGATGATTCTGGTCATGACTTCAAACATGGAGGCAGACACCCTGTCATGCCCTCCTGGCTTGCTCAGTATAACCTTGCCTACTATTTCTGACAAGAACTTGCCTTGATTATTCATACCCTTTCTGTTAAAGACTGATCCCACCTTCATCTTTGGATCCAGTCCACACCAAGTAAGAGCTTCCCTGGTCTTAGAAGCAGTTACTTCCTCTTCATCTTGAACTTTAGGTAGCTGAAGTACCTTTCTCAGTGACTTAGGTGAAATCTTGACCTTGGTGCCATGCACCCTTGACTTAATCCTGAAGCCTGAGTCATCTATAGACGCGCCAGAAAGGAATTCAATGACTTCCTTCTTCCATATTTTCGTTGGTTCTGAAACCAAGAACTCCAATCCAGAATTGACAATTAGGGTTAGCACTGATTTGATTTCTTGGTCGCTGTCGTCAAATGCGCCTCGCACAAGCTCATAGCCTTCGTTTACGTTCTCTTCCAGCTTGGGAGCCATTAGGGTTTTGAGAATTAGTCTTGAGATGAGAGAAATGTCGACACAAGAGTTTAGGTCTCGAAACTTTGAAAGCGTGTCGACAATCAAAGACAGAACCCTATTTATACCTTTCTTGTTTGAAGACGAACAGGCGGGATGAATTTCTAATGATGTGTCGACACTGTCAATAAGTGTCGACACAGACTCATAATGTCTCGACACACATGTGTCGACACAAAATTTAGTTAACAGATTTTATGTGTCGACACTTGGTGAAGTGTCGACACCACTATACTCGACATGTGTCGAGACTTTACTTAGAAAAATTCTGAGTAAAACTTAAGTGTCGACACTTTATTGGATGTGTCGACACCTACTCGACATGTGTCGACACTAATATTCTGAAGTGTCGACACTAACTTCCTAGATGTGTCGACACCATTTTCCTGAAGTGTCGACACTTACTATTCTGTGTCGACATAGACTTGTCTATGTGTCGACACCTTTTTACTTAGCCAATTTCTGTTCTGTATACTTAGTCTAAGTTTATCATACCTAGTTCAATTTTGAACCTATTAAACTTAGCTTCTTCTAAGGGCTTAGTAAACATATCAGCTATCTGATTATCTGTTTTAACATATTCAAGTGCAATATCATTTCTTTCTACATGATCCCTAAGAAAGTGATATTTTATCTCAATATGTTTAGTTCTACTATGTGATACAGGGTTATTAGCTATGGAAATAGCACTTGTAGAATCACAATAAAGTGGAGTTCTACTTACCTGACATCCATAGTCTTCTAGCTGATGTTGAATCCACAGAAGTTGAGCACAGCAACTTCCTGCAGCTACATATTCTGACTCAGCTGTGGAGATGGCCACACTGGTTTGCTTCTTACTACTCCATGAAATGAGTCTTCCACCTAGGAATTGACAGGATCTAGTAGTGCTCTTTCTATCTTCTTTGCATCCTGCAAAGTCTGCATCTGAATAACCTGTTAGATCAAAATCTCCATTCCTAGGGTACCAGAGGCCTAGATAAGGTGTACCCTTTAGATATCTCAAGATTCTCTTGACTGCAGTCAAGTGAGACTCTTTAGGGCAGGCTTGATACCTGGCACAAACACATGTAGCATACATAATGTCAGGCCTACTTGCAGTCAAGTATAGTAGGGAGCCAACTATCCCTCTATACAAGGTTTCATCCACAGGTTTCCCTGCATCATCCTTGCTTAGAGACATACTTGACCCCATAGGAGTCTTCATGGTACTGGAGGAATCCATACCATATTTTCTTATGAGTTCTAGGGTGAACTTTGACTGACATATGGACAAGCCACTTTCAGTCTGTTTAACTTGGAGACCCAAGAAAAACTTCAGTTCTCCCATACTACTCATTTCAAATTGACTTTGCATAAGCTTTGCAAACTTTTTGCAAAGGCTACTTTCAGTAGACCCAAATATAATGTCATCTACATATATTTGGACAAGTATTACTTTGCCTCTAGATTCCCTAAGGAATAGAGTCTTATCTATTTTCCCCCTTGTGAACTTGTTCTCAATGAGGAAACTAGATAGGGTTTCATACCAAGCTCTAGGAGCTTGCTTTAACCCATACAATGCTTTCCTAAGTCTATAGACATAATGTGGAAGAGTAGGATCAACAAAACCTGAAGGCTGCTCCACATATACTTCTTCTTTTAAATTACCATTAAGGAATGCTGACTTCACATCCATTTGGTATACTTTGAATCCTTGGTAGGTTGCATAGGCCAAGAACATCTTGATGGCTTCCAGTCTAGCGACTGGGGCAAAGGTTTGATCAAAATCAATACCTTTTTCTTGCCTATATCCTTTTGCAACCAATCTTGCCTTATTCTTAATGATGACTCCTTGTTCATCTAACTTGTTTCTGTAGATCCATTTTGTTCCTATCACATTGTGATCTTTAGGCTTAGGAACTAAGTCCCAAACCTTGCACCTCTTGAACTGGTTTAGCTCTTCCTGCATAGCTTCAGTCCACTGTGGATCTTGTATTGCTTCTTCAAATTTCTTTGGTTCTATTTGAGACAGAAAACTTGAATATACTGCAGCATTCTGATTTCTGCTCCTTGTCTGAACACCTTGTCTTGGATCTCCAATGATCAGCTCCACTGGATGATCTCTTAGATGCCTGTTGGCTGGAGGCATCCTTACTTCTGGTTGTACTTCTTCAGCATCTTCAACATGCTGAGTACCTTGAACTTCTTCAGCTCCTGGTACATGTAGTTCTCCCCCTGGACATAAGCCATCTTCATCTACTTGCTGTCTTGCACCAGGTACATCTTCCATGGTTAGCTTGTCCATCTTCTTAGAAAGACCTGTGGGGCTGCACACACTACTAGACAACTCATTGTTAATAAGAAGTGTCTCATCAAAAACTACATGCACAGACTCCTCTACAACTTGTGTAGTTATGTTGTAGACTCTATAAGCCTTACTATTACTGCTGTACCCAACAAACACTCCCTCTTGGGATTTGGCAGCAAACTTAGTTAAGTAAGACTTCCCATTATTAAGTATGAAGCATTTACAACCAAAAATCCTGAAATAGGATAGATTTGGTTTCCTGCCTTTCACTACTTCATAGGGGGTCTTGTTTAACCTTTTAGTGATGGTAGCCCTATTTATCACATGGCATGCAGTGTTTACTGCTTCAGCCCAGAAATATTCTGGCAGTGATGAATCACTTAATAGGGTTCTACCAGCCTCTATCAAGGTTCTATTTTTCCTTTCAGCAATGCCATTTTGCTGAGGTGTTCTAGGTGAAGAGAATTCTTGAAATATCCCATAGTCTTCACATAATTTTGTCATGCTTTCAGATTGAAACTCTGTACCATGGTCACTTCTAATTTTGACCACTGTACAGTTCAATTCATTCTGAATTTGCCTAACAAAACTGTGGAAGACACTAGGTGTTTCAGATTTCTGCTTTAAGAAGAACACCCAGGAAAACCTTGAGTAGTCATCAACAACTACAAAGGTGTAGACCTTCCTACCTAAGCTGTGAACTGGCATTGGACCAAATAGATCCATATGCAAGAGGTATAAACACCTCACAGCATCCTTGTTGTCAATGCTTCTAAAGGTGGATTTAGTCTGCTTGCCCTTTTGACAAGCAGAGCAAATGCCATCTTTGACACACTTAACTTGAGGACCATTCCTCACTAACTCTTTACTAAAGAGTTTGCCAATAGTCTTGTAATTAAGATGAGCAAGCCTCTTGTGCCACTTGACACATTGAGAGACTGTCTCATCAGCTACAAGACAAACTGGAGAACTATTGTTCTCAACCATAATGTCTAAACAATAGACATTTCTCTTCCTATAACCTGTCAAAATGATCTTTTGATCACTTGACCTCTTGATATGACAACCATTTTTAACAAATGAGATGTCATACCCTACATCACTTAATTGACTTATACTAATGAGGTTATGTTTCAAACCTTTAACATAAGCCACTTGAGTAATGGTAACAAGGTTAGAAGAAATGTTACCAAACCCTTTGATGATTCCTTTTTCAGAACCACCAAAGGTCACCTTTGGACCATTTTTGATTGGGATGTAGTCCTTCAGTAGTCCCCTAGTTCCAGTCATGTGTCTGGAACATCCACTATCCAAGTACCATGTAGGGGTATGGCCACTTGGATTCTCCTGCAAAACAAATTAATGAACCTTAGAACCCAAAGTAAACTTGGGTCCTTGGTGATTGTTAGTTTGCAAATTGACATAGCTACCTGCTGTCTTTCCAACAGGTAACTTGCTACTCAACTTGGCACTGGCATTGTGCCAACAATCCAAAGCAAAGTGGCCAACCTTGCCACAGCACCAACATTCAAATTTGTTGTACCTTTGCTTAGGTTCTGACTTAGCTGTCTTAACTACAGCAGTCTTGTTGAATGTTGGGGCTTTGCCCTTGGACTTGGACTGATCCTGAACAGTCCTAGCTGGATTAACAAAACCCAGTCCAGTCTTTCCTTTATGATGAACAAAATCATCAATCAAGGGTAGCACTGATTTAGGTTTTGAATACCTAGCTGCTAGCTCTTTCTCCTTCTGAAGATTAATCTCTAGTTTCTTAATTTGATCATTCTTAAATGTAATGGTACCCATCTGAATCACAGTAATGTGTTTCAGCCTGGCCACTTCATTCAGTTTTTGATCATAATTCTTCTCATAATCTATTGCAGATGCCTTGAGATCAGCAATTTCCTTGGCCAAATTTTTGGCTAGGGTCTTGCTTTTCTTATAGGCTTGCAATAGTACTTGATATTCATCTAGGAGTTGATGAATATCTCCCTCAGACTCAGATATATTCTCATCACTTGATGAAGAATACTCTGACTCTGAACTAGAACTGGAATCAGAACTTTGAGTTAAACCTTGTACCTGACTGGGTCCTGGCTGCTCCAGGTTTTTGGTACTTTCAGTCAAAGCCATCAGTCCTTGGCTTTGACAGTCTTCTTGCTCATAGATAGATTCCATGATCTGCATGAACTCTTCTTCTTCTTCAGCAATTAGCCCAATATAGGCTTCAGCATCTGTCTCTGTGTCTGAAGAAGACATATCTGAAAGAGTCTTTTCATTCTTTGCAACAAAGGACTTTTCCTTCTTTCCTTTGAAGTGTGTTTTATTTTTGTCACTGGATTCTTTCCTTCTTTCAGGACAGTCTGCAATAACATGGCCCTGTCTATTGCAGCAGTAACAAATTATCTTGGAACCAGTTGCCTTACTTGTCTTGGTCCTTTTCTTGTCCTTCTTTGAAGGCTTCTTTTCCTGATACTGAACTTCTTTCCCTTTGGAAGATGAAGGTCTAGACCTCCACTGTTTCTTCTTAAGGAACTTCTGAAAATGTCTGGTGAATGCAGCAAAGTCTTCATCACTTTCACTGCTTGTAGATTTTGTACTTTCAGACTCTTCAGATTCTGATTCAACTACCTCTGGAGGAGGAGTTGATGACTTGGTCCTGCTCTTTCTGGGTACATCTGACTTAAAGGCAACAGTCTTTTCTCTGTATTCAGTCCTTGTTGACTTTTCTTCTTCTTTTCTTACTGACAATTGCATCTCATAAGATAACAACTTGCCAAAAAGTGTGGGAGGAGGAATTTCTCCCAACTTTGCCATTTCTCTGATGGCACAGATCTTGGTGTCCCAGTCTTTGGTGAGGGACCTCAAGAATTTATCATTCAACTCATAGTTTGTGAACTCTCTTCCATATGACATGAGTTCATTTACAATTCTATAAAATTTCTTGTAGCATTCAGTGATGCTATCCCCTCTTCCTTGCCTAAAGCTTTCATATTCTTGATTAAGCAAGGACTTCCTATCTTGCCTTACTTCTTCAGAACCTTCCATATAGACAATGAGGGTGTCCCACATTTCTTTTGCAGTTTTACAGTGAATAAGGTTCTGGAAGGTGGCATCATCAATTGCACTAACTATTATATTCTGTGCTCTTTTGTCCATGGTTGCTAGGACAATCTCATCCTTGGTCATTTCAGAGAAATCCTTTGGAGTCCTCTGATTTGCATCCAATACTGAAATCTTCATGGGCACATATGGCCCTTCTTTGACTGTGATGTATATCCTAGGGTCAGAGGCTTCCATAAAAAGCCTAACCCTCTCTTTCCAGATCCCAAAGATCTCTTTTCTGCATATAGGTAGTTTCATTGAACCCAACTCCTTATGATTCTCTGAAGAACCCATGTTCTTGATTTTCTTGGAACTGTTTCCTGTTTCCTGACTTATACTGAATTTGCCAAACTGGATCTCCTCAGACAGTTAGTCCTGATTTTGAGGAACCTCGCTTTGATACCACTTGAAAGATATGGTACCTAAACACCTAGAGGGGGGGGTGAATAGGTGACCTAATCCTTTTCTTAATTCTTTGTTGGCAGTCAACAGTTTATAACACAGATTTCTGAATAAGTTATCACAGCACACAGCAATTCTCAACACAGTACAATCACAGCACAGAATACACAAGATTTTATAGTGGTTCCCCAATCTTTGGGTACATCCACTTTCCCCCTTCGCCTATCTAGCAGTGTACTAGATTCGGCCAAACTTCTCCACTAACTCAGAACCAAACTAGGTTCCTACCTCAGGCCCAAAGCCTTACACTCAGCCAAAAGGCCTACACTCAGCCACCCAGGCCTACACTCAGCCAATTAAAGGCCTACACTCAGAGTTCTTCAACTCCTACACTCAGGCACCAAGCCCTACCCTCAGCCTTTATAAAATAGGCTTACAATCACTCAGATCCAATGGATCTTACAAGTTTAAAATAGAAATTACAAATGCTAACTCTACAACTCAGAAAGGATGAGAGGAGTTGAGAGTTTCTTGAGGAGTTCTTGGAAGAACTCAGCTTGATCCAAACTGACTTAGCTTTCTTCAAAGCTTCTTGAGTAGAACTGAATTAGTCTGAATCTTCTGCAGTTGATCCTTGATCTCTGCTTCTTGAAATCCAGATGACTCTGAATTGTTCTTCTCAGCCTTAGTTCCAAAGACTGAATCCTTGGTTGGAGCTCTCTCTCTCCAACTACTTAGATCTGCAGTTGGACTGCCCGATCTTCTTGTGTTGATCCTCTGTGTATCACTTCTTGATTTAGTCTGATCAATTATTATCACACCTTGTAATGATTGTGAACAACAACAACTTTCTGTAAACTGTGGGTGCCTATTTATAGGCCTCCTTTATGGTAACCGGCTGATCCGGTTTATAACAGACTTTTGACTTCTTTGACAGTTGCTGTAGACCGGCTGGATTGGCAGCTGTCAT
Source organism: Platanthera guangdongensis (assembly GCA_039583875.1). Taxonomy (NCBI): domain Eukaryota; kingdom Viridiplantae; phylum Streptophyta; class Magnoliopsida; order Asparagales; family Orchidaceae; genus Platanthera; species Platanthera guangdongensis. The sequence goes on from CM077162.1 coordinate 42,796,507, forward strand.
GTCAACCAGTCACTTCTTGAAATCTCACTAACTGTCAGATAGTGTCGAGACTTTCTGTTCTTAAGTGTCGACACTTATAGACCAAGTGTCGACACATGTTGTGTAAGTGTCGACACAAATCTACAAGGTGTCGACACAATTCCTTGTATGTCTCGACACAGTTTCTTCTGCATGTGTCGACACTGAAATTGAGTGTCGACACAAGTACTTGTACTTCATCCTTTAACTGTATTCTTCTAAGTGTCGACACATCTCCTTTGTGTCGACACATCTTCATGTGTTGAAACTGTCAAGTGTCGACATAGCTTCTTGGTGTCGACACAAGTCTTCATTCTTGATTCTTCAGCTGAGTGTCGACACATTCCCTTAGTGTCGACACTTGTACTTAGAATATTTTGTAAACTTTTCTGTTCTCTGCTAAGTGTCGACACAGCTCCTTGTGTCGACACTTTCTTCAAGTGTAGAGTCTTCTGGTTATGTGTCGACACATTGTGCTGAGTGTCGACACATTTTCATGTGTTGACTTCTTTGAGTGTGTGTCGACACATTGTGCTGAGTGTCGACACATTCTTCATATGTTGACTCTGCTGATTGAGTGTCGACACATTGTGTTGAGTGTCGACACTTGTACTTAGTCTCTGCAGAATTTTGCTGGGTGTCGACACAACTCCAAGTGTCGACACTTTCTGATGTTGACTCAGCTCTTCTAGGTGTCGACACTTCTGCTAAGTGTCGTCACAGCTTTTCTGCATCCTTCTGCACTGAGTGTCGACACAGCTCCAAGTGTCGACACTTTCTGACTGGTGTCGACTCTTCTTCCCAGGTGTCGACACAATGACTCCAAGTGTCGACACTGTATGTCTGGGTGTCGACACAAGCTTTCTCAAGTGTCGACACTTGCCCTCTGGGTGTCGACACATGGACTTAGAATTTTTAGCTTCAGTCCAGTGTATTCCTAACCTGCACAAGTAACTCAAACAAACATCAAATACATTCTGATGTATATCATTGAGTTAGGTGAGGCTTCTTCAAATCAGGTACATTTGACCAATGTACCCAACACAAACCAACCAAACCTATCCCCCACAGGCGAGCCTACGGACCTGCCAGCTAGATGAGAGCCTGCGCAGCGGGTCTACCTGGGGCCGAACCGAGCTCGGGGTGCCGATGAAGATCTCAAACCAACCAAACCTATCCCCCGCAGGCGAGCCTACGGACCTGCCAGCTAGATGAGAGCCTGCGCAGCGGGTCTACCTGGGGCCGAGCCGAGCTCGGGGTGCCGATGAAGATCTCAAACCAACCAAACCTATCCCCCACAGGCGAGCCTACGGACCTGCCAGCTAGATGAGAGCCTGCGCAGCGGGTCTACCTGGGGCCGAGCCGAGCTCGGGGTGCCGATGAAGATCTCAAACCAACCAAAATTATCCCCCACAGGCGAGCCTACGGACCTGCCAGCTAGATGAGAGCCTGCGCAGCGGGTCTACCTGGGGCCGAGCCGAGCTCGGGGTGCCGATGAAGATCTCAAACCAACCAAACCTATCCCCCACAGGCGAGCCTACGGACCTGCCAGCTAGATGAGAGCCTGCGCAGCGGGTCTACCTGGGGCCGATCCGAGCTCGGGGTGTCGATGAAGATCTCAAACCAACCAAACCTATCCCCCACAGGTGAGCCTACGGACCTGCCAGCTAGATGAGAGCCTGCGCAGCGGGTCTACCTGGGGCCGAGCCGAGCTCGGGGTGCCGATGAAGATCTCAAACCAACCAAACCTATCCCCCACAGGCGAGCCTATGGACCTGCCAGCTAGATGAGAGCCTGCACAGCGGGTCTACCTGGGGCCGAGCCGAGCTCGGGGTGCCGATGAAGATCTCAAACCAACCAAACCTATCCCCCACAGGCGAGCCTACAGACCTGTCAGCTAGATGAGAGCCTGCGCAGCGGGTCTACCTGGGGCCGAGCCGAGCTCGGGGTGCCGATGAAGATCTCAAACTAACCAAACCTATCCCCCACAGGCGAGCCTACGGACCTGCCAACTAGATGAGAGCCTGCGCAGCGGGTCTACCTGGGGCCGAGCCGAGCTCGGGGTGTAACATCCCATGTTACTTCTGGACCCCTCAACTTAGATTGGGTTAGGCATGGGGTGAGATTTAAGGAGATCAACTAGGTTTGACCCTAGGTAGTGGGTGGTAGCCATGTGGGGCCCACTATAAGACCTTAGTCAAACTAGGTCAAACTAGCCTAAGTGGGGACCCCTAACCACACCATGACCCCACCACATTGCCCTAACCCTAAAGAGAATCTAAGTGGACCCTAGGGTGTGTCACTGGGTCAACATTTTGACCCCAGTTGACCAAGGTCAACCTTGGGCTTAATTTGGTCAAACCCACACTCATAGGCCTAATTAACCTAAGTAGGGCACCCCCTTGACCCAAACCAAGTTGGGTGGTGCCACTAGACCCATTTCCACCAAGTGGGGTCAGTCCACCCACCATGGTTGACCAGTCAACCCTAAAAGTCAATTTGGTCAACAAATTGACCTAAAGAGTGAAATGAAGGCCAAGCCATTTTCTCTTGGACCAAGCCCACCACAATTGGCCCATAGTCAGCCCAAGTGAACAAGACCAGTCCTACCCCTCTAAATTAGGAGAGAGAATACATGCAAGGGGGTAAAATTGGAATTTTTAGGAGAAGAGGAGAGAGAAAGAGGAATGAAGGAAATGGTGGCCACATGGCCACCCCATCAGCTGACTTAGGCTGCCCAAAACCAGGTGGCCGGCCTCCCCTATTCATTTCCAGCAGAATTCCAGAGCTGAGAGCCACATGGCAACTGGGTGAAACCTCCAAAGCTCAAAACCGAGCTAACATTGGATTTAACTCCACATATAGCCCACCTCAGTCCAAACAGAGCTCACCATTAGCTTCAGAAGGCCGAGAGGAGTGGAATTCGACTGCTTAATCATGGAGAATGGTGGAGAATTGAACTTTCGGGGTGGAGCTCGCCGGCGCACCACCACCACGGCAAACCGCCGCCTGACCCGCAGCCAAGCCCCGATTCAGGTGTGTTTCACCTCACCTCTTCCCGTACTAACTTTCTAGATCGATCTAGGGAGATATCGGGCTCAATCGAGCCCGATGCCATGAGAGGAAATGGAGAAAATCGAGCTTTTCTTTTCTTGCTCGGGTTCGCCGGAGGAGCCAACTCCGGCGGCCCCACCGCCGGGAAACGCTAGCCCCCACCTTAACGAAGGTGGTGGCGATATCCGCCGGCGGTGGTGGTGGCTCAGCTGGCCGGAAAAGGGCAGCCAACCTCGTCCAGGAATATGAAATCGTGGCCGTCAAACTCTTGGGGACGATGAACCGATGCCGTCAGTTTTAACTTTAAGATTCGTGCATAGATTAAATGATTTAATTTTTCAATTGATGAATAGTATGATTTCTGTCACACTTTTACAGTCACCTTGCATGTTAAATTTAGGCCTCTTAGAGGCGTTTCCAGAACTTAGCCCCTTAATGAAAAATGTAGTCTAGGGTCTTACCTTTAAAATGCCACCCTAAACATACATTTTTGTGTAGTGTACAGTCCTGTAGGACATTTCTCCTAGGACTGGTCCTAGACTAGGGCAGAAATTATATTGGATGCCCTGGTCTCAATATTAGTCACCATGGCCCCAAATTTTGGGCACATGCATGATTAGGACATACCTAGCTCCTGCCAAAATTTAGGAATTTTTAGAGAATATTTTCCTATAGTTTTTGGTAAAATATCAAAATGTAAATAAATGACATATATGGAGTTCTACTCCTCCCCATGGCCCCATATTTTGGTGGTGGGTCAGTGGGGTCATCCTTGGTGCATGATAAAATTTTCAGCACCTTGGGTTCACTGCATGTTGGGGAAATCCAATTGCATGTGCTAGCCTATGTTTAGCATTGGTGTGCAAATAGCAAAAATGTAAATTGGTGTGTTTAGCCCAATGGTGACATGCAAGAGTCATGAAATTATTTATAGTGGTTCATTAGGGTAAATTTCATCCCTCAAATTAATAATGGAATTTTTGGAATCAAATTCTATTTATTGGAATTTATTTTAAATATAGCTATTTTGGAAATAAAATTGGAAAATAGGGTTTCTTCAAGTACAAATTCAAACAATTTTGCCAAGGCATATATGAGATCACATTGGACTTAGGAAAAATATGATTTCTCTGTTTTGAAGAACCTTTGGAGTAGATACTCTAAATTCCTCATTTTACCCTTAATTTGTAAATTCTTGAAATGATGGATTTATACCTCTGAAAAATTTGGAAATTTTTCTACTGTCATAAAATATTATTATTAGTCTTGCACAAATTTCTCAGAATTTAATGGATGCATTATTTGTGTTAAATTAGTATAATGGCATTTTGGTAAATATCTTATAATGGAATCCTATAGGCCACCTTACATTAAATGTTGATGATTCTCTGCCAATAGTCATAAATTAGTGTCCTAAAAGCTCTGTAATTTTTCTGGAATTTTTATGTACATAATGCCTATACATCATTTGGAAAATGGAATTTTTGTGGAATTGATATTAAATTGAAAATGATAATAAATAATTTAAGGAAAATTATGAAATTCTGTAAGCAGCAATATTTTGTCAATATACATCTCAGGAAAAATTCCCTAGGTCAGTGGATACTTAATCAAACTACTTCATGTGTAAAGTGACCTAGCATGTAAATTAAAAGAATTAATTAAAGGACTATTTGGCCAAGGAAAATTACGAGAATTCTTAGGGTAGTTCCCTTAGTCCATAACACCTTAGGATAAATATTTAGGGGCAAGATGCCTTAAGGTTTGGAAGATCACATTTCTAGGGTAACCATAGGTCATGGTCTGCATATAACACAATTAGGTCTTGCCTTAGGGGATTACCAGGGGATTGATTATCGGCAGAAATAAGAGAGAGTTCAACATGAGTAACCCTGGTGGGTAGAGTTGTCTTAATGAGGGATTAAAAGTGCAAGTCTTAGCTAGCAACTGGAGCGGGGATCGGCGGAAGACCGTCGGTTTCCCGGTAATACCTTAAGTCACTAGGGTTATACTAAAGCAATAAGGAGAGCTGGGGAGATACATGGGTAGTCATCAACTAAAATAAATATCCTTGCGAAAGGGAACGCTGGGCGTAATCCCAACACAGTTCCTAGTGCCCCTTGAGAGCCCTTCACAGGGAATACCGGGGGCAGTCCTGGGATTAACCTTAAATCTCTAAGTATAATAAACTGTAGATAAGAGTAGTATAATAGGTTAGGACATTGTCGTACCTTCTCGCCCGTGTGGGGTTGGAGAGATTCATGATATATGCTCACCCGTTTTGGGGTTTGAGGGAGTTGGCATAAAGGCACTGATGTGCGTTCTCACCCGGGTTTGGGTTTGAGGGATTCAGGACGGGTTTTGGTCCTGCGAGCGGAAGGCTCGGTATGATTTACTCGCATGTGCATAAATATCGTGGCGGGGCATGCGGTACTGGCCGTTCGTCACACCGATGGCAGTACGGTGCACCAGGCGGTTGTGAGAGTTAGAGGGGCCAGTGGGTTGTTTTACACTGCGGTCTGGAGGACGATCCCCGATAACGCACATCCGACCAAAGAAGACTGACGGGTTTGTCAGCAAAGTACGTACGCGAGACTCTAGAGTGCACCTTGGACGTGTACAGAGGCGTATGAGAGGGGTCTAAGGCTTGGTAGTGTGCATACCGGTCTAGAAGCGGAGACGCCCGCTCCGCTGCTGCCGTAGCCACAGCGGTGGTACCCGAGAGTGATGCTAGCTCTCAAAAAGTGGGAACTAAAGGTCTGTGATCACAGAGTCGTTGTGTGTGAGTTGCACTTGCCTGCGCATAAAATTGCATCATATCATTCATTCATATTAGGTCATACGCTTCATAGATCCTTATCATATAAATTAGTATGGGCTCTTTTATATGATAAGTTAAATTTCCTGGAAATCCTAACTTATATATTTGTATGGGCATTTATATAAGTTAGGGTACGTTTGTGATGATAGCATAGTGGTAGTTTAGCTTATTTACTTGTTCATACTACTGTTTCTTTACTTTCCTTTACTGCACTGCTCTTACTTATTACTTGTACCGTACTTAGAATTGCTAGAATAGGATTACATTACTTATTACAACTCTAGTTAGATATTGTCACCTGCTTCCACTTTGCTACCCCTTGTTGTCCTCCGCTTCGTCCTCCCTCTCGGTGCCTAGGAGCTGCGGGGCGAGGTGCGGAGGAAACGACTTAGTCTTTTTGACTAATGGTCGGTGACCAACTATTTTTAGGAGCCCGTGGAGATGGAGCACCAGCACGACGAGGAGGCAGGACATGAGGAGCAGATACCACTTCAGCAGGCTACTACCACTACTGTGCGTCCTCAGGTGGGACGAGATTCGATGTTCTAGCATAGCTTCCGCATTTATGATTTTGTGAGAGAGAGATTTGATGTACTGGGCATAAGCCCTTTTTACTCTTTCATTTGTTTGTTGTGGACTATTATGTTGTACTATTCATCTCTTTTTCATGATTGTACTGTGGCTTGTGGACTGGTATTTTTACATATACAGTTTTACTTCTTTCTTCTCATATTGGCCTACAGGTTTATGATCGTACTAGCCGGCAGGATCGGCGTGTTGCGGTGTCGACTAACCCGTGAGTTAGTGCCACCGTAAGACGGCGGTTCTGGGCATAAGATCCGGTAGCCCTCCTTGGTAAAGGGGAGGGGGGTCTTACAAACTGGTATCACTTGAACAACGATCATATGAGAAAGAAGTCCACAACATGGGACCACCCCCGCCCGAGCATTAGTTTGCGGACAAACTATGCAGCGGAAGCAGTGGTGTGCCCATGTGTAAAGTCACATAAATGGTCCACAAAGTACAATTTGTTAGGCCAATTCTGCTTTAACCTTACCTTTATGCAACCTCCACAGGTCGCAGCGCCGCAAAATGTGGCTCCTCCCCCTCCAGCTGCCACTCCATTCCTACTTACGGAGATGGGGCAGACCCTGACGGCGATTTTGGATGCCTTTAGAGCCCAGCAAGTCCCGGCTCCACAGCCAAATCCGGGGTCGAGCTGGCTGAGTGCATTCAAGAGCCTGTCCCCACCGACGTACCGTGGGACAGAGGATGCGGTGAAGACGGAAGAATGGCTGGAGGCCATACACGAGATCTTAGCGGGCATCAGCTGCCCAGTCGGCCAGGCAGTACCTCTAGCCACCTCTGTGCTGGAGGCTCATGCAAAGAGATGGTGGAAATCAGTCCGGGAGTCTACTTATGCGGACTTTGAGCTGTCAGAGATATCTTGGGAGGAGTTTGGCGATGTGTTTCTGGAGCACTTCGTTTCTACTACGGACAGAGATGCTTTGGAGGAGAGGTTTTTGAACCTCAAGCAGGGGACTAGATCAGTGATAGAGTACCAGAGAGAGTTATCCCACTTGGCCAGGTTCGCGGGGATTCAGGACACCGACGATAAGAGGTATGCGAAGAGGTTCTACCGGGGCCTCAGGGATGATTTGAGGCAGGCTTTGCTATTCATTTCTCATGGCACATCCAGGCAGATCATCGAGATGGCGAAGAAGCTGGAGGCTGACCAGCTGATGGTGTGAGTAGGAGGGCCGGCACTTCTGGACCGGAGCCCCGATTGATGTCTTTAGAGCTGCTACAGATGATGGAGGACATGCACATCACCATGGTGTCCGAGACCGAGCCAGTCGTATATAGAGAGTATTTGAGCTCAGTGATCAGCGGCGATGATATACAGGAGCGCATCCGAGCACATCAGAGGCTGGATGTTGCGTTACAGCCGATTTTCAGTGCCCTAGAGAGGGGCAAGGTCGAGGACTACACGCTACAGGATGATCTTCTTCGGTTCCGTGGGCGCATCTACATACCAGCAGGAGGCAGTATCCGGGAGGACATACTCAGAGAGGCACATTGCTCGAGATATTCAGTGCACCCCGGCATCACCAAGATGTGGGCAGATTTGCGGAGATCCATGTATTGGCCCGGGATGAAGAGGGAGATCACGGATTTTGTGACCCATTGCGAGACCTGCCAGCGTGTGAAGGCGGAATGCAAGAGCACAGGAGGTTTACTACAGCCACTGCCAGTTCCAGAGTGGAAGTTCGAGGACATAGCTATGGACTTTGTACACGGGTTGCCTCGCTCCCACTCTGGGCATGATTCCATATGGGTTATAGTGGATAGATTGACCAAGGTAGCGCGGTTTATTCCAGTTCGAAAGGATGCCCCAGTTGCAGTTCTGGTGAGACTATTTGTGGAGCAGTACGTCAGATATCATGGTATCCCCAGGACTATTGTTTCAGACCGTGATGGTCGGTTCACTTCGAGCGAGTGGAGGGCCGTGCATGCTTATTTGGGATCTCAGCTTACTTATAGTACCGCCTTCCACCCGCAGACCGACGGACAGACCGAGCGGACCATCCGGACCATGGAGGACCTGCTCAGATTATGCATATTGGATACGGGGAGGCCTTGGGAGAGGCTGCTACCATTGATTGAGTTCTCGTATAATAACAGCCACCAGGCTAGCATCAGGATGGCTCCATACGAGGCGCTTTATGGGAGGAGATGCCGGACACTGCTATCATGGGTTCAGGATGTGGATACCAGGGCTCTGGGATCTAATTATATAGAGGACACTGAGGCTCAGATTCGATTGATCAGGGATCGGCTACTGGAGGCCCAGAGCAGGCAGGCAAAGTATTATGATGCTCGGCACCGGAAGGTGGAGTTCCAGGTTGGAGACAGGGTATTCTTGAAGATACGTCCAGTACGCGGTGTTTCTCGAGTACGGAGGCACAAGATGCTCAGTCCACGATACATGGGGCCATACCTGATCCTGGAGCGGATCGGCCCCTTGGCTTACCGACTGCAGCTGCCACCGGAGTTGGGTGCATTACATGACGTCTTTCATGTCTCTTCCTTGCGGAGAGCTCTCCTTCGGCCGGAGCAGCACATCACTACTACAGCCGGACCGGTAGAGCCTGACAGATCAGTGAGATTGGAGCCGATCCGGATTGACGATACAGCCATCCGAGTGTTGCGGAAGAAGAAGGTCCCTCTTATGAAGGTGATGTGGTCCAACCATGGACGAGAGGAGCACACTTGGGAGCCGAGAGATCTGATGCTGGAGCAACACCCGGAGCTATTCGCATCAGGTACATTTAAGTTATGCTTTTAAATTTCTGGATGATTCTTGCAAATTGAACCCCGTAGACCCGAACTTAAATTTCGGGGACGAAATTATTTTCTTGTTTATTGGAATTTGTAACATCCCATGTTACTTCTGGACCCCTCAACTTAGATTGGGTTAGGCATGGGGTGAGATTTAAGGAGATCAACTAGGTTTGACCCTAGGTAGTGGGTGGTAGCCATGTGGGGCCCACTATAAGACCTTAGTCAAACAAGGTCAAACTAGCCTAAGTGGGGACCCCTAACCACACCATGACCCCACCACATTGCCCTAACCCTAAAGACAATCTAAGTGGACCCTAGGGTGTGTCACTGGGTCAACATTTTGACCCCAGTTGACCAAGGTCAACCTTGGGCTTAATTTGGTCAAACCCACACTCATAGGCATAATTAACCTAAGTAGGGCACCCCCTTGACCCAAACCAAGTTGGGTGGTGCCACTAGACCCATTTCCACCAAGTGGGGTCAGTCCACCCACCATGGTTGACCAGTCAACCCTAAAAGTCAATTTGGTCAACAAATTGACCTAAAGAGTGAAATGAAGGCCAAGCCATTTTCCCTTGGACCAAGCCCACCACAATTGGCCCATAGTCAGCCCAAGTGAACAAGACCAGTCCTACCCCTCTAAATCAGGAGAGAGAATACATGCAAGGGGGTAAAATTGGAATTTTTAGGAGAAGAGGAGAGAGAAAGAGGAATGAAGGAAATGGTGGCCACATGGCCACCCCATCAGCTGACTTAGGCTGCCCAAAACCAGGTGGCCGGCCTCCCCTCTTCATTTCCAGCAGAATTCCAGAGCTGAGAGCCACATGGCAGGTGGGTGAAACCTCCAAAGCTCAAAACCGAGCTAACATTGGAGTTAACTCCACATATAGCCCACCTCAGTCCAAACAGAGCTCACCATTAGCTTCAGAAGGCCGAGAGGAGTGGAATTCGACTGCTTAATCATGGAGAACGGTGGAGAATTGAGCTTTCGGGGTGGAGCTCGCCGGCGCACCACCACCACGGCAAACCGCCGCCTGACCCGCAGCCAAGCCCCGATTCAGGTGCGTTTCACCTCACCTCTTCCCGTACTAACTTTCTAGATCGATCTAGGGAGATATCGGGCTCAATCGAGCTCGATGCCATGAGAGGAAATGGAGAAAATCGAGCTTTTCTTTTCTTGCTCGGGTTCGCCGGAGGAGCCAACTCCGGCGGCCCCACCGCCGGGAAACGCTAGCCCCCACCTTAACGAAGGTGGTGGCGATATCCGCCGGCGGTGGTGGTGGCTCAGCTGGCCGGAAAAGGGCAGCCAACCTCGTCCAGGAATATGAAATCGTGGCCGTCAAACTCTTGGGGACGATTAACCGATGCCGTCAGTTTTAACTTTAAGATTCGTGCATAGATTAAATGATTTAATTTTATAATTGATGAATAGTATGATTTCTGTCACACTTTTACAGTCACCTTGCATGTTAAATTTAGGCCTCTTAAAGGCGTTTCCAGAACTTAGCCCCTTAATGAAAAATGTAGCCTAGGGTCTTACCTTTAAAATGCCACCCTAAACATACATTTTGGTGTAGTGTACAGTCCTGTAGGACATTTCTCCTAGGACTGGTCCTAGACTAGGGCAGAATTTATATTGGATGCCCTGGTCTCAATATTAGTCACCATGGCCCCAAATTTTGGGCACATGCATGATTAGAACATACCTAGCTCCTGCCAAAATTTAGGAATTTTTAGAGAACATTTTCCTATAGTTTTTGGTAAAATATCAAAATGTAAATAAATGACATATATGGAGTTCTACTCCTCCCCATGGCCCCATATTTTGGTGGTGGGTCAGTGGGGTCATCCTTGGTGCATGATAAAATTTTAAGCACCTTGGGTTCACTGCATGTTGGGGAAATCCACTTGCATGTGCTAGCCTATGTTTAGCCTTGGTGTGCAAATAGCAAAAATGTAAATTGGTGTGTTTAGCCCAATGGTGACATGCAAGAGTCATGAAATTATTTATAGTGGTTCATTAGGGTAAATTTCATCCCTCAAATTAATAATGGAATTTTTGGAATCAAATTCTATTTATTGGAATTTATTTTAAATATAGCTATTTTGGAAATAAAATTGGAAAATAGGGTTTCTTCAAGTACAAATTCAAACAATTTTGCCAAGGCATAGATGAGATCACATTGGACTTAGGAAAAATATGATTTCTCTGTTTTGAAGAACTTTTGGAGTAGATACCCTAAATTCCCCATTTTACCCTTAATTTGTAAATTCTTGAAATGATGGATTTATACCTCTGAAAAATTTGGAAATTTTTCTACTGTCATAAACTGTTATTATTAGTCTTGCACAAATTTCTCAGAATTTAATGGATGCATTATTTGTGTTAAATTAGTATAATGGCATTTTAGTAAATAACTTATAATGGAATCCTATAGGCCACCTTACATTAAATGTTGATGATTCTCTTCCAATAGTCATAAATTAGTGTCCTAAAAGCTCTGTAATTTTTCTGGAATTTTTATGTACATAATGCCTATACATCATTTGGAAAATGGAATTTTTGTGGAATTGATATTAAATTGAAAATGATAATAAATAATTTAAGGAAAATTATGAAATTCTGTAAGCAGCAATATTTTGTCAATATACATCTCAGGAAAAATTTCCTAGGTCAGTGGATACTTAATCAAACTACTTCATGTGTAAAGTGACCTAGCATGTAAATTAAAAGAATTAATTAAAGGACTATTTGGCCAAGGAAAATTACGAGAATTCTTAGGGTAGTTCCCTTAGTCCATAACACCTTAGGATAAATATTTAGGGGCAATATGCCTTAAGGTTTGGAAGATCACATTTCTAGGGTAACCATAGGTCATGGTCTGCATATAACACAATTAGGTCTTGCCTTAGGGGATTACTAGGGGATTGATTATCGGCAGAAATAAGAGAGAGTTCAACATGAGTAACCCTGGTGGGTAGAGTTGTCTTAGTGAGGGATTAAAAGTGCAAGTATTAGCTAGCAACTGGAGCGGGGATCGGCGGAAGACCGTCGGTTTCCCGGTAATACCTTAAGTCACTAGGGTTATACTAAAGCAATAAGGAGAGTTGGGGAGATACATGGGTAGTCATCAACTAAAATAAATATCCTTGCGAAAGGGAACGTTGGGCATAATCCCAACACAGTTCCTAGTGCCCCTTGAGAGCCCTTCACAGGGAATACCGGGGGCAGTCCTGGGATTAACCTTAAATCTCTAAGTATAATAAACTATAGATAAGAGTAGTATAATAGGTTAGGACATTGTCGTACCTTCTCGCCCGTGTGGGGTTGGAGAGATTCATGATATATGCTCACCCGTTTTGGGGTTTGAGGGAGTTGGCATAAAGGCACTGATGTGCGTTCTCACCCGGGTTTGGGTTTGAGGGATTCAGGACGGGTTTTGGTCCTGCGAGCGGAAGGCTCGGTATGATTTACTCGCATGTGCATAAATATTGTGGCGGGGCATGCGGTACTGGCCGTTCGTCACACCGATGGCAGTACGGTGCACCAGGCGGTTGTGAGAGTTAGAGGGGCCAGTGGGTTGTTTTACACTGCGGTCTGGAGGACGATCCCCGATAACGCACATCCGACCCAACAAGACTGACGGGTTTGTCAGCAAAGTACGTACGCGAGACTCTAGAGTGCACCTTGGACGTGTACAGAGGCGTATGAGAGGGGTCTAAGGCTTGGTAGTGTGCATACCGGTCTAGAAGCGGAGACGCCCGCTCCGCTGCTGCCGTAGCCACAGCGGTGGTACCCGAGAGTGATGCTAGCTCTCAAAAAGTGGGAACTAAAGGTCTGTGATCACAGAGTCGTTGTGTGTGAGTTGCACTTGCCTGCGCATAAAATTACATCATATCATTCATTCATATTAGGTCATACGCTTCATAGATCCTTATCATATAAATTAGTATGGGCTCTTTTATATGATAAGTTAAATTTCCTGGAAATCCTAACTTATATATTTGTATGGGCATTTATATAAGTTAGGTTCCTTTGTGATGATAGCATAGTGGTAGTTTAGCTTATTTACTTGTTCATACTACTGTTTCTTTACTTTCCTTTACTGCACTGCTCTTACTTATTACTTGTACCGTACTTAGAATTGCTAGAATAGGATTACATTACTTATTACAACTCTAGTTAGATATTGTCACCTGCTTCCACTTTGCTACCCCTTGTTGTCCTCCGCTTCGTCCTCCCGCTCGGTGCCTAGGAGCTGCGGGGCGAGGTGCGGAGGAAACGACTTAGTCTTTTTGAATAATGGTCGGTGACCAACTATTTTTAGGAGCCCGTGGAGATGGAGCACCAGCACGACGAGGAGGCAGGACATGAGGAGCAGATACCACTTCAGCAGGCTACTACCACTACTGTGCGTCCTCAGGTGGGACGAGATTCGATGTTCTAGCATAGCTTCCGCATTTATGATTTTGTGAGAGAGAGATTTGATGTACTGGGCATAAGCCCTTTTTACTCTTTCATTTGTTTGTTGTGGACTATTATGTTGTACTATTCATCTCTTTTTCATGATTGTACTGTGGCTTGTGGACTGGTATTTTTACATATACAGTTTTACTTCTTTCTTCTCATATTGGCCTACAGGTTTATGATCGTACTAGCCGGCAGGATCGGCGTGTTGCGGTGTCGACTAACCCGTGAGTTAGTGCCACCATAAGACGGCGGTTCTGGGCATAAGATCCGGTAGCCCTCCTTGGTAAAGGGGAGGGAGGTCTTACACGGGGTGCCGATGAAGATCTCAAACCAACCAAACCTATCCCCCACAGGCGAGCCTACGGACCTGCCAGCTAGATGAGAGCCTGCGCAGCGGGTCTACCTGGGGCCGAACCGAGCTCGGGGTGCCGATGAAGATCTCAAACCAACCAAACCTATCCCCCATAGGCGAGCCTACGGACCTGACAGCTAGATGAGAGCCTGCGCAGCGGGTCTACCTGGGGCCGAGCCGAGCTCGAGGTGCCGATGAAGATCTCAAACCAACCAAACCTATCCCCCACAGGCGAGCCTACGGACCTGCCAGCTAGATGAGAGCCTGCGCAGCGGGTCTACCTGGGACCGAGCCGAGCTCGGGGTGCCGATGAAGATCTCAAACCAACCAAACTTATCCCCCACAGGCGAGCCTACGGACCTGCCAGCTAGATGAGAGCCTGCACAGCGGGTCTACCTGGGGCCGAGCCGAGCTCGGGGTGCCGATGAAGATCTCAAACCAACCAAACCTATCCCCCATAGGCGAGCCTACGGACCTGCCAGCTAGATGAGAGCCTGCGCAGCGGGTCTACCTGGGGCCGAGCCGAGCTCGGGGTGCTACAAAACGAATGATCACGTTATATTATGAAAAACTTGGCAACAGTTAAGAAAAACCACTCGATATAGTATAATAAATTTATTTTTGAAATACATGGTTACATCCTTCCCCCCTCAGGGGTAGAAGCGTTTTAGATCATCACCACTCCAAGTGTGGCTTAGGGCTCTTCCCTCCACGTCCTGGAGGTAGTATCCCCCCGTTCCGAGGACTTCCTTCACAATGTATGGACCTTCCCAGTTCGGGTGGAGCTTACCCACGGGAGCCGACCTTCCTGCTGCGTCAACATTTCTCAGCACCAGATCCCCTTCAGCGAACTGCTTGACCCTAACATGCTTATCAAAATGCTTGGCCATCCGTTGCTTGATCTCTTCTTGCCTGATAGCCGCCACGTCTCGCAGTTCCTCCACCATATCTAACGAGAGGCGCTGCCCCTCTTCATTCTCCACCCTCCAAGCCTCGTCTCCTTCGCCCGCGGCTGTGACTCGCGGGGACCGGACCTCGAACTCCACTGGTAGGACGGCTTCACACCCATGAGAGAGCTTGAAGGGGGTCTCACCGGTGGCCGTGTTCGGAGTCGTTCGTAGTGCCCACAGGACCGACGGGATCTGCTCCACCCAATTCCCCTTTAAGTTCTCCACCTTTTTTCTTAGTAGGTTTACAATGATTTTGTTTGCTGCCTCCACTTGGCCGTTACTCCGAGAGTGATGGACGGAGGCAAACCGAAGATCTATCCCCAGTTGAGCGCAGAAGCTGATGAACTCCTCGCTGGCAAACTGGGGGCCGTTATCGGTCACTATTGCTTGGGGCAACCCATGTCTACAAATGATTTCCCCCAGACGAAATTCCTTATGACCTGCGAGGTGACCTTGGCTAAGGCTTTAACCTCTAGCCACTTCGAGAAATAATCGACCATGACCAAGAGGAACCTCCTCTGCCCACTAGCCGGAGGAAAGGGTCCAACTAAGTCCATTCCCCAGATAGCGAATGGCCACGGCGCCGTGATACTCCGGAGCCTCTGAGCTGCCAAGAGCTGAAGGGGGGCGTAGAGCTGACATTTTTGACATCTCCTCGCAAATTCCATGGCATCCTTCCTTAGGGTGGGCCAGAAGTACCCCTGTCTGACCACCCTTGCCTCCAGCGTCCTTCCTCCAGAGTGACTGCCGCACTCACCCGAGTGCACCTCCCTTAATATCTTCGGGATCTCTTCTTCAGTCACACATCTAGCTAGGAGCCCTGACAACATCTTACGATGCATACCCCCCTCCATCATCAAGTAGTGAGCCGCTTTGCGCTTGAAGCTTCTCCCGATCTTGGTCCCCTCAGGCAGTTCAACGGTGGTCAGGAAGGTCACAAATGGATCCACCCATGAGGGTTGCCGATCCACCAGCATCAACTCTCCTTCCTCGATAGCCGGTCGGAATAGCTCCGTCAAGGTCCCTCCCCCGCGAGGTCCGAACTTGGCTAGTCGATCGGTGGCTACACTTTCTTCCCTTGGAACATGTTGAATTGAGAATGACCGTAGTCCTCCGATGATCGCCCTTACCTTGGAGAGGTATCTGATGAGGGTTGGCTCCCGAGCTTCAAATTCTCCCCGGATCTGCGATGCTACTACCTTTGAATCAGTGAAAACCTCCATATCCTGAATCTCCAGCTCCTTTGCCAGGCGGTGGTCGGTGATCACGGCCTCATATTCCTCTTGATTGTTGGTCACGGGGAAATGTAGAATGACCGCTTGTTCTATGGTTACCCCCTGAGGACTTGTCAACACCACCCCTGCCCCTAGGGAGTGCCTTCCTGAGGCCCCATCAACCATCAACTTCCATGCTTCTCGCGGTTGCTGCTCTCCCCCCTTGTAACGGCCCAGCCTAGAGCTCAGAGGCTGCCGCACCCATCATGGGCCGCATAGCGTGTCTCACCCGTGACCGCTACAGGGCTGCAGCCCAATACACCCCAACGCCTCTCCCGTCTGTTTCTCAGCAAGGCACGTTGTTGGCGCTAGGTTTCGAACCCGCAACCCTTGATAGCAACTCTTCCAACAGTGCTCATCACCGACTGAGCTGCAGCTCAGTTGGTGATGAGCACTGTTGGAAGAGTTTCTATCAAGGGTTGCGGGTTCGAAACCTAGCGCCAACAACGCGCCTTGCTGAGAAACAGGCGGGAGAGGCATTGGGGTGTATTGGGCTGCAGCCCTGTAGCGGTTTACGGGTGGCCAAGCTGTGCGCAGCCTCTAAGCCAAGTCTGGGCCGTTACACCCCTCGACCTCAACAACGTAGTCTGCTAGGAAGTCCGCCACTGCCTGTGCCTTGATGGAGAGCCTTGGGACAAAGGAGATGTCAACTTGCTTAGCTCAATGGACCAATTAGCCAGCCTCCCCGAGTGCTCCACTCCTTCGAAGATCTTGCGAAGAGGGTGGTCGGTCACCACCCTAATCGAATGCCTTTGAAAGTACGGCCGGAGTTTTCTAGCCGAGATGACCAAGGCATAAGCGAGCTTTTCCAGGATGGGGTAGCGAAGCTCCGCTTTCCTCAATATCCGGCTGACGTAGTAGATGGGCAGCTGCTTCTTTCCTTCTTCCCTCACTAGGACGGAGCTCACCGCCTCTGCTCCTACCCCGAGGTACAAGGTCAGGTCCTCTCCTTCCTTTGGGCTCTGAAGGAGAGGAGCCTGAGAGAGTTGTCTTTTTAGCCCTTGGAAGGCCTCTTCGCACTCGGCTGTCCATTCGAACCTTTGATTTCCCCGCAGCACCTTAAAGAATGAAGAACACTTGTCTCCTGCCCTGGAGAGGAACCTGCTTAGCCCAGCCAGCTTGTCTGTTAAGCGCTGGACCTCCTTGGCATCGCGAGGTGACTCCAAATCCAGGATGGCCTTGACCTTGTCCGGGTTGGGCTCCACCCCCGTCGGAGTCAGAAGATGCCCGAGGAACTTCCCGCGGCTGGCCCCAAAGACACACTTCAAGGGGTTCAGCCTCATTTTGAAACTTCTCAGGGTGGCGAATGTTTCCTCCAGATCTTGCAGGTGCGAAACCATGCACTTGCTTTTGATCATTAGGTCGTCGACGTAGACCTCCAAGTTTCTTCCCCTCTGATCCCGGAAGACCCGATCCATCATGCGCTGATAGGTAGACCTTGCGTTCTTTAACCCAAAGGGCATCATCTTGTAACTGAAGCATCCCTCCCTCGTGATGAAGGAAACATCCTTGGTGTCAGGAGGGTGCATTCGGATCTGGTGATAACCTGAAAAAGCATCTAAAAAGCTCATGACAGAAAAACCGACGGCTGAATCAACCAGCGCGTCGATCCGAGGCAGGGGGTAGCAATCCTTAGGGCATGATTTATTCAACAAAGAAAAGTCAATACACATTCTCCATTTACCACCTCCTTTCTTTACCATTATCACATTGGAGATCCAGCCTGGATACTGGATCTCTGAGATGAAGCCTGCCTCCAGGAGCTTCTTGACCTCCTCGCGAATGGGCTCCTCCAGCTTGGTGGTGATGGCTCTCATCTTCTGACGAATGGGGCGAGTGCGGGGGTCCAAGTTCAGGCAGTGGCAGGCTACGTCGGCGTCGATGCCCGGCATGTCCGCCGCGCTCCAAGCGAAGATGTCGACGTTGCTTTGAATGCAAGCCCGCACCTGCTCCCGGGCCTCGAGACTCAAGCCCCCGCTGACCCGCACCCTTTGTATTTTCCCTGCTCTGGTGAAGACCTCCATCTCCACCACTTCTTCAGCCGGCTCCAGCCGCGACTGCTCCCAACCTGTCCATGCCTCTTCCTCCAGCCCCAGCTCTCCTCTTTCTCCCTCCTCCTCAATCTACATCGCTTCTACCAGCCCCTCCTGCTGCTGCTCGACTCCTACGCCCCTCGGGGCCTCTCCCTCAATTTCTCCTGCCGCTTGCTCTCCTACTTCCATCGCCTCTTCCGGGCTCTCCTGCCCCTCGTCTCCCCGGACCACCTGCACATCCCCTTGCATCTTCTCAGTCTCCTCTTCTCCGGCTTCCTCCCCAGCTATCTTTCTTGCCTCCTCTAGGACCATCTCCTCTTCCCCCACAACCTCCTCTAGGGCCGCCATCTCTATCTCCAACTCTTCTGCCTCCGCCATCCACGAAATGGTGTGGACTGCTGTAACGTAACATTGTCTTGCCACCTTCGGGTCCCCTCTTACCCTGACCTGCACCCCCCCCCCCCCCCCCCCCCCCATTGTTGAACTTGAGGCACTGATGGAATGAGGAGGGAACGCAGCGAAAGGCGCTGATGAGGGGACGCCCAAAGATGGCATTGTAGCTGCTCGGGGCGTCCACGATCACGAACCTACAGTTCCGTGACACGCCCCCCAACCTTACGTGTAACCCTACTCCTCCTTCTACCTCTTTCCTCTCTCCAGAGAAGCCAAACAGAGGTCCATCCGACGCCAAGAACCTCTTCCCTTCAACCCTCATCTCGTCAAAGGCCTTCTTGAAGATGACATTTACCGAGCTCCCGTTATCCACCAGTATCCTCGAGACCGTATAATTTTCCACCGCCGTCTGGATCACCAGGGCGTCACAGAATGGATCCTCATAGTCTGGCATGTCTGGTGATGAGAAAGTGATCTTTTCTTCTGGTGGGGGGACCTGGGAGGTGGAGGCCACCCCCCTTCGGTACATGGTTTGCAGGCTCCCCTTGCGGGTTGCCTCAATCCCCACTCCTCCGTGAATCACCCCGATTCCCCCCCCCCCCCCCCGGGTTCCTACATCCACCCGATCTTCACACCTATCTTCCGCCTCGCCTTGCTGCACCTCCACTATCCTCACCGGTGGATCGTGCCTCCCTGCTCCTCTCGCTTCTCTTAACTCTAAGAATTCCGGACAGGTGGCCGTCGCATGACCTTCCTCCTAGTGGAAGTCACAAAAGAGCAACGCCCCCCCCCCCTTCTGTCGTCTCCCCTTCCTCTTATACCTCCTCCTCGAGCTCCTCTGGATGCTCCTCTCCCCCTTCCTACTTCCATGGCCTCCTGCGGTGGTGCGGGACGACCCCTCGGTTCCTGCCTCCATGCCGGTCGATCGAACCTCCGGGGCTCCCGCAGGTTATCCCTCCCCTGATAGCCTTCTCCTGGGCCCTGGGGGCGACCCTCCTGGGGCCTCCAACCTAACCGGTTGTTCGACTCTCGGGCCCCCCAACCCTGCTGCTGTCCAAACCTTCGGGGCTCCTCCCTTCTCCTTTCTTCCCTTTTCTCCCTCTATTCCCTCGGCTCCTTCTGTCTTCCCGCTGCTGGTTCCTTCCTGTCATCCTCTGCTAGCTTGGCCAACTTCCTGGCGAATGTTGGGTTTTCTCTCTCGAAGTCAATCTCCTTTGTCGCCCTCTCCATGAGCTCCTCAAAGGAGATGGGTGGCACCCTCTTCAACTCCATGCTAAAAAATCCCGGTCTCAGCCCCAGAGTGAAGGCCAGCATCAGCGCGTACCCTGGAACCTCCTGGACCAAAAGGATCTCCTCCTGAAACCGGTCGACATAGTGACCCAGCGTCTCATCCGGCCTCTGCCTCACCGCAAACAGACACTCCGCTTCCTTCTTCCACTTCTTTGAGGTTGAGAACCTCAACAGGAAACTTCTCCGCAGATCTTCAAAATAGTAGATTGACCTGGCTGGCAACTGGTGGAACCAGTCCCGAGCCTTCTCTTTCAATGTGTTGGCAAACAGCCGGCACTTGAAGGCATCCGTCATCTGCCTTATCGACACAACGTCCTCAAACCACTGTACATGCTGTACCGGGTCATCCTTCCCCGAGTAGTAGGACATGTCGGGCTCCCGGAACCCCTCTGGTACCGGAGCCGAGATGATGAGCTCGCTAAAGGGGCTCTCGCCTCCTGCCTGGCGAGAGGGCACGTCCCGCGGCCTCGGCTGACTGGCCCGATCCGCGAGACCGTGCCCCGGGAAGAGCTCCCGCACCGCTGCTTCCTTCTCGCCCAGATCTGTCAGTGCCTCCTTGCCCAGGAGCTGGCTCTGGCCTGGGAAGAGTTCCCACGCCGCCACATCTCTCTCGCCAGCCTCGCCCGGGACCTCCTTTCCTGGGCGCTGCCCTGGGGCGTTCTCGCTCAAGAGCGGGACCTCTTCTATTGGGACCTGAGGGGTGGCCCACTCGCCTCTCGCCGAGAAGGCTAAACTGATTGTTTGCAAGACCTCTCGCCTGAACTCATCCAGCATCCTCTTCGTTGCTTCCTCTCCCCGGGTGGGGGATCCTCCAGAACCTGACCCTTCACCTTCACCTCCAGCCATGGGACAAAACTCGAGGCTTTCTTGAATAGGCTGCCTTCCACGCTCACCACACCAGAACTGTTGAAGTCAAATATGACCTCAACTGGAGTTCGAAGAAAAATGGGTACAGCCAAAACCTACTTCTCTCAAGTCTCAACCCTTAACTGGATTCAAAGTTCCTAAGACTGACCCTATAGCCTCAGCAGGGAGGTCCCACCTCACACCCGGAAGATCTCTGAGAGCTTCCCCTCCAAAGCCAAAGCTGGGCTAGGAGCTCCTCAGAAAGCACTGAAATTTCGAGAGACAATGATAGCTTGCTTTCTAAGGAGCCCTTATGGGTCTATTTATAGCATTTTGTTGTCCTGAATTTACTGGAAAGTCCCTAGTTGGTCTGCCAATAGCCAAAACTCATTGTTTTTCTGAGGGTACTGGAGTAATTTCTCCTGAGGGCAATTTTGTCATTCCACCCAGGCCCCTGGTCCCCACTCGGCGAGAGCCCCGAGCCGAGAACCTTCTTTCATAGTCTGGCGGAAGCGGTCTCGCCTAGCTATAGGCGAGAGTTTTCTTTAAGACGAGCTGGGGCTGGCGCAAGCGCTTGCGCATCGATCGCGCTCGCCAATCTGGGCTCGACGAACACGGGGCGCCTTGCGGCGAGAGCTCATATGTGGCGGGAGCTTATCGCTTAGCGCAAGCGCTCCCGCCTACCTGGGCGAGAACCTTTCCGGCTAGCCTGTCTGACCGTTTGTGCCTCCTGGTCTGGCTCAGCGAATATGGGGTTGTACACTCGCTTTTTAGCATGCCCGCGGCATTCGACTTATCGAACCAACCACCCAAAGAGTCTGTTCGCGGGCCAATAACTAAAAATTCAAAAAAAAATGAGAAAAACCCTAAAAATCAAAAAAAAAATATGTATTGTTAATTATGTAATGAATAATTCGAATATCTCAATTCTTAACCATTTTGGCTCGCCAAAAATATAGTTGCGAGTTAATTTATAAGCGAATTATTTTAATTCTTTGCTTACTATTCGTTTATTAATTAGAGAACGATAGATTTAGATATCTGGGGTTAAGTTTTACGAATTTTTTATGCTTTTTTTTTATTTAGATAGAGACATGTTTTCAACACCACTTCTAATCTATCTAAATAGTTGCATATTTATTTTGTTAAAAATAACAATCTTAGATTTCAAGTTATGATAACTCCAAGCTTTTTTTTGAAATTTAGGAATGTTTCATTTATAAAGGATGCTCTCAAAAGTTTTTTATTAAACCTAGTTTTATTTTTGAAAAAACTCTATCACCTTTTTTTTATGTCATACTTGACATGATTTCGATCCTTAAAAGATCCTATGTCAATGGGAATAAGATTTCGTTCTGTAAACATAGGCATCCAATATTTGAAAAGATTATATGTTATGGAGTAAGAGGATAAAATTCATTACTCCTACACATATACATTGGATTATGAAGATGTTAAAAAAATTATGTTATGGAAAATAAGATTTCGTTTTCCTAACATCCATATTCGAAAAAAAAATCATTAGAGGTTCGATCGAAAAAATATACCCTCGCCTCTAAAAATTCTAAGCCTTCTTCATATCCCACGATATCTCCCTCCGCCAATGTCAAATAATTCTAGATTTAATTTTAAAAATCTTTTTGAGAGCATAATTTGTAAATTAAATTATTTCCTGTAATTCTTACAAGCTCAAGTTTTCATAAATCCAATCTATTTTTGTTAGCCTAACAAATAAAATTTTTTGCTATCTATTCGATCATATCAGAAGTTTTTAACTGAAACTCTTCCTTTATTTAAATTTTTGGCATAATTTAGGATTTAACCCTAATACCCCGGATATTTATTTAGATCTTTCTTTCGATTAATTCAAGCGGTAGCTAAACTTATGATTTCTTTAATTCATTATAAGTTCATCTCCAACTTTTGCTCTGGAATAGCAAAAGCTTAAGTATGGGGGTATTTGATAAGTTGTAAATATACGTGTTTTTATATACATTAAATAAGATGTATTAGTTTCTTTTTGTAATTTTTAGTTGTTTTTCCTTAATAAATTGCTTCCTTTTTGTAAATATTTTCTAACTTAGAGTTATTTTTATTTTCTGAATTTTTCAGGAAAACTTGCCAAAAAATCAAAGTACACGCCCGTGTACTGTTGGTCACGCCCGTGACCAGGGCATGATACGTCAAATTCCCGAGAAATGACATCCTTTTTGAAGAAATAGCGTGACACGCCCGTGTTACGCCCGTGTCACACGAGTCACGCCCGTGACCATCCAGATCGACGAAATCGCGCTCAACTATCATCGACCCAGCTGACACGCCCGACGACACGCACGTGTCATTTGACACGGGGCGTGACCCAAGCCGTGACCACTCCTTTCGATGTTTTTCGCTCAACGTTAGTCGAGCCAACTAACACGCCCGTGTCAAGATGCCACACGGGCGTGACTTCTCCACCTGGCCCGACAAACTGCCGTCGGCAACCTCCCGAAGTCAACAACGCCATTAATCGCCGCACGACACGCCCACCGTCACGCCCGTGACACGGGGCGTGACCGCCGCGATTTCCGCCGCAACGTCAAATCGCCGTCAAGTCACCAAAATCTGCTGCTCAATAGTGTCAACACGCCCACGGTCACGCCCGTGACCGGGGGAGTGACCGTCGCGATTTCAGCCGCCAAAGTCAAATCTCCAGTCAAATCGGAAGGCCGCCATGTGAATAGTGTAGACACGCCTCCGGACACGCCCGTGTCCGAGGGCGTGTCCCGTGAAATTTTTTCTATAAATTCAGATTTCTTGTCTGAATTCTGGGTTCCACTTTCCTGAACCATTTTGTATAAAGGCTTTGCTGATAGATGATCCCAAGGGCTTTGTAAGGAGATTTTCTCCCCCTCCCTTTTATGTTTATTTGTTTTAGCTTTGTAATGAACTTTTTTTATCTTTATAAAATTTGTAGTTTTTCCTCCTTACATTGTCATGAACTTCATCTATAAGCAATCTCTTATACAATCTTATTTTTTTTATTTAGTTTTAACTTTGTTTTTAGTCTTTTAAAATGGGTGTGTGTGTGTATGAGATTAACTTTCATGCTTTTATACTTAGTTATTTGTTCTTAGTTTTTGTTAGACTTAAGTTTTAATAGCTTTTATTGCATTCTTATAAGCCGTAAAAAGCGTTTTCAAAGTGATTTTTATTCTTGCTAACTTAGATTTTCATGTTTAGCTCGTAAAACTTTTCGTTCCTTTTTATTTTATTTTCACTTTTGCGGAGTTATAGGAACATTTATATAGTCGTTTTAATTTTTCAAACACTTCATTTTGCTTTTATTTTCAAAAACTTTTTGCCCGTTTAAATTTTATTTTTTCATTTTATGCATTTCTACCGCATTCCATCGGTAGAAATGTAGTCATTTCAATTTTTCGAGCACTTGCACTTTTCGCTTATTTGCAAAAACTTTTGCTCCTTTTAATTTTATTTTCGCTTTTTATTCATTTCTACCGCATTCTAGCGGTAGAAATGTAGTTGTTTTAATTTTCCAGTCACTTTGTTTTTCCTATTTTTTTGTACGTGTGTGTGCATGTATGAGTAGTTTTTATAGCTTTATTTCAATTCCTGTAAAGTGTGTACGTGTGTTATTTTTATTTTTATTTTTCCGTCTACTCATTCGAGTTAAATGGCTGGATTTTATTCAAGCAAGTGTGTGTATTTTTATTTTTCCGCCTACTCACTTGAGTTAAATGGCTGGATTTTATTTCAGTAGAGTGTGTTTACTTCTTGTAGAGTGGGTGTGTTTTAATTTTATGTCGAGTGCGTGAGTGTTAGCTTTTATTTTATTTACCGCCTACTCACTTGAGTTAAATGGTCGGTCTTTATTGTAATATTTGGAATGGACTTGTAAATGCATTTATTTTCTCCTACTCGTTTGAGTAGGACTTGCTTTCTTTTTCCCGCCCACGCATTTGCGCCGGGACTTGCAATTTTCCTGCTTTCATTTCAGTCCTACTCGTTTGAGTAGGACTTGCAATTTACTGCTTTCCATTTACTGCTTTCATTTTCCTGCTTTATTTTACTGCTTTAATTTTCTGCTTTTTCAATCGCTGTCGTCCACATTCCGATGAGTGGCTAACGTTCTTAGCCCTCAGTATTGAAGAGCATTGGGACAGAAAAAATTCCTTTAAATAATTAAAGGTCTCATTTTTCTAATTAATTAAAAACACTTTAGGTTTGTCGTGGGTTTACAACGCGTAGGACCACATAATCGATGTGTGGGCCCTATTTCCGTAGTCCATATGCTAGCTAGCCGAGAGGTCGTGCATACGGACCGATCACCCCTTGGTAATTGGAGTTCCGCACTAACTCTCGAGAGAGGAGGCGCACCAACTCTACCGGATTGGGTTCCCCACCCAGTAGCGGGGTTCTTAGCGTAATGCGGGCATTAAGAGGAATCCTTCGTCGGACGAGAGCCCGGTCGAATAGTCTTAATGTTCAGGTGAGCGATAGTCCTAGAGATAGGTGAGTTCATTTTAATGGAGCCTCCACGGCCAAGTCTCTGCCCTAATTAATTAGAAACTTATGAGCTCTTTTTATTCAACGTTTATTTTAGTTCAATGTCTTTTCGGTGGCCTCGAGCTGAGCTCTTCATCGGCTCCACCTTTATTATGCTTTTATTTTCTGCCTTTTCTTTATATAAATAATATCCCGACAAGATAAAATTATCGGTAAAATAATAGTCCCCTCCAGGGAAGAGTAGAAATAAACGAACCGACCCCGAGAACAATACGACCTCGATATTCCACCCGGAATATCCTGTACTACTCACGATAGGTGCACTTGCCTCCTTTCGTTAAAACTCGATCTAACCCGTTTTATATCCAAATAAATAAAATACGCGCGCCCCGTTTTCTAAATAAAAACCAAATCCGCTTTTCAACTTAAATAAAACCACCCGGGGCGCCGCGCTTTGTAATCTCTTTTGGAGTTTTAACCCGCATTAAGTTTTCGGACTTGATGCGAGAAAATATCAATCATTGCTCTTTCACTTTCTAGAGGTGTTGGCTCTTCAACCAGTAGAGGCTCCCCCTGGATGGAATCCTGGTGATGTGGGCTAGCCTGTGGTAGCTCCCCCTGCCTCTCTGCATCATCTTGTCTAGCTGGAGACTTTCCAGCAATTCCAGTGTCTTCTTCATCAGGAGTGAACACTACTTGTTCCTCAGAACTGCTTGATGATTCTTGAGCCACAGGGGCTGATTTCTTCTTTTTCTTTAGGGGTGTTTCCTTCTCAGGAGTGGGCATTTCCTTGGTCAAAACTCTATCCCATCTAGAGAAGATTTTCATGTCCATTCTTCTCATGTGGTTGATTTTTGATCCAGTAGCTTGACTCATAACCTCTGGTATACTACCAGCCAAGTAAAGACTTGGAATTCTACCCAAATTGGGTTTCTTCAGGCTCTCCTTTATCTTATCAAACAATACTGCAGACCAATCAGTATTTAGTTGGAAGATTAACCTTGTCATTAGACTGAACATATATGCTGAAATCCTGTCATGTCCTCCAGACTTGCACAGGATCACTTTCCCAACTATTTCAGATAGAAATTTCCCTTGGCTGTTCATTCCTTTCCTATTGAATACTGATCCAATATTCATCTTGGAATCCTATCCACACCATGTCACTGCTTCTCTAGTCTTAGAAGCAGAAACTTCATCTTCTTCCTTAGTTCTTGGTAGGTTTAGTACCTTTCTCAAACTCTTAGATGAGATCTTCACCTTTGCCCCATGAACCCTTGACTTAATCTTTAGTCCTGATTCATCTAGGGTTGCGCCGTTCAGAAATTCCAGAACTTCTTTCTTCCATATCTTGGTCGGCTCTGAAACAAGAAAATCTAACCCTGAGTTTGCAACTAAGGTTACCACATCCTTGATCTCTGGTTCTGTGTCATCAAACGCATGTCGCACCAGTTCATATCCTTCATTCATGTTCTCTTCGAGCTTGGGCGCCATTAGGGTTTAAAGAATTTGAATTGAGAGAAGAGAGGTGTCGACACACAAGTTTGGTCTCGAAACTTTGGTGAGCGTGTCGACAGACAATGTTGAAACCCTATTTATACCTTTCTAGAGTTGAAGATGAAAGGGCGCGTCAATAAACTTAAATTGTGTTGACACTGTTGGAAAGTGTCGACACAGACTTATAATGTCTCGACACCTATGTGTCGACACAAGTTTAGTCGACAGAATATATGTGTCGACACTTGTTTATGTGTCGACACCACTTAACTCGACACTTAGTCGAGACTTTACTTGGTTAATTCTGTTTAAATCCTAAGTGTCGACACCACCTTGGATGTGTCGGCATCTACCCTGTATGTGTCGACACTATTTTTCTGAAGTGTCGACACCAACTTCCTAGATGTGTCGACACCTTTTCACTGAAGTGTCAACACCAATACTCTGTCTCGACACATACAACTCTGTGTGTCGACACTATTTTACTTAGCCATTTCTGAAAACTTATTCTAAGTTTATCATACCTAATTCAATTTTGAATTTATTGAATTTGGTTTCTTATAAAGGCTTAGTATACATGTCAGCTAGTTGATTATCTGTATTGACATATTCTAGTGAAATATCTTATTTTTCTACATGTTCCCTTAGAAAATGATATTTTATTTCAATGTGTTTAGTTCTACTATGGGAAACAGGATTGTTTGCAATAGATATAGCACTAGTAGAATCACAAAATAGTGGTGTTCTACTTACTTGAATACCATAGTCTACTAGCTAATGTTGTATCCATAGAAGTTGAGCACAGCAACTTCCTGCAGCCACATATTCTGATTCTACTGTGGAGATAGCCACACTTGTTTGCTTCTTGCTACTCCATGATATCAGTCTTCCACCTAGGAATTGACAGGTACCAGTTGTACTTTTCCTATCTTCCTTGCAGCCTGCAAAATCTGCATCTGAATAACCTGTCAGTTCAAAGTCTCCATTCCTGGGGTACCAAAGTCCTAGATAAGGAGTGTCCTTAAGATATCTCAGTATTCTTTTGACTGCTGTCAAATGAGACTCTTTAGGGCAAGCTTGGTACCTAGCACAGACACATGTAGCATACATGATATCTGGTCTACTTGCAGTCAAATACAATAGAGAGCCAACTATCCCTCTATACAAAGTCTCATCTACAGGTTTCCCTGCATCATCTTTGCTAAGAGACATACTTGACCCCATAGGAGTTTTCATGGTACTGGATGATTCCATACCATACTTCCTTATCAGTTCTAGGGTGAACTTAGACTGGCATATGAATAAACCATTCTCAGTCTGCCTAACTTGGAGACCCAAGAAGAACTTAAGTTCCCTCATACTGCTCATCTCAAATTGTCCTTGCATAAGTTTTGCAAACTTTTTGCAAAGACTACTTTCAGTAGACCCAAATATTATGTCATCTATAAATATTTGGACTAGTATGATCTTTCCTCTGGATTCCCTAAGGAATAGAGTCTTGTCTATTTTCCCCCTTGTGAATTTATTCTCAATGAGGAAACTATACAGGGTTTCATATCAAGCCCTAGGGGCTTGTTTTAACCCATACAAAGCCTTCCTAAGTCTATAGACATAATTAGGTTGAGTTGAATCAACAAAACCTGATGGATGTTCCACATAAACATCTTCCTTCAGATTACCATTCAGAAAGGCTGAATTAACATCCATTTGGTATACTTTAAATCTTTGATAGGTTGCATAGGCCAGGAACATCCTTATGGCTTCCAGTCTGGCTACTGGAGTAAAGGTTTGATCAAAGTCAATACCTTCTTCCTGCCTATATCCCTTAGCAACCAGTCTTGCTTTGTTCTTTATAATAGCTCCATGTTCATAGATCTTGTTCCTAAGGATCCACTTGGTCCCAATTATGTTGTGGTCTTTTGGTTTAGGAATAAGCTCCCAGACTTTGCATCTCTTGAACTGATTTAGCTCCTCTTGCATTGCCTCAATCCAATGAGGGTCTAGGATGGCTTCTTCAAATTTCTTTGGCTCTACTTGGGATAGAAAACTGGAGTAGAGTACTGCACTCAGATTTCTGCTCCTTGTTTGTACCCCTTGTCTTAGATCACCAATAATTTGATCTGCTGGATGATCTCTTAGATGTCTATTAGCTGGTGGCAGCCTGGCTTCAGGTTGAACTCCTTCAGCTTCTTCAACTTGCTGCACTCCATGGTCTTCTTCTGCATCAGGTGCATGTAGTACTCCCCCTGGACAACAGCCACTATCATCTACATGCTGACTTGCAGTAGATCCTTCATCAATAGTGAGCTTGTCCATCTTCTTAGTCACACCTGTGGAGCTGCAAATACTTCTAGACAACTCATGGTTAATAAGTCTAGCTTCATCAAATACTACATGTACTGACTCTTCTACAACTTGTGTAGTCAAGTTGTAGACCCTATAAGCCTTACTGTTGTTGCTGTACCCAACAAAGATCCCATCTTGGGACTTGGCAGCAAACTTGATCAAGTAAGACTTACCATTGTTAAGTATATAGCATTTGCAACCAAAGATCCTGAAATAGGATAGGTTTGATTTTCTGCCTTTCACAATCTCATAGGGGGTCTTATTGTGGCTCTTAGTAATGGTAGCCCTATTAATTACATGGCATGCAGTATTAACTGCCTCAGCCCAGAAATATTCTGGTAGAGATGTGTCACTTAATATGGTTCTACCAGCCTCAATCAAGGTTCTATTTTTCCTCTCAGCAATGTCATTTTGCTGAGGTGTTCTTGGTGAAGCAAATTCCTGAAATATCCCAAATTCTTCACATAGTTTTGTCATACTATCAGACTGGAATTCAGTACCATGGTCACTTCTTATTTTGACCACTGTACTGTCTAACTCATTCTGAATTTGTTTGACAAAACTATAGAAGATACTAGGTGTTTCAGATTTCTGTGTAAGGAAGAACACCCAGGAAAACCTTGAGTAGTCATCTACAACCACAAATGTGTAGACCTTCCTACCTAGGTTGTGAACTGGCATAGGACCAAAGAGATCCATATGCAAGAGGTATAAACACCTCACAGCATCTTTGTTTTCAATGTTATTAAAGGTGGATCTAGTCTGCTTGCCCTTTTGACAAGCTGAACATATTTCATCTTTAATACACTTAACTTGAGGACCATTCCTCACTAACTCTTTACTATAGAGTTGGCCAATTGTCTTGTAGTTAAGATGGGCTAGCCTCTTGTGTCATTTGACACAATGAGAGACTTTCTCATCAGCTACAAGACACACTGGAGAAGCATTGTTCTCACTCATAATGTCTAGACAATAGACATTTCTTTTTCTATAACCAGTCAAAATGATCTCTTGATCATTTGATCTCCTGATATGACAACCATCTTTGACAATTGAGATGTCATATCCTAAATCACTCAATTGACTTATACTAATAAGGTTATGTTTCAAACTTTTAACATAAGTCACTTGAGTAATTGTTATATGGGTGCTAGAAATGTTACTAAAACCCTTGATGATTCCTTTTTTAGAACCACCAAAGGTGACTTTAGGACCATCCTTGATTGGTGTGAAGTCCTTTAGCAATCCCCTAGTTCCATTCATGTGTCTGGAACATCCACTGTCCAAGTACCATATTGGGGCATGGCCACTTGGACTCACCTGCAAAACAGATTAGTTGACCTTAGAACCCAAAGAATTCTTGGGTCCTTGGTGCTGGTTAGTTTGCCTCTTAACAAAGCTACCTGCAAATCTTCCAACAGGCAGTTTGCTACTCATCTTGGCACTAGAATTGTGCCAGCAGTCAATGGCATAATGGCCTACCTTGCCACAGCACCAGCATTCAAATCTATTGTACCTTTGCTTAGGTACAACCCTAGCTGTTCTATCTACAGCAGGCTTGTTGAGTACTGGGGCTTTGCCCTTTGACTTGGACTGAACAGTCCTAGCAGGTTTAGTAAACCCTAATCCAGTTTTACCTTTTTGATGAACAAATTCATCTATCAAAGGTAGAACAGACTTTGGTTTAGAAAACCTTGCAATAATGTCTCTCTCCTTCTGAAAACTAATCTCCAGACTTCTGATTTGATCATTCTTAAATGTTATAGTCCCCATCTGAATCACAATTATGTGCTTCAGTCTGGCTATTTCATTTAGTTTTTGATCAATCAACTTCTCAAAATCAGTTGCAGCCTCTTTGAGACTAGCAATCTCCTTTGCCTGATTCTTGGCCAAGGATTTGCTTTTCTTAAAAGCTTGCAACAGAACTCTATATTCATCAATCAACTGATGAATATCCTCTTCAGATTCAGATCCACTGGCATCACTTGATGCTGATATAATTGAATCTGACTTAGTAACAGAAATTGAACTAGTAGAACAATTTTGTACCTTACTTGGTCCAGGCTGATCCTGGATTTTGTCACCTTCTGTTATGGCCATCAGTCCTTTGCACTGATTGTCCTCTTGCTCATATATAGAGTTCATTATCTGGATGAACTCCTCTTCCTCTTCTTCAGCAAACAGTCTTATGTATGCTTCAGCTTCTGACTCAGTTTCTGAAGAAGATATGTCTGACAGGCTTTTATCCTTCTTGGCAACAAAGGACCTTTTCCTTTTTGCCCTTGGTTTGAATCTTCTTCTTGTCTGTAGACTCTCTCCTCTTCTCTGGATAGTCAGCAACAACATGTCCTTGTTTGTTACAACAATAACAAACTATCCTTGAAGATGAAGTTCTATTTGACTTGGGCTTTCTCCTGTCTTTCTTTGATGACTTCTTGTTCTGATAATAGTCATCTTTTCCCTGTGAAGTGGATGGCTTTGACCTCCACTGTTTCTTCTTTAGAAACTTCTGAAAGTGTCTTGTGAAGGCTGCAAAGTCTTCATCACTCTCACTGCTTTCAGAGTTCCTGCATTCTGTCTCATTTATCTCAGATCCAGCAACTTTTGGAGGTGGAGATGGAGACTTACTTTTGTATTTCCTGGTGGCTTCTATCTTGAATGCCACTATTCTTTCCTTATTCTCAATTCTGGTAGTTTTCTCCTCTTCTTTCCTTACCATCAACTGCATCTCATAGGATAGCAGTTTTCCAAACAATGTTGGAGGAGGAATATCTGCTAACTTGGTCATTTCCCTTATGGCACAGATCTTGGTGTCCCAGTCCTTTGTTAGGGACCTCAAGAACTTATCATTTAGCTCATAATTACTGAAATCTCTTTCATAGGACATTAACTCATTGACAATCCTATAGAATTTCTTATAGCATTCTGTTATGTATCAGACCTGCCATGCCTGAAACTTTCATATTCCTGGTTTAACAAAGACTTTCTGTCCTGCCTAACTTCTTCAGAACCCTCCATGTACACTATCAAAGTATCCCACATCTCCTTAGATGTCTTACAGTGTATCAAGTTCTGAAATGTAGCATCATCTATGGCACTCACAATGATATTCTGAGCCCTCTTGTCCATTGTGTCTAGAATTATCTCATCTTTTGTCATTTCAGAAAAGTCCTTAGGTGTTCTCCGATTTGCATCCAGTACTGAAACCTTCATAGGCACATATGGCCCTTCTTTAACTGTGATATAAATTCTAGAGTCTGAGGCTTCCATAAATAGTCTCACCCTTTCTTTCCAGATGCCAAAAATCTCTTTCTGCAAATGGGCAACTTCATGGATCCAAGTTCCTTATGATTCTCTGTTGAACCCATGTTTCTTGATTTTCTTGATTCTGCACTTTACTTATACTGAATCTGCCAACAGGATCTACTCAGACAGTTAAGTCCTTTTTGAGTAACCTCGCTTTGATACCACTTGAAAGAAATTGTACCTAATCACCTAGAGGGGGGTGAATAGGTGACTAAATCTTTTTTAAACTTTTTAGGCAGATTGCAGATAATATCACAGATTTATAATTACTTCTTCACAGCAAACAATCAGCAATCACAGAATAAACAAGCACACAGTGAACACACAGATTTATAGTGGTTCCCCAAGGTTTGGGTACATCCACTTTCCCCCTTCGCCTATCTAGTAGTGTACTAGATTCGGCCAAACTCCTCTACTATTCCTCAGATCCTCAGATCTTACACTCAGAACCCCAAATGGTTCCTACAGCTCAGGCCCAAGGCCCTACAACTCAGTCTTCTCCAAAGACCTACACTCAGCCATAAGGCCTACACTCAGCCACAACAGGCCTACACTCAGCCACAAGGCCTACACTCAGAGATATGGATCTCCTACACTTAGGCACACATGCCCTACCACTCAGCCTTTATAATTACAGGCTTACAACTCAGATCCCTAAGGATCCTACAAGATATAAAGAATACAAAGTATATACCTACAACTCTAAATAGAGAGAAGAGTTGACAGGTTCTTGATGAGTTCTTGGAAGAACTCTGCTGAGATCAACCACACTTGGCTTTCTTCAAAGCTTCTTGAATGTAGAACACAATAGGGTTGATACTCTCTGCAGCTGATCTTCAATCACTGCAACTTAAGAATCAGAACTAAGTCTGAAACTTTCTTCACATCCTGGTTCCAACAGCTGTCTTCTTGGAAGGAGCTCTCTCTCTCCAACTACTTAGATCTTCTGATCACTTCAACTGATTTGTGTTAATCTGCGTTGAATCTTCTTCTGGACAATCTCTTTTTGTTGACAGAATAAACCTATTTATAGGCCTTCTTCATGGTGACCGGCTGATCCGGTTCCTAACAGCTTTCTGACAACTCTGACAATTGCAGTAGACCGGATGGAATGGCAGCTGTCATGCCATCCAGTCACTTGAAATATTTGTAACTGTCTGAAAGTGTCGAGACAGTCTGTCTTTAAGTGTCGACACTTATAGACTAAGTGTCGACACAAGTAGACTAAGTGTCGACACTTGCCTTCAAGGTGTCGACACAACTCCTTGTATTGTAGATTTTACTTCTCGACACAGCTTATTCAATATGTGTCGACACAAAAATTGTGTATCGACACAACTCCTTGTTCTTCAGTACTTAGTTGAATTCTTGTAAGTGTCGACACAACTCCTTTGTGTCGACACAACTTCTTGTGTTGAACTTGTTCAGTGTCGACACATCTTCTTGGTGTCGACACATGCCTTCTGTGTTGATACTTGCTGGGTGTCGACACTTCTCCTTGTGTCGACACATTCTTCTTTTGTTGAGACTTTGGCTGAGTGTCGACACATCTCCTTTGTGTCGACACTTGTACTTAGAATTTATTGAACTTTACTGAGTGTCGACACAGCCTCCTAGTGTCGACACTTTCTTCATGTATTGAGTCTTCTGTTGTGTGTCGACACATTCTTCATTATATCGACACTTATACTTAGACTCTGTTGAAATTTGCTGAGTGTCGACACAGCCTCCAAGTGTCGACACTTTCTGATGTAGACAAAGTTCCTCTAGGTGACACTGCTTCTAAGTGTCGACACAGCTTCTCTGAACATTTCATCATTGAGTGTCGACACAGCCTGTATGTGTCGACACTTTCCTTCTGGTGTCGACTCTGCATCCCTGGTGTCGACACAATTACTCCAAGTGTCGACACTGCTTCTCTGGGTGTCGACACAAGTCTTCTTAAGTGTCGACACTTTCCTTCTGGGTGTCGACACATGGACTTAGAATCTTTTCAGCTTTCCCTGTGAATACTTGACCTGCACAACTAAACTCAAAATACATCAAATACATTTTGATGTATATCATTGAGTAGGGTGAGGCTTCTTCAAATCAGGTACATTTAATCCAATGTACCCAATAACGCCTGTGTCACGGGGCGTGTACCCCAGTCGTCGAGCTCAACTTGACGCAAACAAAATTCATCGAGTCAAGGAGGTCACGCCCCAGGTCACGCTCTGGGTCATGCCCCGACACACCCGTGTCGGGGGGCGTGTTCCCCCCGAAACACATCCCAAGCTGGACACGCCCGGGGACACGCCCGTGTCCCAGGCCGTGTCACTCAAAAATTTGACCATTTTCACTATTTTGAAAAGTGTTCCTTTCCCATCCTAGACCATTTCTTCCTTAAGGACTTTTTACCCTTTTTTGTTGTCAAATCCAGGAAACATGCTTTCATCTACTAACTCCACATCTTCCATACAAAATTCCATACAATCAACCCGTTTTGAGTAACACGACTCAGGCTCGAGAAAGTGCATGCATTCCCTAAGAGGCCTCACCGAGTCCCCAAAAATAGACTCCGGCTTGCTGTGGAATCGTGCAACTAGGCTACCAAAACAGCCACTCGAAAGCCCGCGTGAAAACCATGCTCAAACAACGGTCAGATCCAACGCAGCGCCCATCAAGCGTATGCAATCATTTAACGAAAAAATCTGGGGCGTTACAGTCACTCCCCCTAACAAAAAGTTTCGCCTCGAAACTTTTCAATACTTCTTATATCAATCAAAGAAGTAATCAAACAAACAAAAACACCAATTCACATACCAGCTTAATTTACGGGAACAAATGAGGGTGAGCCGCCCTCATCGTTGACTCAAGCTCACACGTCGCGCTTTCCACATTCTGATTTTTCCATAGCACCTTGACAATAGGAATCTTCTTTTTCCGCAACACGCTATCTTGGGAGTCCAAAATACGGAAGGGCATCTCCACATAAGAAAGGTTTGGCGCCAACTGCGGCACAAAGTCCAAAACTTGCTTGTCATTCCGCACACACTTTCGAAGTTGGCTGACATGAAACACGTCGTGAACACCAGGAAAGTTCACGGGTAACTCTACTTTGTAAGCGGATGCACCAACCCGCGCAAGAATCTTGAAGGGACCCACAAATCTTGGGTCTAATTTGCGCTCTTTTCCAAACCTCTTAATTCCAACCATTGGGGAGACTTTTAGGAAGACGAAATCCCCCACAGCAAACTCTAACTCCGACCTTCGCCGGTTGGCGTACTTTTCATATCGCTCTTGGGCGATCCGGAGCTTCTCCCGAATAAGTCATACGGCAACTTCCATGTCCTCGAGCGCCACTGGGCCCAACAAAGGCCGCTCTCCAACCTCAGCCCAAAATAAGGGAGTCCGACATCGTCGCCCATATAAAGCTTCGAATGGAGCCATTTGCAAGCTTTCTTGATAGCTGTTATTATATGGGAATTCCATAAGCCGTAAACGTTCATCCCATGCTCCGCCATACTCAAGAAGATAGCATCGAATCATATCTTCCACGATTTTGTTTACTCGTTCCGTTTGGCCATTCGTCTGAGGGTGGTAAGCATTGGAATACCTCAAATCCGTCCACAAACCCTCTTGTAGACTCTTCCAGAAACAAGAGGTAAATCAGGAATCCCGGTCTGAAATAATATTTACTAGCACACCATGCAGTCGGATGATCTCGTTCAAATATAGCTCTGCTATTGTCTTCATCGGGTAGTTGACCTTAAATGGTATGAAGTGAGCACACTTGGTCAACCTATCCACGATCACCCATACGGAGTCATGTCCTCGTGGAGATCTTGGTAAGCCTGTAATAAAATCCATTGAAATGCTTTCCCACTTCCATGTTGGAATCTCCAAGGGTGTCAACTTGCCACCCGGCCTCCCATGATCAGCTTTCACCCGCTTGCAGGTATGACACTCAGATACAAATTTCGCTATATCTCTTTTCATTCCATACCACCAGACAATTTGTTTCAAATCACGGTACATTTTAGTTGAGCCTGGATGGTAGGCCATACTCGAGTCATGTGCTTCTCTACACACCATATCTCGAATGTCTCCAACTGCGGGGATACAAAATCGACCGCGATATTTTAACGTGCCTGCGCCATCAATAGTAAAATCTGGTAATTCACCTTTTTTAGTCCGAAGAAATAAATGTAAAAGATCAGGATCCTCCTTTTGATGTTGTCTTGCAAGCACCATCCATGAAGGTTCTTCTACTGCCGAATGACTTTGTGGTTCATATCTTCCCACGGAAATATCCATCAATAGAAATTCCTCCACTAGACGGTCGGCCGAAAGATTAAATAATTTACCTGTCTTCCGACTCAAAGCATCAGCCACAACATTAGCTTTCCCGGGATGATACTGAATCTCCACATCATAATCAGCTACATATTCAAGCCATCGCCGTTGGCGCAGATTAAGTTCCTTTTGCGTGAAGACGTACTTCAAACTTTTATGATCCGTAAAGATTTTACACTGCACGCCGTAAAGTAAGTGTCTCCACAACTTCAATGCAAATATCACCGCTGCGAACTCCAAATCATGCGTCGGGTAGTTCTTTTCATGACGTTTCAACTGCCGAGACCCATACGCAATCACCTTTTTGTCTTGCATTAAAACACATCCAAGTCTAACGTGCGACGCATCCACAAAAACCTCATAATCTATCCCTTCTGTCGGTAATATCAACACAGGAGCGGTACATAATCTGTTCTTGAGTTCAAGGAATGATGCCTCACACTTGTCATTCCAATCAAACGGCACATTATTCTGGGTTAAGCGAGTCAAAGGTGCAGCTAAGGTAGCAAACCCTTCTACAAATCAGCGATAATAGCCGGCCAATCCCAAGAAGCTCTGAATCTCCTTGGGTGTCTCCGGTCTCCTCCACTCCATGACTGCGGCAATCTTTTTGGGATCAACTGAAATTCCATGTTGATTAATAACATGACCCAGAAATGCAACCTGAGGCAACCAAAACTCGCATTTGCTTAGCTTGGCGAACAACTTTTGGTCTTGCAAAGTGGCCAATACCAATCGCAGATGTTGTTCATGCTCCTCGGCACTGCGAGAGTAGACGAGAATGTCGTTAATAAAAACCACCACAAACTTATCCAGAAAATCCTTGAACAACCGGTTCATCATATCCATGAAGGCTGATGGTGCGTTGGTCAAACCAAACGACATCATAAGAAATTCAAAATGGCCATGTCTCGATCGAAACGCAGTCCGCAGAATATCAGACTCCCGGACCTTTAGCTGATGATAGCCCGAGCGGAGATCAATCTATGAGAATACTGAACTGCCACGCAGTTGATCAAACAAATCATCAATTCTTGGCAGTGGGTACTTGTTCTTAATCATCACCTTGTTCAATTCCCGGTAATCGATGCAAAGCCGCATCGACCCATCTTTCTTCTTCACAAATAACACAGGTGCACCCCAAGGTGATGAACTTGGCCTGATAAACCTCTTTGCCAATAAGTCATCCAGTTGGGTACGCAACTCTGCTAGCTCACGCGGGGCCATTCTATACGGCGCTTTCGCAATAGGCCGCGTACCCGGCTCCAAATCAATGACAAACTCGACATCACGATCAGGTGGAAGACCAGGAAGATCAGTAGGAAAAACATCTGGAAATTCACGCACAACAGGAATCTCCAAACGCGGCAAAACAGCACTAGTCCCCACAACTGAGACTAGACAAGCAAAACAGTCGGAAACAAATAACGTCTGAACACATACCGCCGAAATCCCTGGAGAATCCTGGCATGAATCAGCATAAACACTTCCCGGCTGACCATTGTCCTTGATAAAATCCAAGTGCTTTCCTTTGCACTAGATAACGGTGTCATAGCGGGATAACCAGTCCATGCCCAAGATAACGTCAAAATCTTCCAAATCGATCACCTTCAAATCAGCATTCGCTAAGAAATCCCCCAACAAAATGGGACAATCAAGAAGACTCCAGTCTGCAACCACAGAAGCACCGGAAGGAAACCTCACCAAAAAGGCATTCCCCACTCGATCTGGTGTCAAACGATACCGATCCACAAAGGTTCGAGCCACAAATGAATGGGTCGCGCCAGAATCGAAGAGAACACGCGCCCAACGGTTCTTTACCTTAAATTTTCCTATAAGGGTACATATGTATCTAAGAACTACGCTTAAGAGTCATAAACAAAACGTGGACAAAAGGACAGAATCGAACCTGAGATAACCTGAGTCGACGTCTGAGCTTCCTCAGACGAGATCACATTTAAATTCCCCTTTGCTTTGTCCACCGGCTGCGGTGGAGGCAAGGCCTGGAGTGGTACGGGGTGCAAAACAGGTTGGATCTGCGGGCACCTTGCTCTGAGATGTCCTTGTCTGCCACACTGATAACAGGATTTCTCTTTGGCCCAGCAACAGGCAGTCTCATGCCCCTTTCGTCCACATACTGCACGCTCCAAATCTCTGGTTGGCGCACCCTGAATGGCGTGCACCTGCTCCTTCTTCTGCATTCCCAACCGCTTGAAACATCTCTCAAACGGGTGACATGACCGGCCACAGAAGCTACATGTCTCCTTATTCTTCTTTCTCCTAGCAGCTTCTTGGGAGATTTTCCCTTCCACTAGCTTTCTCTTGTCCTTCCTCATCAACTGTCCTCTTTGTTTTGCATTTTCTATAGCTTCAACCTTCAAAGCAGCCTCAACCACACTGGTATAACTCGTCGCTCCATAAGCGCTTGCGAACTGCTGGACATCACTCCTTAGTCCGCCAAGAAATCTCTTCACTCGGTCAGCTTTCGTAGTCACCAGGCCCGGAGCGAACCGACTTAGCTTGCTAAACTCAATTTCATACTCACTAACTGTGAGTTTCCTCTGCTTCAGGTACAAAAAGTCATTCATCAGGCGGTCCCTTTCGACTGACGGCAGAAACTTGCGTCGTAACATTTCTGTGAAGACTTCCCATGAACATCCCGCCACTAAGCTTTCCTTTTCTCGCAACCACCAACTTTTAGCCAACCCTTTTAGTTGATAGGTGGCAAGCATCATCTTCTGGTCCTCGGTAACACCAGAATAAACAAACATCTCTTCCAATGTGATCACCCAATCATCCAAGATCACAAAGTCCGCTTTTCCATCATAGGGAGGTGGTCCAAGTCGCTAAAACTGCGAGATAAAAGTCATCGCAGGAGGAAACACAACTGGGGGTATCAACGCCATGGAAGGAGTAGAAACAGCGGGCCTCTGACAGGCTCTTGCACTCTTGGTGCCAGCCCAGACATCACTGATGACATAGCTTGGAGCTGGGACTGCACATCCTGCACTTGCCTAGTCAAAGCATCATTACTTTGTCGTAAACTATCCATCAGGGCATTATTCTGCGCGCCCGAAGACTCGCCCTCAGATTGGGGAGTCTACCTTGTCACTGGACGCTTCGACATCCTATAAACCATTTCACTCTAAATCAAACTCAAACCTAACAATCAACACATAACGACGTTGTACAGACAATACATATATAAATATGAACATCAACTGCTAACTTGCTCTGTGAGTTTGAGAATGATGTTATGCCTAGCCTAAGATGACTCACCGTCATCCCACTAACTTGTGCCTAAACGATGAATGCATGAATTTATTTGACCCAAAATCATGTGTGTACATGTGTCATCATATAAATCTTTAGCTTGGCACATTGTGCTCATGCAATGTTATGTTATGCGTGTTGTGCTATGCATTCTAGAAAAGGCCTTAATGCATGCCATGAGCGGTCGTACGCATCACAATGCTATGTATCACATACTACATAACATTGCATGCAATGAATAAAAGAAAACGTGCTAGTCGCATCCATGTGGTGAGGTTATGCATCCCATACTACATAACCCTCACATGTTGCCCCTATGGTGGATCCATATACAACCACATATTATGCATCCCATACTACATAATATGCCTCGTATACTTCTGTTCATGTCATGAGTGTAGTGTTCGTGCTTCGGCCAAGACATACTGATGGAACCTCGGTGTGTGTATGATATGATGATTAACACGTATTACAAAAAGGAAAGTTTGCCCGACCAATTGTCAAGCAAACCTCCCTCTGATACCAACTGTCACAACCCGCATTTCCTCAACGAGCACGTCGTATCAGAGCAAGAGGAAAAACGGGTTATGATGCCACGTCGTGCAGGGGATAACTGCACACGCTCAGGCAAACCTTTACACTTACTAGACTAGATTAAAATCATCAGTTATATGCAAGAAAACCGTTGAGTTTGATGGATGTATCCCTCGGCCTAGTAGAGCAAAATGTGGTTGACGCGGCGAAAAATAATTTACGTTAGTTGTGATTTTTCCTATATGCACTCTAGATTTATTATACCATAGGAAATCGTCTGTTTTTACGTGGTTTGGAAATACGTATTAGTTTACCAAAACATGTATGCATGACATAGAATAGTAGGTTTGTTTTAACTATAAAATATCTAATGCAACCTAGCATAAATCCTTCCTAAGAGCAAGTAAACATCATCTCATCCAAATGATTCATATTAGCAGTCTAGCATTCATATGTAGCAAGTAAAGAAAGCCACCAATGGGCGCCAACAAGCTGACACGAACTCATTGGGGCGTATGTATGTATGTACAGTAAAGTAAAGAACTACCTCGCCCAACAAGCTCGGCAAGCTCCAAGTAAATTTCACCAAACTCTAGCCGCTCAACCGGCTACAACTTGCACCTGAGGCATTCAAGAAAGAACACATCAGCAATCATCAAGGCTACAACATAGAGCATTAAGTTCATAAAATATGACGAAGGGGCTTACCGACCCCATAGAAATTTTCATATAAAACGAGTGGAAAGAACAGGGTGGAAAACAAGTGTCAAACACTGCCAACCCAACGAGTAAAACACACCAAGTGCGTATAACAACCCTCATGCCCTGCCCAAACCTGCAGTAGCAACAAGACGACATATGCCAACACCATAACCGTATAACCACACGTGCACTTGTGGTAGTGGTAAGTCATCAGTACTCAAGGGCTCAACGGTGGTAGCCCAGAAGTGCAACGCACCAGGCCAGATCGGGCCAAAATAGGTGCAACACACCACAAAGCACAACCCCCCTCTGGGGCAATAAACGGTGGACACCAAGGCATTACCACACTGCCCCTCACAGAGCCAGCAAATGACACCACACACCAAACGCACGACACGAGCTCAAAACTCTTCATAATCCAATCTCAACACACTCACTACATCGTTCCCAAACATGACCACAAATCACCCAAGTTATATCAAACTTGATAAAGTTTGGGTATCTACTTCACCATAAGCGAACTCCACAAGTAGCAACGCCGACGAAACCAACAAGCTTATCATAACATGACTATGACATGAACAAAAAGGAATCACATGAACAAGCAAAAAGTACATGAATGAGAAAGGTACATGAATAAAATTAAGAATTACAGGCATAAGAAAGAATTGAGCATAGGGAAATTAGATAATTAGGCGGTAAGCATATAATGCTTGAAGGAACAAGAGGATTCATGCTTGTGAGTACTAAACAAAAGTAAGAGTAACAATGCTAACATATTTAGACAAAAGTGAGGTGCAAAACAAGAAGAACAAGCTAGTAAAATTGAAAGGGGAAAGCTAGCTAAACTTGCACAATCAAAGAACACGAAAACAAGATTGGCAAGGGTGAAGAACACCGCTTGCCTGAACCGAGATGACACCGCGACGGCTACTCCTCTCTTTCCTTCCCTTGCCTTAGCTTTTCTCCCTTGCTTTCTCTTTGAGAATGAAGAAGAAGGTGAAGAAAGGGATAAGTGAGGAGGAAGAATCTCTTTCTCGGTCTTATATCTTCCAGAACAGAGCTGGACCGTTTGACCAGAATCAGAGAAATGAACGGCACAAAAAAACTGAAAAAAAATTGA
Source organism: Platanthera guangdongensis (assembly GCA_039583875.1). Classification (NCBI taxonomy): domain Eukaryota; kingdom Viridiplantae; phylum Streptophyta; class Magnoliopsida; order Asparagales; family Orchidaceae; genus Platanthera; species Platanthera guangdongensis. Next base: position 42,838,979 of record CM077162.1, read on the forward strand.
TTTTCGGCCCTGACACGCCCTGTGACACGCCCGTGTCACAGGCCGTGTCACTTAAGCGATAGGCAACCGCCTCACCTCCAAACAGTACACGGCCCGTGACACGCCTGTGTCACGGGCCGTGTACTGGACACGCCTACCTACACGGTTGTGTCACTTGTACACAGCATCCAGCCAAACAACCCGAGCAGGACACGGCCTTGGGACACGCCCGTGTCCCAAGCCGTGTCACCCCATACTCGACATTCATCGAGCGAACTTCGTCGAGCGAAGTTCGTCGACAGCGGGACACGCCCGTGTCACAGGCCGTGTACCCCTCTCTCGACATGCGACACTCGACACTCGACATTCATCGAGCGAAATTCGTCGACCCAGCGGGACACGGCCCATGACACGCCCGTGTCACGGGGTGTGTACCCCATTCGTCGAGCTCAACTCGACGCAAACAAAATTCGTCGAGTCAAGGAGGTCACGCCCCATGTCATGCTCTGGGTCACGCCCCGACACGCCCGTGTCAGGGGGCGTGTTACTCTCGAAACACATCCCAAGCTGGACACGCCCTGGGACACGCCCGTGTCCCAGGCCGTGTCACTCAAAAATTTGACCATTTTTCACTATTTTGAAAAGTGTTCCTTTCCCATCCTAGACCATTTCTTCCTTAAGGACTTTTTACCCTTTTGTTGTCAAATCCAGGAAACATGCTTTCATCTACTAACTCCACATCTTCCATACAAAATTCCATACAATCAACCCGTTTTGAGCAACACGACTCAGGCTCGAGAAAGTGCATGCATTACCTAAGAGGCCTCACCGAGTCCCCAAAAATAGACTATGGCTTGCTGGGGAACCGTGCAACTAGGCTACCAAAACAGCCACTCGAAAGCCCGCGTGAAAACCATGCTCAAACAACGGTTAGAGCCAACGCAACGCCCATCAAGCGTATGCAATCATTCAACGAAAAAATACGGGGCGTTACAGCTACCCTGCTAGAACAGAAGCGGTCCAAACTATGTCGACATAAAGTTTGTGTGCACGGCTATGAATGTCTGCGGTGTGTGCGCGGCTATGAATGTCTGCGGTGTGTGCGCGGCTATGAATGCTTGTGGTGTGTGCGCGGCTGTGAATGCCTGCAATAGAATTCAGGATGTGAAAACCTGACGTGCTGACAAGCTAGTGGAGCCTTGTTATAACTGATTTATATTGATGTTGTTTTTTCCAGTTATACTATCTTGCACTCTTTTATAGTTGCTCCTAGCTATACATAAATGAAATGTTGTGCTAACCCTCTCTTTCTTCGGCTATTTACTTTTGTTGGGTGGGTGTGTGCTCGTCCCCGGGATATGGATCCGGGGAGGAGATTTGTTTCCACTTAGTTCTATGACTAACGGTTATCTAAATAACCATTCACAGGAAATGGAGCACCGTAGTGACCCGCGCCCGCAGGAGATTACGCCAGCGGCTAGGATTACTCGAGCAGATGCACCCCCGTCGTCCCCAGAGTTTAGAGACGTGAGTACCTCCGAGCAGCATAGAGAGAGAGAGAGAGAGTATGAGGATTACGTGCAGTACATGTGTAGCCCACGGGCTTATATAAACGCTTAGACTTCGGCCCTAGAACCTCTGTATTTTTTGATGTGATATATATATATATATATATATATATATATATATATATATATATATATATATATATATATATATATATATATATATATATATATATATATGCAGTGGTTTATTGTTAATGCTTCCGCTATACTTTGATGGGTTGTGAATGTTGTGATTCGAGACGAGCAAGGCGGCCATCTAGTGCTTAGATAGGGTGGATCGTTTCCCCTAAGGAGCACTGGGTGGACGTCTTGGGCCAGTAGTACCCCTCCGGCCCAACCCGGGCAAAGGTTGGGGGGTTACTACACAGCCGGCCTACAGCAGTTGGCTCCAGGCGTTCGGCGGCTCAGGCAGCCGATCCAGGCGGGATCGGCTTCAGGCGTGTAGACCATGCAACGATTCCCATGAAGAAAAAGAACAATACCACTGTCGCCCGACGACATCGCCGTCGGATTGGCGATAGCCCGTTTTCAGCTTTTTCAGTTTTCTCTTTATTGTTTGACCTTACGGTCTCTGTTGTAATATGTAACTCCTCATTTTATAGTGGATCTTTTCCGACGCACTCTCCCCGTCGACGTAGGAGCTCCTCTCCGAACCACGTATATTCTTTTGTCGTTTGTGTGCTTGAAAGTTCGCTCTGTTTATATTTTGCTGATTGTTTTGCTTGATTAATATTCTATTGCGCTACCGCGGTACTCGATCTGATTGCACAACACAAAACATCTTCATGTTAGAGAGGTAGCGGAGCGAATTCCAAGCAGAGAAACGATCTAAGTCTCACGTTCTTGCCTAAAAATCTCAGAGTTCTCTCTAGTCTTTGGACTTCTTGCCTTCAAATGAGGGTCTGGCGTGTTTTTATAGTTTTCTAGAGAGACTTGGTGGTAAGTGCAGAATATGAAAACAATGGAGAAAAAAAATTAAGTTCTCGAAGTCTGAGTGGAAGCGCTCCAATGGTGAAAATATCTAAGCCCTCGAAACCTCGATGGAACTGCTCTGATAATGAAAATATCTAAGTTCTCGAAGTCTCGATAGAAGTGCTCCTGTTGAGTCGGAGCCTTGATGAGAACGCACTTTTTGGAGAAGGAAAAATTGTGTTCTTTAAGTCTCGAGACGTTTTCATGCTAGAGAGGGAGCAGAGCGAATTCCGAGCAGAGAAACGATCTAAGTCACACGTTCTCGCCGGAAAACCTCAGAGCTCTCTCTAGCCTCTGAAGTTGCTTGCCTTCAAATGATGGTCTGGGGGTCCTTTTATAGTTTTCTAGAGGGATTTGGTGGTAATTGTGTCGGGGCGGAATTTGTACTGATGAATGGTGTCACTCCATTTTGGTCACTCGGAGGCGGCCGATGGTGGCATATACGGCCGGCGACGACGGCGGACGCCGCCGCGCGTGCTCACATGGGGAGTGCGTGCGTGCAAGGAGAGTGCCCGTGCAGGGAGCTCGCGCGTTGCGAGCGCACGCGGGGAGCGCGTGCCGCGTGGGTGCACTATGCTTGGGTGTCCATTCTCGGTTCCGCCCTTCTTTTGAGGAGATTTCGGTTCTTTTGATGAGTAAGGCTAGATGCACGCGACTCGTTCCCATCATTGCTTCGGTCTATTTAGAAAATTTATGGGAACCCCATCAACTGTGATGGATACATGAGTCGGACATAGAAACCACCAAACACTCGCACCTCCTCGGAACAATGCTGGCGAGCTCTTGACACAAACTTTGGAAGGGATCTAATTGGATGCAAATAGCCTAAACTTTAATCAATAAAATCACACACCACAAAATGTTCCAAGTTATGCGAAATATCTCCAATGTTGATGTTGATATAATAACCGCCCGGTTACTCGGCTCTGCTAATTAGCAATTGAAAGGACGCTGGCTACCGACACGTGGCCACCAACTGTGGGCACACGATGCAGACGACAGAAAACGCAGCGCTAGCTTTTTGAACTTTTTGCAGGACACGTGTTTATTCCAGCATTTAAATATCATCCCGTCGCCCTCGCCTTCCCCATTTCCCCTCTTATTTCTAACAGCAGAAATTGCATCCAAAGAAAGCAGCAGCACAACAAGATTAGGGTTCCGGCGCTTCTGTCGATAAAGAATGGCGACCTTCGGGAAGAACTTGTTTGCGCCGCTTCTCTTTCTTAACCTAGCGTTGTACGTCGTCGTCGTCGGCTTCGCTAGCTGGTGCTTGGACCATTTCATCACCGGCGATACCAATCCCGGTGCGTATGCAGTTTAATCGCCTTCTTTAACGGTTTCTTTTGACATCGCCATTGATTTCTTTTGTTATCTACTGATTGCGGCAGGGGTGGGCGGGAACGGAGCGACTTTCTTCTTCGTCATATTCTCGATCCTCGCCGGAGTGGTGGGTGTGGCGTCATTGCTGGCCGGCGCGCACCACGTGCACGCATCGAGGAATGAGAGTCTCGGATCGGCGGCGTCTTCGGCGGTGATCGCCTGGGCGATCACCGCCCTCGCGTTCGGGCTGGCTTGTAAAGAGATTGACCTCGGAGGCGAGAGAGGATGGAGACTGAAGGCACTGGAGGCCTTCGTGATCATATTGACCTTCACGCAGTTGCTGTACGTTTGGGCCATTCACGTAGGGCTGGCCGGCCGGTGATCTTGCGGAGAGGAGAACTAGGGTTTCGGGAACAGGGGAGATGCTGAGCTTTTTCTTTAACTTTTCCAACATTGTTTGTCAATTTCTGTTTCATTTTCTGGATTTTAGCGCGCGCTTTGATGATTGTTTCTTTGATTTTTTTTCTTTTGAAGGTAATTGATGATTGTTTCTTGAAAAATTAAGTATTTTAAATGTTTGTGGTTTTTTTTTAAAAAAAATCGGATAGGGCTTCTGGTTTTGATTAATGCATTATTGCATGAGAGTTTGTGCTTGTTTGTTTATGGAGATTGTCTTTATTTATATATATATTTATGCAAATAAATTTTATATTCAAATAATTGTATATTCAAGAAGTTCAACATGGACCATAAGAATATATGAACAAACATTAGGCTCTATTTGTTTCGGCGGTGGTGTTTTGGAGCGTTGAAAATGAGAGTCGTGCGAATGGAGGGAGCGTTGGGAAGGGGGAAAGACGTTTTACCAAACATATTTTTTATATTTTTTTAGCATTAACGTTTTCCTCCCACCATCAATGGAGAAAAAATGCTGAAACAATTGAAGGCCAATTTAGCTAGGACAATGTTAATAGCACTCTTAAAGTTGTCATTAGCAGCCATTTCAATATGTTATGTCTTTTTTGATGCTATATATAGACTGCACAATTGAATAACAATTATGTACAAGCTTTACAAGTTCACAATTTCGTATAATTTTTTGATTTGATCTGCATTTAATCTATGACTGTACAATTATAAGAACATCTATATTTCAAAAGTATAAAAATCCTCTCCTATAATTTGTTGTCTCCTTTAGTTTGAATGAAAAGTACTAAAATCAATTAAATATTTATTTTTATTTTTCAAATTTTTTTTGTGTAATAACTCATCATAAAAATAATAAAAAAAACAAGCATAACGGATAAATTTGAAACACCAAATAATTTGTCCAAGAAGGGTGAGTTTTATGAATGAAACAAACTTAGAAGAGATATTTTTTTTGATTTTCAAAACATAAAAGGGAAGGTCCCTGTGTAATTATGTAAATTCCCGCAAGAGTTTCTGTAATTAACCCTACAACACAATTTAAAAGGCACGCAAGTAAATTTGAAATGATGAGGGCTCGGGCTATGTTTGGCTGGATGGATTTCCAGCGGAGAAAATCCGCTGATTATGTGGAATGATCTCCGCCGCCCACCGCCAAACAGGGCCTAGATTTGAATTGAAGTTGTCAAACAGGGCCTACGTTTGAGGCCCCGCCAGAAGAAAGGTGGGATGCGGTTGTGTTCTATGAATGGGCGGTGTCGCGTCAAATAGGAACTAGGGCAGTGTTTGGCCCCGTTACAAGCCAACCCGGTGGCACGTCGGGAGGAGAGAAAATGGCCGGCGTGAAGCTCGGGAGCCCAGCTGCGAAACCGCCGGTTTCCTCCTTTTCGTGCCGGCAGGCGTGGACTGGAGCAGCCGGTTTTCTCCCAAACACTTTTCCTGCGGCTCAGCCCCGCCGGAACGGCGCCCTGCCTGGTTCTCAAACACAGACTAGGTTGCTCCTGAATGCTTGAGAGCGTTTCTTCCAGAAATTATATAATTAGTTAAAATAGTTTAATTGAATTGCCATTAGAAAAAGGAAAGGGCAATCACAAGGGCAAAAATCAGCCTGTACAGGAAAGGAAGCTTCTCATCTTCTTCAACCATCTGAAAAGAATAAACAAGTCAGCATCTCTCAGCACAGAAAATTGCATAAAAACCGTTCTAAAGCTTGAAACAACTAGGATTTGATGGATAAAATAAAACTATAATGGATTCTAGCGGGGGCTCGGTGGATAGATGATTAAGCCAAGAAGCCACATGAGAAGGGATCCGAGAACATAGAGAACAAGGAGGAACACCGTAACCCCGGCCAAAATTGTGAGAAATGGCGGATCGGATCTTGGAGAGCGACTTCTGCTTCCCACATTAGGGCTGACATTGGAATCGGGGGTATTGGCACAAAAAGCAGATGGTTTTTGCGCCGCCCAGAGTTTCTTCATTTGCGATCCTCCAGGAACATTTGCGAGCCTAAATTTTTTAAAAAAAGAAGGGATATGTTAATTAAAGTTGTTATTGGACACCTGGCAATCTATACATAATACAGATAATCGAGCAAAGAAAAACAGGATCACACACAACACAAATTTAGATTGTTCATCCCAAAAAAACTACATATTCCTGGGGTAGTGGCAGGTGTTAGCTCCAAGGAATCCGAGTTCCAAAGTGAAGCAACAGAAGACGCTACAAGTTTTTTACGCCCCAAACCCTACTATCCACACCACTTGTACTTTTTAGGGAGGGGCTTAACCACACCACTTGTAGAAAAAAGCACAACTTTTTAGGGAGGGGGCTTAAGCCTCTAAGGTTCCCGAACGATGGTTCTTAACCACCGCTTTTATGACCGTAGCATCGTGCCATTGACATGGTGCCAAGTAGGCTCTAAATAAGATCGGTATAATATTAGAAGCTCGAGTAGATTAGGGAGAACGAGATTCTTTTCCTTCGGTTTACGGTTTTTTGGGGGGCTATGGTAGCAGAGTTATTTGTATAGGAACTGTGAAACTTCTGCTAGAAAAGAGAATTGAGATAATACTCCAGTTGCAGGGTTCCTTTGTGCAAACCTTACAAGAGAGCATTTCTCGACAAATCAAAGGATTCAATCCACATCGGAATCAAGTGATATTAGCCAAGTGATGTTCTCTAAACCCAGGATGGATCATCGGTTTATCAAAACTTGCCATATAGGATTCCGCAACGGATCATTGGTTTGTCGAAACTAGTCATATAGCTATGAAGCACGGATAATTTCCCGAAGGTAGCGTACCTGAACCGGATACGTATCCAGTACCTGATACTCTCGGATACACCTTTATGGACACACTTGAACTTAGCACATCATTCTACATATTGTGATAAGAGTCTTTTTCTAGAGTAAACATAAGTTGGCTCTATACTCGGAAGTGTTGGAGCGTCCAATTAAGTTATGTATTTGTATCGAGTATGTTTTTGGTACTAGCATATATCTGTTACAAGTACGTGTATTGAAGGTATTGATAAGATGCAAGTTATTAACAAAATGCCTAACTTATATCTAGGCTAACCGGCGATTGAAGATATTGATCTCCAACAATGAAGAAGAAGCAGAAAAGAAAGACTGATAAGTAGACATAAGTTTAATTTTATCTTTTTTGGTTAAACATATAAGATGTTAAATTTTGCAATATTTATGAATGTTTAATGTTTGAAACTTTATGTTATGTTGCATGATTTGTGCACTTGTACTTCAAGTTATTACTAATGTTTGATGCTTCGATATTTTGAGAACTATTTATTGCACTTGTGATATAAATATTTATACGCATCTTGTCGTACTCATATTCTTGTTTTTAAAATTTTGTCATACTGTCGTACCTGGTACGTATCATACCCGGTACCCGTACCGGTACTTCCTAGTCATATAGTGGTTTGTCGAAACTAGTCATATAGTGGTTTGTCAAAACTAGTCATATAGTGGTTTGTCGAAACTAGTCAAATAGGCAGTTGTTGGCATAGAACCCTATCTAGTGTCTTAACTTTTCTAACATTCGATTATTCTCAATTGCAAATAGGAATGCTCAAAATCTCTGAGGTTCCTCAAAATGACGATGAAGATGCTCTCAATAAAAAAAATTATAACGAATAAATGCTAGGTTAACTCACATCACCGTCTTTTTGGGTTGTTTAGTGTACCAGTAATAGTTTCATAAGGGTAAGGAGTATCACACACACATATATAATAATATATATCATATCTAAACACTTCTATCTCCGGCTTTCGCTCAATTTTCTAATGCGCTTAGGGGGCTAGGAGTGGCGGGAGTGCAGTCATGCTGGAACACTAGCGTGGTCGAGTTACTGTTGCGGTCGCACGGGTCCCCGTGCTCTCGTTAAGAATAAACTTGTGGTTGCTCACTACAGTGATACTCATTCCTTGTTGAGTTTAAAAGAAAGTAGAAAAACTTATAAAATTTATCAAAATTTCGGAGAATAGTATAGTTAACAAAGAGAAGATTAGTATGGAGAAATTAACTTAGACTCGGAGAGCGATTTTAATGCGGTGGCAGTTGTGGGCGTAGTTATAAAAAGGACAAGCATGATTTGGATAGTTACAATCATGAACACATTTTTTATAAAAATGGTGTTTAAGACAAAAGACACCACAGTCATGCAAATGTGATCAAGTTTTAGCGGTCATAAACATCCGCCCCAGAAAGAAAAATTGGGGCAAAGAAGTTGTTACGGAAGTCCTAAACATTAAGTAAACTGTCACCATTGTGTTAACTATCATAGTTTCGCATTGTCATTGCGCAAATGCCGCATTATTCCTGAGCTAATTTTAATAACACTAAAATATAGAAAGGAGGCTTGGGGGAAAGAATAAATGGAAGATTGAAGAAAGAAGAATACTGAAAATTAAAAGGGTAAGATGTAATAAGCGATTCGGCTCTCACAATATCAAAAGAATTATTGTTTTGGCTCATCTCGACCCATATTAAGTTGAATTGGACGGTTTTACCCTTTTTCACGGGCCCTACAAGTGCTTCACAGAAGGTCACCCATCATAGGACTACTCCCACCAGAGTACGTTTAACTACGGAGTTTCCAACACAACTCCGTCACTTGCTCCGAAAAGGCGTCTCTGATATTTGAGGGTTCAAATTATTACTTAACCCCAACAACTTTCCCTCTAATTTGATGTGAGATTTAGTTCATTCATAAAGTTGTTTTCATCTAGAAGGATGTCATCCTAGAAAACTATCAGGAGTTGTTTTGCATAGGCTTCATCACCCCCAGAGACACTCTGCCCTCATCGGATTTAGGATGGTATATGTCAACCAACTTTAGTATGGTTTGTTCATGAATCACACATCGTACTACTGGAGTTTGACTCTTAAAATGATCAAGGAAGTGGTGATGCACTGTGCAATGCCGCAACATGGCTCATAACATAGTCTTGTCGCATGTCGCCAAGCGACAGCGCACCACACAGTGCATCGTGAGCCGCAACTCATGGCACCTCCCATCGCCATTTGTCGACAGTTGAAATGTCTAATAATGTGTGTTTCACTATTTTTGAGTTTCTTGGATTTCTAGAGGTTCGATTTCAACGATTTTTGTGGAGTTGAAAATGTTATATAAATACAGATTAAATAAATGCTCAAATCAATTCAAAAATTTAAAATTCTCTGAAAACAAGAAAGAGAGTGGTAGAAAGGACAGAGAAAGTATCATATTCTTGCAAAATATTGGGGGGGGGATCTAGAGGAGGGTTTTAACTTTGAACAGTATCAATGCTGCCCAAGTCAGGATTCTGGAAATCAAAATCCTAAACTCTTAGATGCATCAAACTACTGTCATACATAAATTCTTGCGACAAAATCAAGGTATGTGGCTTATCATTTAAATACCTGATATGATTTTTGTGCTGAGATAATTTAAATAGTCATAATCATCCATTTTTTATGGAAATGATTCAATATCTTGTGCTCATAGGAGTACAACAAACAACACTCATGTCTTTATCCCACTATAGTGGGGTAGGCTACACGGATCCTTTGTTGTCACTGTGCCCTATCTTTAGTCATAATCTCACAAATACCTAAGTACATCATGTCTTTCCTTATAGTTTCATTCCATTCTTTATTGGTCTACCTCTCCTCTATTTAACACGCCTAGTGACTAAATTCTCACAACGTCTAATAAGTGCCTCTAATGGTCTCCTTTGTATGCATCCAAACCATCTTAGTCGAGTTTCTCGCCAATTGGTGTCACTCCTGTCTTATCACTCATACATTCATTCCTGATTTATCCAGTTTTGTGTGTCAACACATCCACCTAAGCATTCTTATCTTCGTAACTCCTAATTTTTGCTCATGTGCATGATACACTGCCCAACACTCAGAACCATAGAGCATCGATGGTCAAATTGCAGTATGGTAAAACTTGTCTTTAAGTTTTAATGATACTTTACGATGACATAAGATCTTTGACGCGCCTCTTCACTTCAACCAACCTATTTGGATTCCATGTATCACATCCTTATCAACACCTCCATTTTTTAAACTATCGATCCAAGATATTTAAAGTACTCACTAGGGGGAAATATCTTGAGCACACAACTTAATAACGAAGTCATCCGTCCTTCATGCATTGCTAAATTTAAACTCCATATACTCCGTCTTTTCCCTGCTCAACATAAAACCCTTATTTTTTAAAGTGTCTCGCCAAGATTCAAGTTTTGCGTTTACACCCTCGCGTGCCTCATCGACCAAAACGACATCAACCGCAAACAATAAACACCAAGGTATTGCTTGTTGGATATGTCTGGTGAGTTTATTTAAGATAAGGGTAAAGAGATAAAGGCTTAAAGTTGAACCTTGATGTATGCCAATGGTGATCAAAAATTTTTGTGTCAATCCTCCAGATGTCCTCAGCTTCGTCACTGAATTTGTATACTCTTTGATTATGTCAATGTATGATACATTTACACCTTTCTTTTATAAGACTTTCCATAAGATCTCTCTTGAAACCTTATCATAAGTCATTTCAAGATCAATAAACGGCATATGCAAATCTTGTTTTCTTTGTCGATTGTTGTCAATGAGTCTCCTCAAGAGATGTATAGCTACCATGGTCGACCGCCTTAGCATAAATCTAAATTGATTCTCCGACATGCTAGTTTCTAGACTTACTCTTCTTACAATTACTCATTCTCATAGTTTCATGGTATGACTCATTAAATTTTATGCAGATGTAATTAACACAATTTTGTATATCATCTTTGTTCTTATATAAAGGTACCAAGATACTCTCTTCATTTGTCCGACATCCTCTTTGAGTTCGGTATCTTATTGAAGAAACATGTGCTCATAGAAGTAATAGAAAAAATATTGTGTGATATGCTCTATATATTTATACAGTCAGCCTATTATTAATTGATGCCTTGATGGCGAAGGATTGGGATTTACACCCTGGGCAGTGTTTCATGGTTTAGCGACCGGATGTCATTGTACTCCCCTAGAGCTTTGGAAGGTGCCTAGGTCGAGGTCTTGTAACAGGAATGGGTAGGCATAGGGTTACGGGAATAGTATGGGGTGACACCGCGAGTAAAACCTCGTTGTCTAGAGGCGGGATGTTATATGCGCTTGGAAAGGGATTATATGCTCCCCCACATGCCCTTTTTCTTTGGAGCAATGTGTGGTTGTATGGTGTCACTTTCACAGGACATGGACAGTCATCCCGGTTAGGCCAACAGACATACTATAAGTGCTGACACGATAAATACCAAATATATATTTATATATAATTAGACCATTTGGATATAATGTAGTAAACTTGAGCAGGGTAGACACAAGTAAGATCAAAACAATTAAAATTAATAAAATATTATGTTTGTGACGTTGAATTTAACTAGTTTAATTGGTGTTTAAGAATGTGGTTAGTGGTGAGCTAATCTCCCTAAAAGAAACTATAACGGCATATTGAGCGACCACTGACCTTATATTTACAGGGTCAATGGGCTAGTTAGACAAGAAATCAAAAGTATGAAACTTAAATTAATCTAAAGATTTTAGTTTCTATGATGTGAGAGTTTACTTAAGCAATGTTGGTATTATTTATAACTGTTTCACAACTCTACATATTTTGCATTTGAATTATATTGTCAAAGGTAGGTTAGTTGACTCACTGTCTACACATTTTCTTTTAAGCACTACATGCGAGCACTACCAGGGGCAAAGGGAAGGTGAAAAGTAATAGAATACAGGTCGATGCATCTTTAAATTTTTTGTGAGTACTGAAGATAATAAAACACTAATTTATAAGTCCTATAATAAGTATGTTTATATGAAATTAAAATTTGGTTTTGCTTTCATGTGTAATGCTTATTTGCAAATTTTGAAATGCATAAAAGATCCATCATCAACCCCACATACCCTCCTAGTTAATCACAGGCTTTCAGGTTTCAAAATATTTTTAGGATGTCACAAGTTATTTGTTGATCTGTTAGAAACTCTTGAATGTTCACATGGACTCAAGGGGCTGCCAGAACAAACACAAAAGAGATGTTAACCATTACACTATTTATTTCACAAAATGAATGAATGAATAAAGGATAACACTGAACGATTCCAGCTTTCAACAAAAAATATCAGCTGTTATTTTTCCAAGACGCTTTAATCCGACTATAAATGGATATTGTACCATCACTTGACTGATATTTTAAAGATATTCCTTCCAAGATAAAGTATGATGATCGTTACTATTGCGGTCTACTTAACGCTCCTGGCAGATTGGGCTAAACTTGGTCATCTCAGCTCGCGGAGCAGTCAAGTGCGCACACAGTCATAAGCAAGAAAGATGGTACACACGATGTTTTTTTACGTGGAAAAACAACTCAACCGGGTAAAAAACCACGTGACCGGATCTGTGCCGGTCAAACTCCACTACGAGCTTCAGGTTATAATTTTGCTGCAGAATCGAGGGCGACAGGCCGCTCCTCGTTACAATTGGGGGATGAGAGAGAGTACACTTGTGGAGGGCGATAGGCCGCCTCACGCGGAGCTTAAAGTTAGAGGCCTTTGGCGATGACGAGCGGTTCTGGGCGACGTGCGGGAGTTGATCACGGTCGCGGGGCGTGCAGCGTAATATTGGAGAGGATTTGCGGAATGTTGCGCGCAAGGAGGCTTCGCTGACCGGCTTGCGAAACTAGCTCTTGGTGGCGGACTTGGTCGAATTTTGGTGGAGAGACGGCGACTCGTAGGAAAAACTTCGGCAGAGCTCTGACCTGAGGATCAAGAAAGCAAGGAGGAGAAAGATGAGAAATGAGGAGGCTTGAGACCCCTTTTATAGCTTCCAGGAGGTGGTTACAGTAGTTATGCGTCTATCCGCACACTGTGACCACCAAAAATATTATTTTTAGCATAGTTTGAAGTGTACATTATTCACATAATATTTACTAAATACAAACATTTATTTTATTAATGACACACCTCCACTAACCAAGGTGGTTAGTGGGTGGTTATCCATGAAATGGATGGCAGCGATCGTGGCGAAATGATAGGACGGCGGGGAAGGCTTGTCATGCATGGGCGGACCCTGACGACGGACGGCCGTCGACGAAGGAGGACCGCGGTCGCAGGAGGCGGCCGCGAGGAGGGGCGGTCGGGTGTGGCCGCCCCTTCCGGGCGGCGCCCCGCGGGCCGGGAGGCGACCGCGGGGAGGGGAGGCCGGGGTGTGGTCGCCTGTTTCGGGAGGCCCCCCGCGGTCGTCGTGGTGCGGCCACCCCTTACGTGCGGCGCTCTGCGGCCGGGAGGTGGCCGCGGGGAGGGGCGGAAGGGGTGCGGCCGCCCTTGCAGGAGGTGCCTTGCGGCCGGGGTGCGACCGGGGAGGTGCAATTTTCATGTCGTAGGAATGGCGCTATCCTTGATGTGAGTGTAATTTCCATTTTGCCTTGATTTTCAGGTCTCGAAGCGCAATGCGCAAGCTCGTCCGATGTGATTGCGCTCCACACTTACCAGAGAGCAAATTACAAATTGGAGAAAAAGATATGAGTTACCTGCCGATCTCGAAATAAGAATTCCCCGTGCTGAGGAAAGAATCCAAAACCTGCCAAATGGTTGGTTGGTTGTATGCGAGACGACATTACGGTTCGGATTCCAATTTTCATCGTGTGAAGAGGTGGTCGACAACATGAAGTTTTGTGGCGTTCTCATGTCGCAATTTACTCCTCTTGGGATAACGCGCCTCATGGGGCTGGTTTCTTTCGTCAGAGAGTATGGCTCAAAGTTCTCTTCAGACTTGCCAAATGAGCCTTTAAATATGAGAATACAAGGTACTCGGACTGAATCCAAACTTACATGAACTATAATAACTTTTACTAATTATAATAATGTGAATTAGGAAAAAACAAGAAATACAATAAAACTCGATTGAGTCGTGCATAAAAGATAACTCAGCCTAAAGCCTATAACATCACCCTCGGCTTTCAAAATTAGCTTGCATTCAAGGTCAAAGGGAGATCAAATTTTTGTGCCATCTTCACTCAATTCGTTCATTGTCAGTGTCCTCCACTTCAAGATAAAAAAAAGTTGCTTACAACGATGGACATGATTGTACTACTCATTGCAATTATAACATAGATCATTGCCACGACATTCAACTAGTGCCGCATAAGCATGCGTCGAAGCTAGACACCTTCAGGTTGGTCTGCTGGGATGGTTGGGTTTTTGCCTGTGGATCTATAGTTGTTGTGATCCATATGCATCCGGCGCTCACAAAGCCAGGACAAATTCATCGGTGTAACTAAAAATTGGGGTTCTTCGAACTTGACGTCGAGTTGTAGATGTTCCTGAAGACCTATCATAAAGATTTTGATTTGCATCTCTGGTGTATTGTAATATGAGCTAAAAGAACTTGAAATTGTTCCAGATATGCACCCACAGATCCTTTTTATCGTAATGTATGCAGTGCGTCGTGGGAATTGTTGTCGATGAGAGGATCAAATACTATGTTGCAGGACCTTTTGAAGTCACCCTAAGTCATCCATGGATGTTTGGCGTGCACACGAGCAAACCATAGTTGAATTGGATCGAGAAAGTGAAAATTCATCCACTATCAGTATTTTTTGGTGGGCGAAAAATTGCTCACATTAGGTGAGTATTCCCATTGGACCTGCCTTCCCATCGTAGGTGGGAAAGTCCAATGTAGTGTAACGAGGAAATATGTGAGCTTCCTGTCGTACAAAAGTCGGTGGCACAATGTGTAGTGAGAGTGTCAAAGGTCCTTGGCTATAACGGTAATGACTTGCGCCTATTCTTAATGATGACAAGAGCTTCTTGGTCGACGCAGCGCTGGATTGTCCTGAATTGCGTAGAGTACATTAGTCTGTGTAGTGTTCAATGGAGTGTATTCTCGCGGTGGTAATTGCCCTCTGTCATTTTGGGAGCTGTGACGACGCTCAGTATTATGATGTCCTTCATTGCGTCGTTCTTCTTGTCTTCTGGGGGCCTGCTCCTGCCCCACTTCCTCTTCTCTCCTCTTTCAAACTGCCGGCGGTGCGCTTCGATAGCTTCATCAGCGGCTATCTGGGCCTCGACTCGATGTACGAGGTCCATGTAACTTGACACGGTTTCCCTCATCAGGACTGAATAAAAACCACTTGGACGGAGGCCTCCAAGGAATACACCGCTCAAAAGTTCGGGGTTCACTCCCGAAATCTGTCGTGCTTTAGTAGTGAACCGGCAGAAAAATTCCTTCATGGTCTCCCCTTCATTTTGGCAAATCTCTGATAGATGTAAGGGATCTCGAACTATTATGCGGTTGACGACGAACTGCTCGCCAAATTGACGTGTCGACTCTGCAAAGTTGTCAATGCCCCCAACTTGCAAGGAATGAAACCAGGTTCGAGCTTGACTTTTCAATGTTGTCAGAAATACCTGACCGAGCAACTGATCTGAAGCATTGTAAATTCTCATGATGGTAGTGAAGTGGTTGATATGTTCGAGCGGATCCTCTGTTCCGTCGAACGTCTCGATGATTGGGAGCTTGAAGCCATGCGGGATCGGATGAGATAGAACTTGAGGCGCGAGCGGGAGCCTTGTTGTAGAGGACGGCGGGAGAAAGCATCCCGACACCCAACACGTCCGTACTCTTGAGCAATCACCTCGTGTATCTTTCGAGGGTGAGTCTTTTGCCTAGCGGCGCACGGGCTTCTTCTTCTGCGTGACGACAACGGCCACCCCAAGCGCCCCGATAGGCAGGGTGCGTGGAGCTGGTGGCGTCAGAGAATTTTTCAAACATAACATCCCTATAGGGAACTTGCGGCGGCGGAGTGTGTAACGGAGCCGGAGGCATGGGATTGACCGGCGCGGGAGGCTGAGGAGGAGCTGGAGGGGCTCCTCGATTCCTGAGTAGAGCGAGCATCTTGACCTGCTGCTCCTCTATTTGTCGCATGCGCCCTTCCTAGGAAGTTACGGGCGCGAACACAACTTCTGCATCGAGTGTCGCGTTGATGAGTGAATGAGCAGAAGCCGGCTCAACGCATCCTCCGGAGATTGATCCTTCGATGGTTCGACCACTTATTCTTGTCATTAAAGCTAGTCTTGAGTACTGCTGGACTGAGGGTACGGTCTTCTGAGGATGCTGGGAACTCGCTTCCCACAGAACGTGTCAAACTATTGCGGTCTACTTAACGCTCCCGACAGGTTGAGCTAAACTTGGCCGTCTTAACCCGCAGAGCGATCAAGTGCGCACACAGTCGCAAACAAGAAAGATGATACACACGATGTTTTTTACGTATAAAACCCCCTCAAACAGGTAAAAAATCACGTGATCGGGTCTGTGCCGGTAAAACTCCACTACGAGCTTCAGGTTACAATTATGCTGCAGAATCGAGGGCGACAGGCCACTCCACGTTACAATTGCGGGATGAGAGAGAGTACACTTGTGTTCGGTGGGCGCCAGTCTGTCTCACGCGAAGCTTAAAGTTAGAGGCTTTTGGCGATGACGAGCGCTTCTGGGCGATGCGCGGGAGCTGATCACGGTCGCGGAGCGTGCAGAGTAATATTGGCGAGAATTTATGTTGCGTGCAAGGAGGCTTCCCTGACTGGCTCACGAAACTGGCTCTTGGCGGTGAACATAGTCGAATTTTGGTGGAGAGACGGCGGCTCGTAGAAGAAATCTGGCAGAGCTCTGGCTTGAGAAGGAAGAAAGCAAGGAGGAGAAAGATGAGAAATGCGGAGGTCTGGACTCCTTTTATAGCCTACAGGAGGTGGTTACAGTAGTAATACGGCTATCCACACACCATAACCACTAATAATGTTATTTTTAGCATAGTTTGAAGTGTACATTATTCGCATAATATTTACTAAATGCAAGTCATTTATTTTATTAATGGCACACCTCCACTAACCATGGTGGTTAGTGGGTGATCCATGAAATGCGTGGCGGCAAATGTGGTGAAATGATCGGATGGCGGGGAAGGCCCATCATGCATGGACGGCCACCTTGACGGCGGACGACCGTCGTCGAAGGAGGGCCGCGGCTGCGGGAGGCGACCGCAGGGAGGGGCGGCCGGGGTGCGGCCGCCCTTTGCCGGTGGCGCCCCGCGGCCGGGAGGCGACCACAAGGAAGGGTGGTCGGGGTGCGGTCGCCCCTTACGGGCGGTGCCCCGCGGTCGGGAGTAGGGGTGTGTACAAAAAAACGAAACTGATCGAACCGCTGAACCGATCAAGTCGAACCGTTTTTCGGACCGAACTGATTGGTTCGATTTCGGTTTGAGGGGGGGCTGAAAACCGACATCAGTTCGATTTGGTTCGGTTTGTTGTTTGGGTAAACTGAAAAAACCAAACCGAACCTAACTCTTAGATACTAAAACTATTATCTAAACTTATGTATTATAATTTCGTTTGGATCAAGACATCTAACTTTTTCGTTCTAGGTGACAACAATTAACACCAAAAAAGTGAATGGAGTTAAAGATGAAAGACATGAATGAAAATTAAATATGGTAAGTGAAAATTAAACATGTACTTGTTTTTTCATTTTGAACTAATACTTGATTTATTGTTTTAATTGTACTAATTAATCTAAATGCTATTATATATGTTCTTTGAGTTTTTCTTTAAATGTTTATAAACTTATTTTTTAGATAACAAGTTTTACAGTTAATCATTCTTCCAACTCAACTAGTAGTGGATCAATCAAGCAAACACTAACAAAAACAATATATTTTTTAGTACTATGTTTTAAGTTTCTCGAAAATCCGAACCTATGTCAAAAAATTGAACCGATGTCAAGAAACGAACCAAACCGAACCGATAAGTTAGTGGGGATCATGAGGAGTGGACTATTCGCACCCCCAATCCTTTGAAAAATTATGACGGCCTCATCAGTTACATGCCTTTTTTAACATTGCATTGTTGTGATTAATGGAACTCATGTCGATGCATGCATTCTAGTTGATAGACAAATACGCAATATTGATCGTCAAGGTAAAGCAACACATAATGTTATGGCTATTTGTGATATCAACATCTGCTTCACATTCATAGTGTTAGGATTGGGGGAATCAGCTCATGACAGATGCATATTTCATCGTGCATTAACAAATTGGAATAGTAATTTTTCATATCCACCACCAGGTATGAGCTCTACTAATATTTACATCTACTTTGTACTCCAAAAATTTATGGAAAAAATTAATTGTAATAAAGTAACTTTTGTAGGAAAATATTATTTGGTTAATGTCGGGTATCCACAACAGAGAGGCTTTTTAAAATTCTAACCAAATACCAAATACTATTTACTGTTGGAAACGTAGGTAGGTACACACACACGCGTACGAGCGACCCGACACCGACTTCAATTTTCGGCGAGACGGGGGCCGGCGAGATGACCATGGCGAGACGTGCCACGGGCGAGACACCTCCGGCGAGACACCTCCGGCGAGACCTCCTTCTCACTTGGCGAGTTCAACCCCTCGGGCGAGACGGGCCGGCGAGACCTTCGGGGGCGAGAAGCAACCTGGCGAGATGACTCCTTCGTGCTCGGCGAGATTCACTAGGTAAGTTGCACGCTCCCTCTCTTGCAGGCTGCTTCAGGTAGTGTGGTGCTGCGGGATCAGAATCCGAAAAAACAAACAAGCACAAACACTTCCAGCGCTGCAGCGCTCTACACAGGGAAGGAGATAAATTTCACTATCTCGTCAATCTATGAAAGAACTACATACATGCTTTATATAGGCTAGCACAACTAATAAGAAACTGACACATGGCTCCACATTAAATGTCACCTAACTATTTTCATCTCTCTCCTCTTCATTAATTAAACATATATAAATATATGTATAAAAACATTGTTGACCCGGTCAACCCCCGAAAAAACACCAACAAACTCCCCCTCAAACTTGGCAGCACATGTCAAGTTTGCCTTTGAGCATCAGGAACGTCTCCACCTTCAAAGCCTTTGTGAAGATATCCGCGATCTGCTCTCCGGTGGGACAATACACCACTTCAACCGTCTTCTGCTACACCTGCTCACAAAGGAAGTGTTACCTCGTCTCAATGTGCTTGCTACGCCCATGTAGCATAGGATTATTCGCGAGCTGGATGGCCGACATGTTATCAACATACATCGTCATAGGGCCATCATGCGGATGATGTAGCTCCTCCAAGAGGTTTCTTAGCCAAATCGCTTGGCAGGCGCAGGCCACCGACACTATATACTCAGCTTCACATGAGAACAAGGCAATCATTGCCTGCTTCTTCAAGCTCCACGAGAACACGCCTGTACCCACATGGAAAGCATACCCGGAAGTGTTCTTCCGATGATTCACATCTCCACCATAGTCACTGTCCGAGTATCCAACCAACTTCAGCTCCTCTCCTATAGAGTACTTCAGGTCATGACCTCTCGTCTCATTCACATATCTCAGGATGCTCTTCGCTGCCGAGAAATGGTCCTGCTTTGGCTCCTCCATATACCTGCTCATCACTCCAACAGCATACATGATATCAGGCCTGGTGAAAAGCAGGTACGGTAGACTTCCGACCAAGCTCTTGAACAACGTGGAGTCGACTGCTCCCTCCTTCGAGTCCTTCCTCAACTTTAACCCCGGATCAGCGGGTGTGGAGGTAGCCTTGCTATCCTCCATCCTGAAATTCCTCAAGATCTCCTCAGTGTACTTCTGTGAGATGAAAATACCATCTTCACTCTGCTGCACCTCTACACCTAGGAAGTAGTTAAGCTCTCCCAGGTCGGTCATCTCAAACTCCTTCTTCATCGTTCTCTCGAACTCCTCAAACATGGTAGGGTTGTTGTCTGTGAATATCATATCGTCTACGTATAGACATATGATCATCATATCCCCATTCTTTTTCACCTTCGTGTAGAGAGCATATTCATAAGGACACTTCATGTAGTCATGCTTCTGGAGGTATGCATCTATCCTCCCATTCCAAGCACGAGCACCTTGCTTCAGCCCATACAGTCTTTTGTCCAGTTTGCACACCTTCCTCTCCTGGCCCTTCACAACATATCCGGGAGGCTGCTCGATGTACACATCTTCCTCCAAGTAACCATTCAGGTAAGCAGACACGACATCCATCTGCAAGATCTTCCACTCATAGTGAGCTGCCAGTGTGATGCTCAACCTGATTGTGTCAATCCGCGCCACTGGGGCAAAGACCTCGTCGTAGTCCACTCCTTGGACTTGCATGTAGCCCTTCACGACGAGTCTCGCCTTGTGCTTCTCTACTTCTCCATCCTTGTTCCTCTTCACTTTGTAGACCCACTTCACCCTGAGGGGTTTGTGGTCAGCTGGTGGATCGACTAGCTTCCAGGTATCATTCTTTTTAATGGATGCTATCTCCTCATCCATCGCCTTCCTCGAAGTCTTCTCTTGCGCTGCTTCATCATATGAGTGTGGCTCGCAATCTGCTAAGAGACAATATAGAGAAAAATTATTAAGAGTCGGTGTCGTCTCCTCATAGATCTCCTCCAACCTTCCCATCCTAGGGTGAGGACGATCAGCTTTGCCCCCGCTAGTGCTTGCTCCACTAGAATCGCCTCCACTTGTACTTGCTCCACTCGAGTGGGGAGTATGAGCCCCCCCCTGACTCTCCACTAGGTGGTGATGGTTGCTCAGCTCCACCAACCTCAGCTTCTGCTTCATGACCACCATTCTCTTCATCATCATCGAAGAACATCCCTTTGATGCTTATCACCTTCTCATCCCAGCTCCAACTGATATCCTCCTCAAACACAACGTCCCTTGAGATTATTGCTTTCTCCGTCACTGGATTGTACAACTTGTAAGCCTTGCTCATCGGAGCGTAACCCACAAAGAAGCACTTCTCACTCTTGTCGTCAAGTTTCTTCCTCCTCTGATCTGGGACATGAGCATAAGCTACACACCCGAAGACCCTCAAGTGCTTAACACTCGGCTTCCATCCACTCCAAGCTTCAAATGGAGTTACGAACTTCACACTCTTGGTTAGGCACCTGTTAAGCAAGTACACAGCACACTGTACTGCTTCCGCCCAGAACATCTTTGGCAAACCCTTGCCCTTCACCATACTCCTCGTCATGTTCATTATGGTTAGGTTCTTCCTCTCCGCGAATCCATTCTGCTGAGGTGAGTACGCCGCTATCAACTGATGTGAGATCACATAATCTCTACAGAAATCGTCAAACAACCTAGAGGTATACTCCCCACCTCTATCTGTTCTCAACACTTTTAGTGGTTGTTCACTCTCCTCCGTCATCGCCTTGAACTCCTTGAACCTGTCAAGGGCCTCAGATTTATCCTTCAGAAAATACACTCAATACTTCCGACTGAAGTCATCAGTAAAAGTGATATAGTACTTGCTCCCACCAACTGAGATAGTCTCAAACGGACCAGGCTACCAGCAATGTCTGAGTGAACCAGTTCAAGCTGCCTCCTTGCTCTTCGGGACTTGCCACCTTCGAACGTTTGCCTCTTCTGCTTCCCCTTCGTGCACGCCTCACAGATCTTCTGTGGAGGTGAGATCATTGGCAAACCTTCCACCATCCTGGAATGAGATAAGAGCTTCAAACCAGTGAAGCTCAATTGACCCATCCTGTGATGCCACAAATACGCTTCTTCCTCTTCTTCAGTTCTCGCAAGACACACCGTCTCCTTGGCATCCATACTTAGCGTGAAGAGACGATTCGTCGTCATCTTCACCTTCACTACCTTTCTTCTTCGATGATCCTTCATGACCAATGAGCCATACTTCAACTGGCCACAATAGTCTTTCTCCACCAACTGCCCAAGGCTTAAGATGTTACTCTTCAAGCCTGGCACATAGAACACATCATTGAAGTGCACCTTTTTGCCATTTAGGGCGACCACTATCACCCTTCTTCCTTCCACTGAGATCTTTGAAGCATCTCCAAAGCTGACCTCACCAACATTTGGCTCAAGGTTGGTGAACAACTCTTTTTCTCCACACATGTGGTTGCTTGCTCTCGTGTCCAAGTACCACACTTCGTTCCTTCCTCCCTCAGCTTCTTCGTACGTCAAGAACATCATTGGGTCACCACCAACGGTGCTTGCTTCTGCATAGTGGTTGGTCTCTTCTCTCTTCCTAGGAGCCCAACAGTCATAGCTCATATGCCCAAAACGGTTACAGTTGTAACACTGTATTTGGGACATGTCACCTCGGCCTCTTCCTCTTCCTCTTCCTTCATGCCACCCTCCGTGAGATTGCTCTATCTCTCTTTGGTTGTATTGATTTCTTCCTTGATCTCTTCATCCTCTTCTTCCGCTACCACTTCCTCGGTAGCCTCGGCCTCGCTGACCTCCTCCTCTTCCAGAGCTCTCTCCAAAATTTAACTGAGTCTGGAGTGTGTAGAAAGGAGAAATGAAATAGAAGGTTGGTAACGTGGAACATAACAGCAGCCACCGAGTCCCAACCGCGTGTCACCGGGGATACTTCAACCGGGCAAGAGCCACATGACGTTGGTCCACAAAACCGACCATGACCACGCTGGATACACTCGGAGCGGAAACTAGGTCAACCACGCAAGACCAAACCAACCCTACCAAATCCAGAGAAAACGACGAGGAGACACAAACAACATATGAAATCAACCTAGGGGCCATGTGTGACTAAGGCAGGAGTCGGGAAAGAAGTATCCGAGTCGTCGTGATCACAAACACTCCCCCTCACGTGGATCATGTGCAAGAAGACATAGGTTATACCTAGGGGCCGGGTGTGACTAAGGCAGGAGTCGGGAAAGAAGCATCCGAGTCGCCGATATCACAAACACTCCCCCTCACGTGGAATACCTGCATGAATGTACAGACTACACCTAGAGGCCATGACGTACACTCCCCCTCACGTAGATCACGTGCAAGAAGGCGGAAATCATAGAGACGCAACACAACAACCACAAACAACAACTTAAAAAAATTAAATTTTAAACCCTACGGGCCGGGCTGGATCTGAAGAAGAAGGAAGCATCCGTCAAGGAGCAGCACGGCAGCAGCGGAGGAGAAGCACGGCTCGCAGAGCAGCCGGAGAAGAAGCAGCTGCGGCAGCAGCAGGCCGGAGAAGCAGCGGCAGAGCAGGATCCAACAGCGGAGAAGAAGAGAGCTGCAGCGGGTGCAGAAAGAAGTCGGAGGAGGCGAGAGAGCCGTCGGACCAGACGATGTCGCAGAGGAGAGCCGACGATCCGCAGAAGAAAGCTGGAGAAGAAGAGCCGTCGATGTGGATGAAGGAAGCCGGAGGAGGCGTCGGTGTCGATGAAGGAAGCCGGAGGAGGCGTCGGTGTCGATGAAGGAAGCCGGAGGAGGCGTCGGTGTCGATGAAGGAAGCCGGAGGAGGCGTCGGCGTCGGCGATGCAGATGGGATCCTACGGGATCGTCGATGTCGTTCACGAAAGCCGCACAGGGCAGCGGCGGCGAAATCTATCGTCGGCATGACGGGAGAAGGTCCCGCTCCTGTCTCGGAATCAAGCGACGATTCCGTCGACGGGAGCGAGGGGGAAAGGACTTCCCGTGAGCCCTAGCAGCCGGAGTCGTGGAAGGACGGGTCGGGGAAGAAGCACGGGTCGGGACCGAGAGAGGGAAAGGGGAAAAAATTTGGTCACAGAACCTGCTCTGATACCATGTAGAAAGGAGAAATGAAATAGAAGGTTGGTAACGTGGAACATAACAGCAGCCACTGAGGCCCAACCGCGTGTCACCGGGGATACTTCAACCGGGCAAGAGCCACACGACGTTGGTCCACAAAACCGACCATGACCCCGCTGGATACACTCGGAGCGGAAACTAGGTCAACCATGCAAGACCAAACCAACCCTACCAAATCCAGAGAAAACGACGAGGAGACACAAACAACATATGAAATCAACTTAGGGGTCATGTGTGACTATGGCAAGAGTCGGGAAAGAAGTATCTGAGTCGCCGTGATCACAAACACTCCCCCTCACGTGGATCATGTGCAAGAAGACATAGGTTATACCTAGGGGCCGGGTGTGACTAAGGCAGGAGTCTGGAAAGAAGCATCCGAGTCGCCGATATCACAAACAGAGTGTTTTACCCAAGTCACTTGAATCTTCTTCGTCTTGCAGCATGCGGTACTCATGAGCTTGTAGGGAGCCAACAAGATCATCCACAGACATCTGGGTGAGATCCTTTGATCCTTCAATCGCAACCACAACGTGACAGAACTTCTTTGACATAGACCGCAAGAGCTTCTCCATGAGACTCACGTCATCTATCGTCTCTCTGTTGCGTTTCATCTCATTTGTGAGCGTCCGCAGACGTGTCACATAATCTCTAACCTTCTCAGAACTCTGCATCTTCAACACTTCATACTCAGCTTGAAAGGACTGCAACTTCACCTTCTTGGGCTTATCAATTCCTTGCATGGAGCGTTGCAACACCTCTCATGCCTCCTTCGAACTCCTCGCGTCAGAGATTTTCTCGAACATCGCCTCATCTACACCTTGTTATAACAAGAACAGAGCCTTCTTGTCTTTCTTCTTTGACTCTCTCAACGCCGTCCTTTGCGCGTTAGTCAACGTCGTCTCTGCTTCTGCAGTAAGCTCCTCATAGCCATCCTCGACTATCTCTCATAACTCCTTTGAGGCGAGTAACACCTTCATTTGGATACTCTAGTTACCATAATTTGTCTTCGTCAACTTAGGAACTTGCCCCGGCATGGCACTTCACATCTCCATCTCCACTTGTCACTAACTCTTCCAATGGGGTCTAACCTCCCTCTAATACCACTTGTTGGAAACGTAGGTAGGCACACACACGCGCGCGTACGAGCGACCCGACACCCACTTCAATTTCCGGCGAGACGGGGGTCGGCGAGATGACCACGGCGAGACGTGCCCCGGGAGAGACGCCTCCGGCGAGACCCCTCCGGCGAGACCTCACTTGGCGAGTTCAACCCCTCGGGCAAGACGGGCCGGCGAGACCTTCGGGGGTGAGAAGCAACCGGGCGAGATGACTCCTTCGTGCTCGGCGAGATTCACTAGGCAAGTTGCACGCTCCCTCTCTTGTCGGCTGCTTCAGGTAGTGTGGTGCCACGGGATCAGAATCCGAAAAAATAAGCAAGCACAAATACTTCCAGCGCTGCAGCGCTCTACACAGGGAAGGAGATAAATTTCACTATCTCATCAATCTATGAAAGAACTACATACAAGCCTTATATAGGCTAGCACAACTAATAAAAACTGACACGTGGCTCCACATTAAATGTCACCTAACTATTTTCATCTCTCTCCTCTTCATTAATTAAACATATATAAATATATAAAAAAAACATTGTTGATCCGGTCAACCCCCAAAAAAACACCAACATTTACTTGATTTTGCACGTGATAATCACCCAATCCAAGGACCGCACGCGCATTTCAATAAAAGACACTCATCATTGTACATTGTCATTGAAAGGACCATAAGTGTATGAAAGAAGAAATGAGGGATACTTCATGACATGCCCTAGTATTCATTCAAGAAACAAATTTTAATCGTGGTGTCAACTATGACTTTACATATATATATTCATAGAACGTGAGAAGACCGATGATATGTCGTTATTTTGAACTAAACATTTTAAAAATTATACTTAGCAATTTAATGTTTTTTGTTTAAACTATTTGAATATCATATTTACATATTCCTATTTTAATTGAAATTTGAGTTCTACAACAACAATTCTATGGCACCAAACAAATAAAATAACTTTCACATTCATGAGTGCACTAAAAACAAATTATCTTCATGCAACGCAACCGCAATCATGGCCATGATTTCCAATCACTATGTGCAGGACATCCACCGCCGCCCCAAATAGGCCTTTAGTCCTTTTAAGTCTCTGTGTCTAGCATTTCAAGCACACTACAAAGCCAAGGTAATATCTAATCATGGTGTAATAAACCTAATTGCCTAAAATATACCTAATAGACTACTAACCGTATCTCATCAGATGGCGTTGATCTATGCAGGTAGCAAACCCTACATCTACTTTAATAGCATCTTATGGATTCTCATGTAGGTTTTAGTGTACTTAAGATGGATCTAGCAAGTTACCTGCGAAGGGGTGGTGGAGAGGGTGAAAGCCGAGCGAAATGTCGGAGGACGGGAGCTTGTATACGATGCCGTAAAATCATCCAGGCCGCCGCTGCTGCAGTGGCCGGAGCGGAGGAGACGGCCGCCATTTCGAGTTCAGGGGAAAATTAATCGGCCAGGGTGGAAGTGGAGGCGACTCCGGAAGGTTCGTGAAAGTGGAGAGACAACCTGAGATCAGACAGCCAATTGGGAATGATAAATTTTGGCATGGAATTTTGGACGTTCACGTGTCCCAATTTAGGGTCCGTTGGTTTTTTAAAGATCCCGGTCATAAAAGTCAATCTGGCCCGGACCTGATTAGGTCCTACCCCAGGCAGATCCGGTCCAAGCCCAGTCGAGATCTTGGCGGGCCTAAATCGGCCTACATTTCGGCCTGAAGTTAGCCTGGTGCCTGGGCCAGACAGGCCGAGGTCTGGCCCAGTCCCAAGCAGGATTTACAAGGCACAAGTCCTACCTGGCGGTATTTACCGAATATAAATCTCATTTGAGCTGGATTTAAAGTGTAAATCCCTCTCCTGAGTGAAATTTACCGGATGTAAATTCCGCTTGAGCTAGATTTAGAAAGTGTACCGAGTTCATATTAGAGCTGATATGGAGTCAGGTTCGAGCGATTTTGGCTCGGCTCGGAATTGAAAATTTTGACTCGAAATTGACTTGAAATCGAAATCACGAAATTGATTTCGAGTCCAGCCGGCTCGACTCGAAATGAATCGATTCCGAGTCGGATCCAAATCGAATCGAGCCGGCTCGAAATCAAATCGGATCGACTCGAAATTGAATCAAGTCGGCTCGAAATTGAGCAATTTTCATTTTATTCCTAATTTATTCAAAATTAAATTGAACAACCTATAAATTTAGCAAATAAAACACTTAAAATCTTAGTTCTTTTTATTTAGATTTAAATTTTGTTATTTTTTTATCTTAAAATGAAAATATATTAATAAATACATAATTTTTTTAATTAAATCGAGTTGATTCGAATCATATTTCGAGCGATTCAGGACTGGCTCGAAATTAGATTCGAGTCAAATTGAATCGACTCTAATTGAGTCGAATCAATTTTAATCGATTCCGAATCGGCTTAATTTTTGAACGATTTTCAAGCGACTTTCGAGTTTCGAATAATATGCTCATCCCGAGTTCAAATTCAAGTTAATTTGTAATATATATTTGTACTATATAAAAAAAATACTTTCATGTTATACCGTGTGATCTTGTCATCCCATCGGATCAATTAGGACCGTCTGATTTGAACGATCATAACATCTCAGACGTTTAATCATGTCATACCATCGGATCAATCAGGGTCGTCAGTTTAGTTTTTCATAGAGCTCCTACACCTAGGTTAATATGGGGTCCTAAACCTATATTTCAATAGGATCATAAACCCTACAACAAGAAATTATCATTTTACCCTTTAGATTTTGAAAAACTTCGAGCCAAATGAACTACCAAAGCAGAATCTGAATAGCACGGCTCGTCTAGCCCAGCTCTGCATATGAACAACTCGACCTAACTACACAAGCATTGGGCCCGCCCGCTGGAAAGGAATTCAAACAAAGAATCATGCATAAGTCCTTTAAATCCAAAGAATACACTTTGGCCTGAAATGTGAGACTAATGAAGCAACTATCAATTAAACTGTTAATTAACTAGTTAAGAATAATAATAAAACCTATTGACTTAAATTAAAACAGGCATAGCACGCCAGGGCGGGGAGGGCTCCGCCTGCTTTTAATTTTAATCAATAGTTTTTAAAAAATTATTTAGTGATTAATTAACAATTAAATTAATGAAATAATGTTTAATCGGCAGAGCCCACTGGAGGGTTGGCGGGGCCCTCCGCCAAATCCTGGGTACTGTCGCGCTAGGCACGGGGGGGCCTCCGTGCACTATCACTCACATATATCCGCGTAACGCGGATTCAACAAACTCAGCGGCCTATAATGCAGCATTGCATCGGGACGGCCGGCGGTTGCTGGCTCGCCGGCCGCCATGGGCTCGTCGGCGTCTCCCCGATGTAATGCTGCATTACAGCAGGACGGCCAGTGGCCGACAAGCCAGCAGCCGCCGGCCGCCCCGCTGTAATGACCGTGATTTTTTTAGTAACCACTGGATTAAATCCAACGGCTACATGGGCGCATGCAGAAAACTTAATATAAGCGTTACAGGTATATTCAGCGCACGCACACACACAACCAAGTACGACAGTACACGGGCAACGACAAACACAACCAGGTGCGACAGTACACGGGCAACGATGGCGGGCTTCGCCCACCCCCGATGAACTTCACAGTGTCCGGTGTTTTCTCAATTATTGTTAGAAATAACAAATAAAAAGGACGTTGTTATTAGCAAACTTTATTTCGTTATTAGCAAACCATTGTTATTAGCAAACCATCTATTTTGAAAAAGGTTATTAGCAAACTTTTTTGTTATTAGCAAACCACAAAAAAAATTAAAAAATGAACTTTTCCAGCATTGTTGAAGTGATTGTCAAAACATATAGAATTTTTCTAACAAATCGTTGTTACTCTTTCATTTCATTGTTTTAAAAGTATTTTTTTCAATAAAGCCAAAACATTACAACCCTTCCTTATAAAGGCAACACATTACAACCTTTCTTTATAAAGTCAAAACATTACAACCCTTCTTCATAAAGCTAAAATATTACAACCCTTCTTTAAAAAACCAAAACATTAACAACCTTTTTCATAATGTCAAAACTTTACAACCCAACTTCATAAAGCCAAAATATTACAACATTCTTCTCCTTTCCAAAAAAATATTGTATGTCCTACATAAAAATCAATCAAAATATTTTCAAAATGAAGTAGAAAATATTAAAAATAATGAAACATCGGTGCAAGCATTGAAACGTGAAGTGTAGGTGTTCTCCGATGAATTTGAAATTAGATGATGATATGTTCTCCAAGGATGATAGATTTGAGGTAGTGGACATTCATCTTTCATGCTTAGCCCGACAAAGTGATTGTTGTTAATAAATCCGATGAAAATTATCTTATGCATTGGAGGAATCGGTGAATCCAATGGAAAAAGAGTTATACTTTGTGCCTTTGATACTAGAACAACTCCCACAATGTAGCATGATGATATAATCAAACCCATGTCCGGCATGGACATCCACTTTTCTAATGGTGCGGGTGCGGTAACACAATCTAATGAATAAAATAACTCTTTACACCTTGAGTTACCTAAAATGTGACCATAAATAAGGTCTTTCTTACTAATCTCAATAGCAAGATCTCTTCTTACTTTAATCCATCCTTCCGAGAAGTTCAAAACATCGGCAATAACATGATATCCACAATGTCCATCAGAGGGCGCATTGAAAACATCTACCGGAGCATCCAACAAAACATGCTCAAAGTGGGAAGGCTCACGTTTTGTGCTTTTTAAATCTTCTTTAAACTTCTTTGTACTCCCTTTAGGTCTTCCCTTAGGTTTGCTCGCATATATGGCTCCAAAGTGAGGCTTGATCCCGGATCCATTATTTCGCGTAATTTTTTCTTCATCTCCAACTGTTGATATTGAGAGATGTTTTGATACCTTCTTATGATACCCTCACGCTCAATGTCTATGTCACATTTCTCACTATTTGCAATTGTCTCATCTTCCATGTCTTCTATACTCAATTGCCTCCAATGGTTATGAATTAACCATAACGGATATGCCTTTTTTTGAGTGACATATATACCTACCTCATGAGCACAAGGTAATCCCAATGTGTTTCGGGTTGTGTGTATGCAATCTTCTTCATGCGGATACTCTTTGCTCGAATATTTTTTTTCCTCTTCCCTAATTAAAGACAATGCATTAATTGAGACATGCCCAACAAGACCTGAATATAATATACTCTTGTACTCAGTGCTCATCTGTATTGAACTATGACCAAATGCTCTTCTAATTTCTGTATGTTGAAGTGTAATCATCTGATCAAAAGCCTTCCAAACCATGTTCAAGCTGCCAATAGAAATTTCAAGAGATTTTTTTCAAGTGATTATGTTCACCCTCTACGCGATTTGTTGTTGAGTTGCCCAAATGTAAGTATTTGTCTATTCATGCCAACACAAAAAACTCTTTATAAGGTTCCACCCATGTACCACTAATATACGCCACTACTTTCAGGTAATTTCCTGAATACGATGATATAATAGTATTGTAGCGCATATAGAATTTGTTCTCAGTTCTAGCTTCTACCAACTGTTGTCATACTCCCAGAAATTTTTCACACTCTTTACCTTCTTTGAAATGCTTCTTACAATTCGTCAAAACATTTTTATGAATGTGCACTTAACATAAAATATGTTTAGAAGTAGGAAACACAACCTTTATAGCATTCAACAAAGTCAATTCCCTATTTGTTACAAGCACAAGTGGTAGTGAGTTTTCATGTAAGATCATTTTGAAATGTTCAAGTGCCCACTTATAACTGTCCTCAGTTTCATTTGACAAGAACACAAATGCTGAGAAAAAAGACCGTTGAATTGATGTCATACCAACAATAGATAGCAACGACATTTTATATCTGCTAGTTTTATATGTGCAATCAAGCACGGAGACATTGAAAAACATTTTGCATAATTTGATCGCGGTCGGATGTGCAAAAAACAACCTCTCCAAGATTTCTTTTTCTTCATTCACCCTACTGAAGCTAACATATCCACTTTCAGTAATACATTTATATAAAAAATTTATGGGTGTACCACCTTGTAGTTCATTCTTGTGAAATTTGAACCTCTTGTTGTATATAGTTCTCATGTCCATTTTGTTTCCAACATTTCTTTTTTTAAGGGTTGACAATATTTTCCTCGGTTTGACGTTAGAAGCATATATATCTTGGACAATTTTTTGTTCTTCATTATTCAATCTTCTGGCATATGCATGTGCCTCTAAGTGTACCATCTGATGATTGTGTGTTCCACATTTCACTGCAAGTTTCCACCCATCACTGAAGGCTTCCTTTTGACCAATTAGCAAGAATGGACAACCACATCATTTAGAGGTGGTCTTCCTTACATTCTTTTTGACCCAACCCTTTTTACATTAATTTTCATGATAAAATCTCGCTCTGTCGCAACTCAACATAATACGTGGTCTAGCTCTAGTACCACATAGTTTATCAGAACCCTTTATAGTAACTGCAAAACTAAGACCTTTGGCTACATTCCGCACTCAATCAACTAAATCATCTCGGGATGAAAAAATGCTATCAGTTTGGAAGTGAATTCCAAAATTTACCTGTAAACTAATAACACATGCAAGTTCTACTTAGGTACCAACTAAGTTACAACATTTTCAAAAAAAAATATCAATATACCTTAACTCGGTAGAATTTATGCATTCCATCTCATCCTCCATGATATAATGTATCTCAATATGAAAAAAACACAAAATAATGCAGGTTATAATATATACTTAGGCGCATTGGATTTGACATCATATCAGATGCGAATGAACAAAAACATTGCAGATCACACATCAATCATAGAGATGCGTAAACAAAAGCATTGCAGGTCAAAGAAGAACATAAAAATATGCAAATCAAACCATAACAGATCAAGGTGATGGTACTAAAGCTCATTCCAACATGTGCACAAGCAAGTCTTATGCAATTATATACACGTAATTTATCACACCGTCTCTTTTGTGTCTATGGAGATTAAAACTAAGCCAAACCAATCACTATCCAACCCCTTAAATAGGGTTTTCTAAGGATTAGGCAAGACAACAAAAGGGGTAATACTTCCACCCTTAATCGCAACCATTTTCTGCTATCTGTCTTAAGTTCAAACAAAGTAAGCCCCACAAAATTTTGGCATTATAATAGCGCAATGGTTGTTATACCACATGCGGAAAATCAGATCTTAATACATTTAGTAAGCATCCATCATTGATTCATACCAAAAGCCAAGAATAGCTTCACAAAATATGCCTAATCCATAATGATTTCAGATTTATAATGTAAGCATGCTAGGGCCCAATGCTACGCCCCGACGATTCATAATGAACCGCGAGAATCAGAGCTCTCTAATCAGAAGAGTTTGAAGTCACAATTAAAGTAAAACCATGAATGAAATCAAAGCTATTAAAGAAAAAAACCTAGGCCTAAAATAGCTATGAACAAAACAATGTGATAATCTTAAAGCATTCTGGAAGGAAATTGACAGGAAAGGGGAGAAGAAATAAGAAATAACCTCTGCCTGATCGAAGAATACACAACAGAACAAAAATCAGATCGGAAAACACTGAACAAAGGAGATTTTTCTAGTATCTTAAAGCATTCTGAATCAATATTAGCGACTTTCATTGGTGGAAGAAAGGGAGGAAGAGAGCATACCTCAGGCGACCCCTCGGCGATCAGAGAGAAAGAGAGGGCGGCGGCGGTGTGCGGCAGATCATTGCCGCGGTCGAGGTCGGCGACGTTCCGCGACAGATGATGTCGAGGTCGAGGTATGCGGCGTTCCGCGGCAGACGAGGTCGAGGTCAAGGTGTGCGGCAGATCGTTGTCGTGGATCGACCCTAAACCCTAAATCGTGAATGGGGCTTTCGCGGGGGAGAGGAAAAGAGCCTCTCGGGTGAGGAGGATAAAAGGTTTGCTAATAGTGGGGTATGAGGAATGAAAAAAATACTTCAAATCACTGAACCCGGTTTTTTGGGGTTTGCTAATAACGAAATAAGGTTTATTAATAACAACGTCCAATAAAAAATACATTTTGTATATGTGAATATTGTGAATATAGGGTTGTCTCAATTTAAAAAAAAATAGGGTTATGTGAAATCTTTTTCCAAATGAATTTATTAATTAATTTTTCTCAATTTAGATGAGCAGATTGTCTCAATTTTATAGCAGGCTTGACATATTAAAATCTACGACAATCAATTATTAAGCTTTTCCAATTAAAAATTGGCACGCAATTTATAATGATTTGGATTTATAAAGTAAATGAGCATCTTTGCACGGGCTACGCCAGTGCTCGATGGTCTCGGGCGGCCTTCGGCCGCATCAGGCCGACTTCGCCCGCCTGCACACGGGCTTCGCTCGTGCTTGATGCTTTTGGTGGTCTTCAGCCGCATAAAAGCGGGCTTCGCCCGCTTCCAAGCAATCCACCATCTCGACGCCACACCCGCCACTTGCGGCCCCCCGAATGAAGACCACCCAAAGCTGGCGTGCACGGAGCCTGTCAACAGAAATGAAGATTCTCGAAGGCGATGGATTCGCCCTCGGCTCACTCTTATGTATTAGTTTTGGCCCTGGTGAAGCACCTCCGTCAAGGGAGGTCCAGTAGGACGGAGGTGCTGCCGCCGCCAGTGATCGGGTAGAGAGAGAGGGAGTGGAGAGAGAAAAAGAGAGAGGAAGGAAGGAGTGGTAAAATTGAAATTCCATAAGTAACCGACGGGTTACTGTAGTAATGAAAAGTTTGTGTTTAATATAGTATAGATAGATAATAAAAAAGACTCCGTGCACGCCCACCTCACACGTCAGTTGGTTTTTTAAAATATATTTTTCTTTTAGCCTTTAGTGGAGATTTTTTGAGAGAAAGAGTACAATGTTTATTCTTTAATGTAGATATATTATATTTCGAAAAAATTTGGGTAAGTGTACGTACCGTGTGCCAGAAGAACGTATGTCAAAGAACGATGTGTAATACATGTGTATTACGACCGTATGTGTATTTATGACCCTATTTTGACAGATCGGACGATTTGATCTTCTCACGCACGGTATGCATATGTACCCAAAAAAATCATTATATTTTCCTAATTCTCAAGTAGATATCAAATTGATGGGTTGCACCACCATTTATAGGAAGAATTCCCCGATAATCTTCCCCAAAATGGAGATTATGAGGTTGACTAGCCAACCCCACCTCCCATGAACTCCCCATAATGAGGGAAACATGTAGGTGGGGCTCACTCCCTCTCCCCACTTGGGAAAACCGCCCCCTTTGGGGGGAACCGCCAGCCAAGCCGCAACCCGCTGCCGGTCAGGCCACGATCGGACGGGCCGCGGCCGGCCGGGCCGCCGATGGTCGGGCCGCGGCCGGCCGGACCATAGTGGCCGATCGGGCCGACGCCGGCCGCCGCAGGCCGAGCCGCTGTCGGCTGGGCCTCCGCCGGCCGGGCTGCGGCCCCTGGCCAGGCCGCCAGGCCGCGACTACCGGCCAAGCCACCGACGCCCAAGCCACCGCCCGCCAGGCCGCCGGCGTGCAGGCCGCAGCCCGCCGGGCCGCGGCCGGCCTCACCGCCGTCTAGGCTCGCCGCCGCCGCCCAGCCGCCCCACCACAATCAAAGGCTTGTCCGACGTCCGATCATGGTGGGCTCTTCTCGTCGTCCGATCTGGTGGGTAACCACCCACTAAGTTAGTGGTGGGGCCTGCCATAATCCTCTCCAAGAGGCTATAAAAGGAGCCTCAGGGCCTCCTCATAGTTCACTTTTGGGCTCTCGGTCATCTTCTTCCTCAGGCGAGAGCTCTGTCGGACTCCTCCCTCGGATCATCCTCCAGCCACCTCGAGCCACCTCGAGCCACCGTGCACCACCAGTAGGAAAACGCCTAAGTCTCAAAGCGAGCGGAAGGAGGAAGACGACCCATGCAAGCAGACGCACGCCGAGGCCGCGCTCCAAACTTCAAAGCACCAGAGCAACCCCTCGGATTCCAGTGTCCAAGTCACTCCCGCGGGCCAGTATGTTGCACGCTGAGAGCTGAAGTCTCTCTCTCTCCCCCGCAAGCTGTAACGGGGAGCGGCCTGTCGCCCCCGATTCTCCGAACACATTATAATCACACACAACAAATGAATTTTGACCTGCACTGACCCGGTCACGTGGTTTTTTATCCATTTGAGGGTTTTTTCCATGTCATCACATCTTGAGTCAACCTTTCATTTTCTCTGACTGTGTGCGCACTCGACCGCTCCGCAAGCTAAGACGGTCCAATTGAATCCGGTTCGACCGGGGCATCGAGTTAGACCGCAACAGTTTGGCGATGTCTGTGGGAAGAAGAATCCAAGCATCCTCAAAATAACAAGATCACCAGCCTCGCCACCTCCAAGTCCTGCTCCAATGTCAAAAAGAAGCGCTCACACCACTGAAGGATCCGCCCTTGGCGGACACGTCGAGCCCACATGCTCCCACTCTTTAGTGGACGTGCCACTGACGGTTGAAGCCGCATTCGCCCCCGTCACCGCCCTGTAGGGGCGCGTTCGCCAGATGGAAGAGCAACAAACTGAAATGTTCACCCTGCTCCGAAACTTGGGAGCACCTGCTGCTCCCTCACTGCCACCAGAACTAGCTAACCTACTGCCACAACTGAATCAGTGCAGGGCCCAGTAGGTTCCTTCAAGGCAGAAAGGATCCGAAGAATATTTCGAGGCCACCAGTTCCGCTCACCTGGCACAGAGAGGGGTGAGGGCAGACCACCTTCATCACAACCCCGTCAATGACACCCGCCTTCCTCCGCTTGAAAGATTTACTCGGGAGGAAATTCGAGAGGTTATCGCTGAAGAGAATCGCCAGGCGGGAAGAATAGATGTTCACGCTCGCCGACCATTCTGCCAATGGTCCCCTTTGGCACCACCAATTCTCGACCATCCAATCCCATATGGATTCAAGCTCCCGAACATTGAGACGTTCGACGGGACGGACGATCCGCAAGAACATGTTAACCACTTCACCATCATTATGAGAATTTACAATGCACCAGATCAGTTGCTCTGCCAAGTGTTTCCATCGAATCTCAAATGTCAGGCCCGAACATGGCTCCATTCATTAAGGGCCGGAGCCATCCCCAATTTCACAGAGCTGACAAGACAGTTTGTCGACTAGTTCATCGTCAATCGCAGGATCGTTCGCGACCCCTCCCACTTGTCCGGGATCCGACAGAATGAACGCGAAGCCCTGAAGAACTTCTTCCGTTGTTTTACTGCAGAAGCTCGTCAAATTCTGGGGGTTCACCCTGAGTTGTTGTGGGGGGTATTCCTTGGAGGCCTCCAGCCTAGCGGCTTCTACTCAGCGCTGATGAGGGAGACTGTCCCTAGTTACCCTGACCACGTGCATCGAGTGGAGGTGCAGATCGCCGCTGACGAAACTATCGAAGCCCATCGCCAGCAGTTTGAGGGGGCCCAGAAACGGAGGAGAGAGAAGGAGTCGGCCCCTCAGCACCAAAAAGGAAGATTCCAAGAAGAGCGCCAGAGCGGCAAACGCCGATGGGACCATAAGAGAGATCAACCACCCAGGGATTATACTCCCCTCAACACCACACACACTAATGTGCTCTATGGCATCTAAAATGAGCCAACACTTCATCGGCCCAGGCAACCTGCCCATAACCCCAGAAACTGTAAGACCCCCCCTTTTTTTCTTATAAAACACCGGGGTCTTAGGCCCAGAACCGCCATTTTGCGGTGAATCCTTCATGCCATGAAGGGTCACCACCACAAAGCGTCGATTCTGCCGGTCAATTCGATCACAGAAAAGTAGCAAAACAAAGTAAATGCAAACTAACAGTCCACGGAAGATCACATATCATATAGATAATCTCCACGAAGGGAGTGTCCACAGAATAATATATCAGAGTACTAAAATACAGGCTTATGCCCGGTACATCATGTCCTCACTACAAATCACTCATGCGGAAGCAAAAACAGAACATCGACTCAAGGTTGAGACTCACGATCCTGGCTGTATGAACTCCGGAGATAGACTGCCCCATCTCCAAGTGCACCGGTCTCTGGGGCTGCTCCACCGTGCTGGGCTCCACGATTCCCTAAAATGATGCGGTTCGAAAACCGTTAGTCTAAAAGACTAAGCCCTATCATCCCTCACCCCTTCCCCCATGGCTCCTAGGCACCGAGCGGAGAGGAAGAAAGTGGAGGACTTGAAGGTGGAGAATAATCAAAAACAGTTGGCAGCGGACCTATACTAGCAATTCTATAATAAATAATGGCAATAAGATGAAATATGAAAAGTAACATTCACTTATGTGAGAACACATAAGCCAAGGGGTCTTCTGCAAGGCTCCCATCGTATAAAAAGTCTCATACCAATTTATACTTTGGGGTGTCGGTTATCAAACAGCAATATATATGCATATCAAAATTAATCTTAATTTATAAACTTGCCCACACAAGCTTATAGACCAAGAGGTCGTTTTGCAAGTCTTAATGTATACGCGTCCCATTCCACTTATACATTAGGTGTCAGGGGTTAAATGAATCAGTTATGCTATGACATGCAAGTGGGTATGATGGAACATGCAAGTGCAACACACACACCCGACTCTGTGCACACAGACCTTTAGTTCCTCCTTTCTGGAGTTGTAACCTCCCAGGATACCTCCGTAGTGGCAGACGGAAGCGGTGGGTTGGGCCTCGCCCACCTCTAAACCAGTAAAGCACTACCGGTCAGACCTATCGTATGCCTCAACGCTGGTGCACAAAGTGGAGCTCCTGCGTACTCTTGCCGGCTGGCACACCGGACTTCTGTTGGTGAAGTGCTAGCCACACTTGCCGAGTCAGCGTATTGGCGTCGGTGCATCGACCTTCCAATACTGAAGACCCACCACCTTAATTTTTGTTCCTTTTATGCACATGCAAATTTAACGTATCCAAAAAAACGAGCCGAAGCTCCCTGGACTAAAATGTCCGTCTCAAACAATCGAGCCGAAACTCCTCGGACCAAAACATCCATCTCAAACAATCGAGCCGAAACTCCCCGGACCAAAATGTCCGTCTCTTAACTATCTGAGTTGAAGCTCTCCGGACCAAAACGTCCGTCTCTTAACTATCCAAGCCGAAGCTCCCAACTATCTTCATGTGATATCTGTGTTCGTGAAATATGCAACACTAATTACTAAGTTACTCTTTTCAGCTTGTTAATACAGTTTACGTTAACCCAGGACTACCCTCGGTATTCCCTGTGAAGGGCTCTCAAGGGGCACTAGGAACTATGTTGGGTTTACGCCCAGCGTTCCCTTTCGTAAGGTACTTATTATTATTATTGGTTGATTCCCTTACCCATTACCTTCTTGTGTTGTGATAGACTAACTTAGTGTGATTTTTAACCTTCCTCTCTTCGGAAAAGACGATCTTTCGTCGAACCCGAGCACCTCTTAACTCTAGCCAACACCACTTCTCACCAACCTCCCCATCCTTATATGGTGAACACTTTCACATCCATCCAATTCAGCAGATTAACTAACTCCAACGTTGTGCCCCATCATATCCTATGACTGTTATCTCAAATTGCTAATTGCAGACTATCCTATACTATATGTCGAACCGGATAGGAAATGATCCAGTACTCATCCAAATACCCTAATTTATTTACTGGAGGTATGTCATGATATAATTAGCCTATAATCAGAAAATTATAATTTTTCCTAATTTATCTGGCATTTAATTAATTTCCTCAAAAATTCCAAGGACTACTGGTTTCAACATGAACTACCCTAAGTACTCATGAACGATGTCCAACAAAATTATTATAAATATTATGTTGTCTCAATATGTTAAATCCAAAGTATCATAATTTTTCTATCATCAAAAGGGCACTAAAACTATTTTAGTAATATTTTCTATCTTCCGTTGTTTATGAATCAAGTACATAAAATATCCATCCAAAAATTATAAATTAATTATACTATGCAGATACAATCTTAAAAGTAGCATTGGCCAAGTTTCATAATTTTTCAGCAAGTATTAATCTCTGAATAAACTAATAATCAAAAATCTCCATATTATGGACTTGTAAAGAAAGTACTATAATTATCCCTCTAACAATTATGAATAAAATTCCTACAAGCATATTTTGGCCTGAAATCATCAGTACCTAAGTCTCATGATTTTTCAACAGATGTATCATCTATAAATAATTTTATACCACCAAAGCCCCTTTTTTGAAACTAGTGAAGGAAGTACTGAATATCATCAATTAAAAATTATAACAAAATTCAGGGATATTCACTTAGACCTAGATCATCTACTGACCAAGTTTAATCAGTTTGAAACGAACAGAATAATCAAATTAATTAAAACACCATTTTGGGCCTATTGATATTTAACAAATAAAGTACTAGGAATATAATCCATAAAATTCTAATAAAATTACTAGGGGTTCTAGATGGTCTAAAACTTACTCTACTCAAGTTTCACAACCCTTAAATAAGGTTTAGTGGCTGAATTTACAAAATTATGCTTCTACCCTAAAACTAGGGTTAGGGTTTTGAGGTGTCTACTTTCCTCCAAGTCCTCTAAGATTCCTTCCAGAGAACTTAAGTTACACTACCTTAACTTCTACTAAGTTTTCAAGGTCATACAAAGGAATTAGCCCCCATGTCCTTCACAACCCCCAAAAGTCCTTCCTTAGGGTTTGAGGTTGAACCCTAGGGTAAATCAAGCCTAAATCACCCCCATTTTCCTTAAGAGGGTGACATTGGCCTTACTAAGTCAGTGTACAAAACCTAAGCCTCTTTTGAGGGGAGGTGGCCACCCTAAGCCCATGGTGCACTTTTAATCAAAAACACCTCCTTAAGGACAAAATAGGGTTTGGTGATTCCCTAACCAAAACTCATCCAAATGAGTTGAAATTTTGTACAGGGCTAGGTATTGATGCCAGGGACCACTCACAAAAGTTTGGGAGGGTTTGGAGGTCGTTAGACCACATAATTAAAATTCCCTAGCATTATTAAATAAAAATAAACACTTTAGGCAAAGTCGCTCCAAAAAAATTCCAATTTTGGACAGACCCTAGGTATAGTTAAGACTGATACCCTGTCCAAATTTCAGCCCATTTGGACAAGGGATGAAGGGTGATCATCTATTTGAATCTCAGGATAGCCCTAGGTATAGGTCCCACCAAAATGGGTGCCCTGGTCCAACCAGAGGGCCAAATCGGTCCAAATAAATTTTGAATTATAGTAGACCCATAGGGCTACAACTTTTATATTGAAAGTTTTCTCACTTGGTGCCCATAAGTATTTTTACAAATTAAAACCATTTACTGTAAATAATGTGACAAAAATGAAATTAAATCAAAATAATCAGATTCTTATCAAAGGCGCCGCACGAATCTTGGCGCAATCCAAGGGAAGCCGAGTCGTCTTCCTCCTTGAGCCGATGACCACGATGTCCCCGTCCTGGGCCGCTTTGCGGGCTGATTTCTCGGGCACCCGTCCACTTCCCCGGCCGGCCACCGCCACCACTCCCTTCATGGATGTGGTGGCTACCCTCAGCCGGCGGCACGGCCGCCGGAGGGGTCGTTTCCGACGATCCCGATAAGAAGAATTTCCTAGGAAAAACCAGGAAATCGAAACATGGATCGAGCTCAATTGAGTCCGAACCTTGAACCTAATTAGCCCTAAGATCTACCCATGAAGTAAGGAGAGGGGGAGGACCTTTCTAGCGGCCTAAATGCGGGAGGAACGGCGGGATGCCATGGTCGACGGCGGCGGCGCCCGGCTTCTACAACAACACAGTGAGACGGCTTGTTCCTTCCAGGTAAGAGTTCGAAAATGCTCCCATCTGCCCACTGATGATGTTAAAATGGTCAATTGGGGAGGCGGGTGGCTGGTTCTTCAATGCCCATCAAACACCATTAAAGGTGTGGCTCAGGTTGAGTGGGGGGGGGGGGGGGTTGAACCTACCTCTTGGTGGTCGGTAAATGGCTGGAATCAACTCCTATTCCCTAGAGGAGTTGATTGCAGCCATAAAGGATGGTTGTTGACCTCCTTTGGCCGGTTCCCACCCATCCCTTCCTCTCCCCCAATTCTCTCTCTCCACCATTTTCATGAAAGGAAGCTCCTTTCTCTCTCCTAGTCACCCATGTTGACTGGTCAACTCCATAGGATATGTGCAGCCCACTTAATCATAATAATTATGAAAAGTGAGGTTAGCCTATGGGAAAAATGGCTTGAGCTTGGGTTAGCCCATTTGGGCTTGGTTTGACTTGGATTAGGCTAGGGTTGACTTGGGTCAATTTGATCATTTGGGTTGACCCCAATGGGTCCTTGGTGACCCATTAGCCTCCCCTGAGGTCTATGTAGGGTTGGGTAGGGTTAACTTGGCACCTTGGAGGTCACTTGATCCTTGGTAAGGACACTTTGACCACTTTGGGGCTTGAGTTGACTTGGGTCAACTTAGCCACTAGATTTGACTCCAATGGGTCCCTAGTGACCCATTGGTCTCACTTTAGGTTTAGGAAGCCATGAGTAAGGTTGGTTGGGCACATTAGAGGTCAACTGCCCTTGATTAGGGCACCTTGCCCTATTTAGGCATATGGTGGTCCTAGGTCAAATTGGCCACTTGGGGTTGACCACAATGGACCCTTAAGGCTCTAGTGGACCCTCTAATGGGTTAGTGATGTTGTGGTGGGGTCATGGAGTCATGGCGAAGCCCTGAGGTCAAACCCTAGGTTTGGTGATGAGGTTGTGCCATAGGCAGACCATGGTGATCCTCACCTTGGCCTTCTATCTCTTGGCCCATTTCTGGCTTCCTAGGGTTTTGTCATGACCTAGTCATGGCCAAAACCACTCTTAGGGGTCTAGTTGGAAATGGGATGTTACAAATCCCAATAAACAAAACAAAGATTTCGTCCCCGAAATCAAGGTTAAGCCTACAAGAATTTCTACCGAAGAAAAGAAACTTGTAACATCTCATCACGACGCCATGTTTGCTAAATTAGGTTTAAAGGGAAACCTAAATCTATGATCAATTCGTCTAACTGGCAAACCAAGATCCCAATAAACAAAAGATTAGCCTCTACTCTTCTTGGAGCAGCCTTACTAGTTTAAAGTAGGAAAATAAATTAAACATCTTGAGGGGTTGTGAGGTATACCTGACTGAACAGATCTGGGTACTTTTGTCGCATCAGGTCCTGCGGTTCCCAGGTATGCTCCTCCTGGCCGTGGTTCCTCCACAGAACTTTGACTAACGTAATCTTCTTGTGATGCAAGATCTGTACTCCTCTGTCGTCGATCCGAACCGGCTCCAAGTGAACTGACCGGTCTGAAGCTACCGGTCCATCTGTGGTCGAAATCTGCTGCTCCGGGCGTAGTAGAGCCCTCCTGAGCGAGGAAATATGGAACACATCATGCAAGGCTGCCATCTCTGGTGGCAACTCCAGCCTGTAAGTTAGGGGTCTGATCCGCTCCAGGATCCTGTAAGTGCCCATATACCTATGGCTGAGCTTCTTCTTCCGACCACGCACTCGTGAAACTCCGTGCATGGGCCTAATCTTCAAGAAAACCAGGTCTCCCACCTGAAACTCTACCTGACGGTGTCGGGCGTCATAGCACTTATCCTGTCGGCTCTGCGCTTCCAACATTCTATCCTGTATCAGTCTCACCTGAGCTTTAGTGTCTTCGACAAAATCCGATCCCAACGCCTTCAGATCCTCGTCCTGAATCTATTTAAGCGGAGTCCTACATCTCCTTCCATACAAGGGTGGAGAGTTATGTTGAATGTCGGCCGAGAGCCCAGATAAGCCTGGACTGATCTTCTTTCCTTGGAAGTACACTATCCATCCTGATTCAACACGATCATCTTGAGCACACCATGATAATGAACAACTACTCACAAAACTTATGAAACACCTACGGGAGTTTTCTTTCGGGTCAGGGTGACCCTAGATATCTCGGTCAGTCTATCGTTGATGTTCCAATTATAATTATGCCCGGAGTGCGGATGAGGAATCATGTGTATGAAAATCCCTAATTATATCCTCGAACTTCCCCTCTAACCGGGCAGTGACTGTAATAGTTTCCCAAAAGTTCTTGCACTTGACCTTCATCGGGCGACGGACCTCACCGTGCATCACAAAATCCATGACGCCCTTCTTCACTCCAGGGAGATACACGTTCCGAGATACACCAAACTTCCAATGATTTAAATTTCTCGCTTGTACGGGTAGACAACGACTCTATAAGATCTCCACTTCGCAATAAGATTCTTATCCCTACGAATACGCCCGAGTAGCACCGAATACGGTTTACGTCCATTTCACTATATTTACGACGCGAACTTTTCTAGATGAGATCTAAGGGAAACCCAAGTCAGTAACTAATTTGCCGAATAAACAAAGGACACGCCCCCAATAAACAAAAGATAAGCCTCTACCTGCCTTGGGCTGAGTATCTTTGATATTACCATGTTATATCCATCCTAGCTGGGTACACAATCCCTAGGGCGTCAATCTTTGACTTGGGGTTCCAACCCGAATCTGTTGATATACTCCATACTTTAAACCCTCAGAGTCATATTTACGACAACCTTATCCGAGTCAAAATGCTCTCAATCCCAACTGGGTCTCTTCCGAACTTGAATTCTTATCCGACCTTCGGTGTTTGTCGTGATGGTGGTCTCCAGGTAATCTTGTTACTGGTATGAGGGTTAAGACTGTGTCTTCTACCATTCTACTAATGGATTATTGGTCTCAATTCTCCTTAAAGCAGTCCTTCCGGTTTGAGTAATCCTTGATAGGGACCGTAGGGCTACCTGAGTTTATTGCTTAGGTAGCCATTCTTGTGTTATACTCCTCCTTTATTCTCTTTAGGTATCTCCTTAGATTAACCAAGTTCATACCCAAAGTATATTTCAGACTAGGGAATACTATAAGTTATCGTGGTTAGTCATGTCTCCTAGTGGATTGAGTCTAACTCGTTGACTAGAGAATTATAAGATGAGATTTTCGCAGCCGAAGGTGCTCCCTGCTGGGGGCGGGGTTTGCCGCAGGCTACAAAAATGAATTCCAATTGCTAGCTGATGAACAAGTGGAATTAATGAAAAGGTGGACTTTATATGTGATTCCCTTTGTGGGCACACCACTGCTTCCGCTGCTTAGTTTGTCCCCAAACAAAACTCGCGCGGGGGTGACCCAGGGGTTGTGGACTGTTACTTTTCGATCGAGGTTTCCTCTGATCGGGGGATCGAAACCTCCCTCTGATACCACTTGTAAGACCCCCCCCCCTCCCTTTTTTTCTTATAAAACACCGGGGTCTTAGGCCCAGAACCGTCGTTTTGCGGTGACTCCTTCACGCCCTGAAGGGTCATCACCACAAAGCGTCGATTCTGCCGGCCAATTCGATCATAGAAAAGTAGCAAAACAAAGTAAACACAAACTAGCAGTCCATATAAGATCACATATCATATAGATAATCTCCATGAAGGGAGTGTCCACAGAATAATATATCAGAGTACTAAAATACGGGCTTATGCCCGGTACATCATGTCCTCACTACAAATCACTCATGCGAA
This sequence comes from Platanthera guangdongensis, assembly GCA_039583875.1. Taxonomy (NCBI): domain Eukaryota; kingdom Viridiplantae; phylum Streptophyta; class Magnoliopsida; order Asparagales; family Orchidaceae; genus Platanthera; species Platanthera guangdongensis. The sequence continues at coordinate 42,883,645 of CM077162.1, forward strand.
AGCAAAAACAGAACATCTACTCAAGGTTGAGACTCACAGTCCTGGTTGTATGAACTCCGGAGCTAGACTGCCCCATCTCCAAGCACACCGGTCTCTGGGGCTGCTCCCCCGTGCTGGGCTCCACAATTCCCTAAAATGATGCAGTTTGAAAACCGTTAGTCTAAAAGACTAAGCCCTATCATCCCCCACCCCTTCCCTCATGGCTCCTAGGCACCGAGCGGAGAGGAAGAAAGGGGATGACTTGAAGGTGGAGAATAATCAAAAACAGATGGCAGCGGACCTATACTAGCAATTCTATAATAAATAATGGTAATAAGATGAAATATGAAAAGTAACATTCACTTATGTGAGAACACGTAAGTCAAGGGGTCTTCTGCAAGGCTCCCATCGTATAAAAAGTCTCATACCAATTTATACGTTGGGGTGTCGGTTATCAAACAACAATATGTATATACATATCAAAATTAACCTTAATTTATAAACTTGCCCACACAAGCTTATAGACCAAGGGGTTGTTTTGCAAGTCATAATGTATAAGCGTCACATTACACTTATACATTAGGTGTCAGGGGTTAAATGAATCGGTTATGCTATGACATGCAAGTGGGTATGATGGAACATGCAAGTGCAACACACACACCCGACTCTGTGCACATAGATCTTTAGTTCCCCCTTTCTGGAGTCGTAACCTCCTAGGATACCTCCGTAGTGGCAGACGGAAGCGGTGGGTTGGGCCTTGCCCACCTCTAAACCAGTAAAGCACTACCGGTCAAACCTATCGTACGCTTCAACGCTGGTGCACAAAGCGGAGCTCCTGCATACTCTTGCCGGTTGGCGCACCGGACTTATGTTGGCGAAGTGCTGGCCACACTTGCCGAGTCAGCGTATTGGTGTCGGTGCATCGACCCTCCAATACCGAAGACCCACCACCTTAATTTTCTTTCCTTTTATGCACATGTAAATTTAACGTATCCAAAAAAATGAGCCGAAGCTCCTCAGACTAAAATGTCCGTCTCAAACAATCGAGCCGAAACTCCCCGGACCAAAACGTCCATCTCAAACAATCGAGCCGAAACTCCCGGGACCAAAACATCTGTCTCTTAACTATCTGAGCCGAAGCTCTCCGGACCAAAACGTCCATCTCTTAACTATCCAAGCCGAAGCTCCCAACTATCTTCCCGTGCTATCTGTGTTCGTGAAATGTGCAACCATAATTACTAAGTTACTCTTTTCAGCTTGTTAATACAGTTTACGTTAACCCAGGACTGCCCCCAATATTCCATGTGAAGGGCTCTCAAGGGGCACTAGGAACTATGTTGGGTTTACGCCAATCATTCCCTTTCGCAAGGTACTTATTATTATTGGTTGATTCCCTTACCCATTACCTTCTCGTGTTGCGATAGACTAACTTAGTGTGATTTTTAACCTTCCTCTCTTCGGGAAAGACGATCTTTTGTCGAACCCGAGCACCTCTTAACTCTAGCCAACACCACTTCTCACCTACCTCCCCATCCTTATATGGTGAACACTTTCACATCCATCCAATTCAGCAGATTAACTAACTCCAACGTTGTGCCCCATCATATCCTATGACTGTTATCTCAAATTGCTAATTGCAGACTATCCTATACTATATGTCGAACCGGATAGGAAATGATCCAATACTCATCCAAATGCCCTAACTTATTCACTGGAGGTATGTCATGATATAATTAGCCTATAATCAGACAATTATAATTTTTCCTAATTTATCTGGCATTTAATTAATTTCTTCAAAAATTCCAAGGGCTATCGGTTTGAACATGAACTACTCTAAGTACACATGAAAGATGTCCAACAAAATTATTATAAATATTATGTTGTCTCAATATGTTAAATCCAAAGTATCACAAATTTTCTATCTTCCGTTGTTAATGAATCAAGTACAGAAAATATCCATACAAAAATTATAAATTAATTATACTATGCAGATACAACCTTAAAAGTAGCATTGGCCAAGTTTCATAATTTTTCAGCAAGTATTAATCTCTGAATAAATTAATTATCAAAAATCTCCATATTATGGACTTGTAAAGAAAGTACTGTAATCAACCCTCTAAAAATTATGAATAAAATTCCTACAAACATATTTTGGCCTGAAATCATCAGTACCTAAGTCTCATGATTTTTCAACAGATGTATCATCTATAAATAATTTTATACAACCAAAGCCCTTTTTTGAAACTAGTGAAGGAAGTACTTAATATCATCAATTAAAAATTATAACAAAATTCAGGGATATTCACTTAGACCTAGATCATCTACTGACCAAGTTTCATCAGTTTGAAACAAACAGAATAATCAAATTAATTAAAACACCATTTTGGGCCTATTGATATTTAACAAATAAAGTACTAGAAATATAATCCATAAAATTCTAATAAAATTACTAGGGGTTTTAGATGGTCTAAAACTTACTCTACCCAAGTTTCACAACCCTTAAATAAGGTTTAGTTGCTGAATTTACAAAATTGTGCTTCTACCCTAAAACTAGGGTTAGGGTTTTGAGGTGTCTACCTTCCTCCAAGTCCTCTAAGATTCCTTCCAGAGAACTTAGGTTACACTACCTTCAATTCTACTGAGTTTTCAAGGTCATACAAAGGCATTAGCCCCATGTCCTTCACAACCCCCAAATGTCCTTCCTTAGGGTTTGAGGTTGAACCCTAGGGTAAATCAAGCCTAAATCACCCCATTTTCCTTAAGAGGGTGACATTGGCCTTACTAAGTCAGTGTCCAAAACCTCAGCCTCTGTTGAGGGGAGGTGGCTACCCTAAGCTCATGGTGCACTTTTAATCAAAAATACCTCCTTAAAGCCAAACTAGGGTTTGGTGATTCCCTAACCAAAACCCATCCAAATGAGTTGAAATTTTTGTACAGAGCTAGGTATTGATGCCATGGACCAGTCACCAAAATTTGGGAGGGTTTGGAAGTCGTTAGACCACTTAATTAAAATACCCTAGCATTATTAAATAAAAGTAAAAATTTTAGGCAAAGTTGCTCCAAAAAAAACTCAATTTTGGACAGACCCTAGGTATAGTTAAGACTGATCCCCTGTCCAAATTTCAGCCCATTTGGACAAGGGATAAAGGGTGGGCATCCATTTGAATCTCAAGACAGTCCTAGGTATAGGTCCCACCAAAATGGGTGCCTTGGTCCAACCAGAGGGCCAAATTGGTCCAAATTACTTTTTGATTAAAGTAGACCCATAGGGATACAACGTTCATATTGAAATTTTTCCCACCAGGTGGACCTAAGTAGTTTTAAAAATTAAAACCATTTACTATAAATAATGTGACAGAAATGAAATTAAATCAAAATAATCAGATTCTTATCAAAGGCGTCGCACGAATCTTGGCGCAATCCAAGGGCAGCCTAGTCGTCTTCCTCCTTGAGTCGATGACCACGATGTCCCTGTCCTGGGACGCCTTGCGGGCTGATTTACCGGCCACCCGACCACTTCCCCGGCCGGCCACCGCCACCACTCCCTTCATGGATGTGGTGGCTACCCTCAGCCGGCGGCACGGCCGCAGGAGGGGCCGTTTCTAGCGATCCCGATAAGAAGAATTTCCTTGGAAAAACCTGGAAATCGAAACATGGATCGGGCTCAATTGAGCCCGAACCTTGAACCTAATTAGCCCTAAGATCTACCCATGAAGTAAGGAGAGGGGGAGGACCTTTCTGGTGGCCTGAATGCGGGATGAACGGCGGGATGCCATGGTCGACGGCGGCGGCGCTCGGCTTCTGCAACAGCACAGTGGGACGGCTTGTTCCTTCTAGGTAAGAGTTCGAAAATGCTCCCCTCTGCCCACTAATGATGTTTAAATGGTCAATTGGGTAGGGGGAGGCTGGTTCTTCAATGCCCATCAAACACCATTAAAGGTGTGGCTCGGGTTGAGTGGGGGGGGGGGGGGGGCTGAACCTACCTCTTGGTGGCCGGGAAATGGCTGGAATCAACTCCTATTCCCTAGAGGAGTTGATTGCAACCATAAAGGATGGTTGTTGACCTCCTTTGGCTGGTTCCCACCCATCCCTTCCTCTCCCCCAATTCTCTCTCTCCACCATTTTCATGAAAGGAAGCTACTTTCTCTCTCCTAGTCACCCATGTTGACTGGTCAACTCCATAGGATATGTGCAGCCCACTTAATCATAATAATTATGAAAAGTGAGGTTAGCCTAAGGGAAAAATGGCTTGAGCTTGGGTTAGCCCATTTAGGCTTGGTTTGACTTGGCTTAGGCTAGGGTTGACTTGGGTCAATTTGATCATTTGGGTTGACCCCAATGGGTCCTTGGTGACCCATTGGCCTCCCCTAAGGTCTATGTAGGATTTGGTGGGGTTAACTTGGCACCTTGGAGGTCACTTGACCCTTGGTAAGGGCACTTTGACCACTTGGGGCTTGAGTTGACTTGGGTCAACTTAGCCACTAGGTTTGACTCCAATGGGTCCCTAGTGACCCATTGACCTCACTTTAGGTTTAGGAAGCCCTGAGTAAGGTTGTTTGGGCACATTAGAGGTCAATTGCCCTTGATTAGGGCACCTTGCCCTATTTAGGCCTATGGTGGTCCTAGGTCAAATTGGCTACTTGGGGTTGACCCCAATGGACACTTAAGGCTCTAGTGGACCCTCTAATGGGTTAGTGATGTTGTGTGGGGTCATGGAGTCATGGTGAAGCCCTAAGGTCAAACCCTAGGTTTGGTGATTGAAATAATTAATGCATAACCAACTAGAGGGGCGGTGAATAGGTGTAATTCCTTTTTCTTCTAAGACAGCAAATCTATTCAGTTAAATACTTAACAACAGATAAATCTATAGCAACCACAGCACAGATTCACAGATTCATAACAACACAGATTGCACACATGTTTTATAGTGGTTCCCCAAGGTCTAGGTACATCCACTTTCCCCCTTCGCCTATCTAGCAGTGTGCTAGATTCGGCCTAACTTATTCTCTTCACCTCAGATCCTCAGATCTTACAGTAGCTCAGAACCCCAACAGGGCTTCTACAACTCAGAGTGAGTCCACACTCTTACAGCTCAGGCAAACTGCCCTACCTCAGCCTTCAACAAGGCCTACAACTCAGAGATCACAATCTCCTACAACTCAGGCTCACAGCCCTACCTCAGCATTCAACAAGGCCTACAACTCAGAGAAAATACTCTCCTACACTCAGCCTTTATAAATATAGGCTTACAACTCAGATCTCTTAAAGATCCTACAGATAATTGATTTCACTGTGTATATTACCACCACCCAGGTAGAGAGAGACATGATGGATGGCTTCTTGATCAGTTCTTGGAAGAATCTGATGGCAGAGAACAACCTCCCTTAGCTTTCTTCAAAGCTTCTTGAATCTGAACTCAGTAGGGTTGATCTCCTTTGAAGTTGATCTTCAATCAGCTTCTTTCTTGATATTCAGATCTCAATCTAAATCCTCCTTGGCAGCCTGGTTCAGCAACTGCACTTCACTTCAATAGATGGAGCTCTCTCTCTCCAAATTCTTCTTAGATCTTCTCACAAAAATCTTCTTAATTCTGTATATGTATATTCTTTTTCAATCTCCTCTGTCCGTCCATATTTTTTGAAGGAAAATTCCTTTACATAGACTTTCTTCATAGTAACTGGCTGATCCGGTTTCTAACAACCTTCTGACAGCTCTGACAGTTGCAGTAGACCGGTTGGTAACGGCAGCTGTCAAGTCATCCAGTCACTTCTTGAAATTCCGTCTGTCAGCAAAGTGTCGAGACTGAACTTCATCATGTGTCGACACAAGTAAACTAAGTGTCGACACAAGCCTTGGAGGTGTCGACATGGCTTCCTTAGTGTTGACACTGCTTCTCGACACTGCATCTGTAGAATGTGTCGACAATGATTCTGTGTGTCGACACAATTACTTCTTCTCTTTAACTTTATTGAAACTCTGCAGTATGTCAACACAAGTCCTGTGTGTCGACACAGTTGATGTCGACAAAGTCTTCTGTGTGTCGACACTGCCTCTGTGTATCGACACAGTCACTTCTTTTCTTTAACTTTGTTGAAACTCTGCAGTGTGTCGACACAAGTCCTGTGTGTCGACACAGTTGATGTCGACAAAGTCTTCTGTATGTCGACACTGTCTCTATGTGTCGACACAGTCACTTCTTTTCTTTAACTTTGTTGAAACTCTGCAGTGTGTCGACACAAGTCCTGTGTGTCGACACAGTTGATGTCGACAAAGTCTTCTGTGTGTCGACACTGCCTCTGTGTGTCGACACAGCTGATGTCGACTAAGTTTTTCTGTGTGTCGACTCTGCCTCTGTATGTCGACACAGTTTCTTTAGGTGTTGACACAGCCTTTCCAAGTGTCGACACTAATAACTCCAAGTGTCGACACAACTTCTCTCCAGTGCCGACACACGCCTTTATAAGTGTCGACACAGCTTCTTCTGGTGTCGACACATGGACTTAGAAACTTTTTCTTGCATTCTTGCATTTTCTTAACCTGTACATATAAACTCAAAACAACATCAAATACACCTTGATGTATATCATTGAGTAGGGTGAGGATTTTTCAAATCTGGTACACATTTTCCAATGTACCCAACAATCTCCCCCTATTTGGAGAAGTCATAACCCTTAGTCAATGATATACACCATTTATAATAAATACACAATATGATGTATAACAACATTATATGACAGGGTAATTTCTAAAATATAACATATATAATAAGTCATCACAGAGTAATAATGCAACCAGAATAAGCATTAATTAATGTTTTGTTTCAACTACAAAAGTTTCTTATCAAAAGTGTACATAGATTTCAATACTAAAGATTACAAAGTTGTAAAATCTTAGTGAATCTATCCTAAGGTTTCTCAGGCTCCTTGATGACTATGTCTTTGCCTGATTTGATCTTGGCTTGGACAGGAGCATCAGTGTCATCAGCTGGCTTCTTGCCCTTTAGATCTTTCTTCTTTAGCTCTTCAGCCCTTATTCTTTGTCTTTCAAAGTAATGAAAAGACTTTGGGAAATATTTGCTAGGCTCCTGAGCATTAGGAGGTAGCTTCCCAGCTTTAGCATTTCTTCTATATTGAACTATGACTTCTTGCCTGGCTTCATGCTTTTATCATTCTTGTTTTGAGTACCATTTGCCCCTATCATGGGTCTGGTCCTTTACAGCTTTCCAAGCAGTTAATATAATGTTCCTGGATGTTGGACTTCACTGCTTAAAATCAGGCTTCAACTCTGTCTGTTCTCTGAATCTTTTCTTAGGCAATCGAGCTTCTTACTCTTTGTTCAAAACTACCTCTGGCACTGGCATATCTACTTTCTCAAGGATAATATTTTGAGCACCTTCTGGAGGGTTATATATGGACTGTACTTCTTGGTAAATCATTTCAAAATCAGTTGGAGGGTAAATGACTTGAGCAACTTCAGCTTGTTCACCTCCAAAATAAGCAGGATGTATACCTGACTCAGCAACATTATCATCATCACAGAGGGGTGGATATCAAAGAGTGGCTCTGATGCTATTAGATATCCACTTAGCATGATCAGAGCCTGCTTTGACTAATACTCTCTCCCCCTTTATGACTTCTCTTACAACATGATCCCTGAGATCATCTTTTTAAAATCTTATTTGCTCATCAAGAAATTTTACACCATCTTTATAAAAGGACTTCAACTTCAGGAGCTGTGCAGAAATAGTCTTTTGAGAATCCTTAATAGTTGTTTGGACTGCAGCTAGTCCCTCCTGTAATTGCTTGTCAAATTCTGCCTTGGCTTTAGTGCTTTCTTCAGTCTGGGCAGAAGCAAGATTCTTCATTTCTGTAACAATCACATTGTGTGATTCTGTCAGATTATCATTCATTCTTATTTGATTCTCTAGAACATAGCCTTGCTTGACAGATATATCATCAACTTGAGTCTTGATTTTTTCTTGATGTGTTGCTAGGAAAACCACAACATTTCCTCTTTTGTGAAAACAATCAGTCATTTCCTTCTTATTCTGATTAAGTTCAAATCTTATAGATTTTATATCCTGAGCCAAGGAGAATTGTAGATCTTTATGAGTTTCATCCATATATTTCTCCATGACAATCCTTTGCTCATCTAGCTTTACTTGTAGTGAGACTAATAAGGAACTATAATCAGTAGCTGAGGCTGATTGTGGAGCAATTTGTAATGCCCTCTTATAACTCTGGCTTCTTCTTTTGAAAACCATTAGCTTCCTCTTTTTGGCTTGAATTGCTTCTTCATCTTCTGAAGCTGAGGTACTGTCTATATTAACTCTATCTTTAGGACTAGGAGGCAATTCCTGTGCAGTTCTAGGTTGTTCCCCCTGAGTCCCTTGCTCCTCCCTCACAGTACTTACTTGCTCCTTCTCAATGTGAACTTTCTCCTTCTCAAGGTTAACTTGCTCCCCCTCAAGGTCTGCTTTCTCCCCTTCTAATTCAGTGTGCCCTAGATCAGGGAACAAATCTTCAAGGGTAAATTCTTGTTGAGTTGGGACTGGAGACATTCTAATCTCTGGAGCATTATCAATAACAGATGTATCTTCCATGATAACATCTTGTGCTTGACTGTGTAGTTGAGTTGGCTGGTCAACATCAATCAAAGATTCAGTTATTGTTTCATCTTTATTAATGAGAATTGATTGATTAACCTCTTGAATTACCTCAAGTATAGTTTGAGTAGCCATTTCACTTTCCAAGTGGGTTGGCTCTTCCTGTAGTTGAGGCTCCCCCTGCACTTGAGCACTGTCTGTTATATCTTGTGCAGGTGTTTTTTCAGGAATCACTTGCCTTTCTTCCTCCGGCATATCCTTAGTTAGGACCCTATCCCATCTGGATATAATCCTTATGTCCATTCTCCTCATATGATTAATCTTTGAACCAGCAGTCTGTGTCATTACTTCTGGAATTATTCCAGCCAATTAGAGACTTATAATCCTTCCCAGATTTGGTTTCTTAATGCTTTCCTTAATCTTTTCAAATATTACTGCTGACCAATCAGTGGTTAGTCTGTAGATGATCCTGGTCATCATGCTGAATATATAGGCAGAAATCCTATCATGCCCCCTGGTTTACAGAGAATAACTTTGCCAACTATTTCTGAAAGAAATTTGCCTTGCTGATTCATTCATTTTCTATTCATTGCTGATCCAATCTTCAAGGTGGGATCCAATCCACACCATTGAAGTGCTTCCCTTATCTTGGATGAGGTAACTTCTACTTCTTCATGAATTCTTGGTTGTTGAAGAGTTTTCCTCAAGCTCTTCAAAGTGAGTTTAACTTTAGCACCACGAACTATAGACTTGATATTAAGTCCAGTTGAATCTATGGAAGCTGCGCCATAAAAATCCAGAACTTCTTTCTTCCAAATCTTTGTTGATTCAGATACCAAAAATTCTAACTCATTCTCAGCAATTAGGGTTACTACGGCTTGTATTTCCGATTCCGCATTATCAAAGGCACTGCGTACAAGCTCATAGCCTTCATTGACATTGTCTTCTAGCTTCGGCGCCATTATGTTTGAGTGAAAGCTTGGATTGAGAAAAGAGAAGTTTTCGACACAAGGTTTTGATCTCGAAACTATGGAGAGCGTGTCGACAGACTATGTTGTTGACCTATTTATACCTTTCTAAATAAGGAAGGTCAAAAGGCTCGTCAAAATCCTCTTAATGTGTTGACACTGTTGAAATGTGTCAACACAGACTTCTAATGTCTCGACATAAGTGTTGACATCTATGTGTCGACACTTAGTCCATTTACACTCAACAAAATCTGTGTTGATCCTAAGTATTGACACCATTTCTGGATGTGTCGACACCACTTTTGGATGTGTCGATACAACTTCTCTGAAGTGTCGACACCTATTCCCTAGATGTGTCGACACCACTTTTCTGGAATGTCGACACCTATTCTCTAGATGTGTCGACACCACTTTTCTGGAATGTCGACACCAATTCTCTAGATGTATCGACACCACTTTTCTGGAATGTCGACACCAACTATTATGTGTCGACACAGATAACTTCTTGTGTCGACATAATTTTACTTAGCCAAATTTTGTAAACTAATTTATGTTCAACATACCTATTTCAATTTTGAAATTATTGAATTTAGTTTCATCTAAAGGCTTAGTAAACATGTTAGCTAGTTGTAAATCAGTACTAATAAATTCTAAAGAGATATACTCTTTCTCTACATGGTCTCTAATAAAATGGTACCTTATTTCTATATGCTTTATTCTACTATGAGAAACTGGATTATGTGCAATAGAAATAGCACTAGTAGAATCACATAATAATGGGATTCTACTTACCTGGATACCATAGTCTTCCAACTGATACTGTATCCATAATAGTTGTGCACAGCAACTTCCAGCAGCAACATACTCTGACTCAGCTGTGGAAATAGCCACACTGGTCTGCTTCTTACAGCTCCAAGACACCAATCTTCCTCCTAGAAATTGACAGGTGCCTGTAGTACTTTTCATATCCACTTTGCAACCTGCAAAGTCTGCATCTGAATAACTCATTAGTAGAAAATCTCTATTCCTAGGATACCAAAGGCCTAGATTAGGTGTGCCCTTAAGATATCTCAAAATCCTTTTTACTGCAGTAAGATGAGATTCTTTAGGGCAGGATTGGTACCTAGCACAGACACATGTAGAATACATGATATCTGGTCTATTAGCAGTCAGATATAGAAGGGAGCCAACTATTCCTCTATACAAAGTTTCATCTACAAGTTTCCTTGCATCATCTTTACTAAGAGATACACTTGTCCCCATTGGAGTTCTCATGGTAGTGGATGATTCCATACCATACTTTTAATTAACTCTAGGGTGAACTTAGACTGGGATATGGACAAGCCATCTTCAGTCTGTCTTACTTGGAGACCCAAGAAGAACTTAAGTTCTCTCATACTGCTCATTTCAAATTTTCCTTGCATAAGTTTTGCAAACTTTCTACAAAGGTTACTTTCAGTAGACCCAAATATTATGTCATCAACATATATTTGGACTAGGATTATCTTTCCTTTGGATTCCCTAAGGAATAAAGTCTTATCTATTTTTCCCCTTGAGAATTTGTTCTCAATGAGGAAAGTAGAAAGGGTTTAATACAAAGCTGTTGGGGATTGTTTCAACCCATACAAAGCTTTCTTAAGTCTATAAACATAAGTAGGATAGAGTGGATCAACAAAACCTGAGGGCTGCTCTACATAAACCTCATCTTTTAAGTCTCCATTTAAGAATGCAGACTTAACATCCATCTGAAATACCTTGAAACCTTGATATGTTGCATAGGCTAAAAATAACCTGATAGCTTCCAGTCTTGCCACGGGGGCAAAAGTCTGATCAAAATCTATGCCCTCCTCCTGTCTGTATCCTTTGGCAACTAGTCTTGCTTTGTTCTTCACTATGATCCCACTCTCATCAAGCTTGTTTCTATATATCCACTTTGTTCCTATGACATTGTGGCCCTTTGGTTTTGGAAACAAATCCCAGACCTTGCACCTTCTGAAGTGATTTAACTCTTCCTGCATGACATCAATCCAGTATGGGTCTTTAACAGCTTCTTCAAATCTCTTGGGTTCCACTTGAGATAAGAAGCTAGAGCAAAGAACTGTGTTCAAGTTCCTGCTCCCTGTTTGTACTCCTTGTCTAGGATCACCAATGATTTGGTGTGCAGATGATCCTTCAAATGTCTAACTGCTGGAGGTAATCTATCAGCAGTTTGATCTTCTCCAATCTCTTCTTCATGTTGCACCTCATGGTCTTCATCAGCATCTTGAATGTCTTGTACTCCCTCTGGACAACAACTACCATTTTCCACATCCTACTTAGCAGTTGGAACTTCTCTGATAGTAAGCTGGTCCATCTTCTGCTGTATACCTATGGAGCTACAAGAACTACTTGGCAACTCACTGTTAATAAGTCTAGTTTCATCAAAGATAACATGAACTGACTCTTCTACAACTTGAGTAGCCAAGTTGTATACCCTATAAGCCTTACTATTGTTGCTGTACCCAACAAATATCTCATCTTGGGATTTGGCAGCAAACTTAGTTAGGTGAGATTTGCCATTGTTAAGTATATAGCACTTGCAACCAAAGATCCTAAAATAGGATAAGTTTGGTTTTCTGCCTTTCACAATCTCATAGGGTGTCCTTTTGTGGTTTTTGGTGATAGAAGCCCTATTGAGCACATAACATGCAGTGTTAACTGCCTCAGCCCAGAAATATTCTAGGAGAGAAGTATCACTCAATAGAGTTCTTCCAGCCTCAATCAATGTACTATTCTTTCTCTCAGCAATGCCATTTTACTGAGATGTTTTAGGTGAGGAGAATTCCTGATGAATCCCAAACTCTTCACACAGCCTTATCATACTTTCAGATTGGAATTCAGTTCCATGGTCACTTCTGATTTTGACCACTGAACCATCTAATTCATTCTGAATTTGTTTGACAAAATTGTAGAAGACCTTTGGGGTTTCAAATTTCTGTCTCAGAAAGAATACCCATGAGAATCTAGAATAGTCATCTACAACCACAAAAGTATATACCTTCCTACGTAGGCTTTGAACTGGCATAGGACCAAATAAATCCATATACAAGAGATACAAGCACCTCACTGAATCCTTAGTTTCAAGGTTATGAAAGGTGGATCTAGTCTGCTTGCCTTTTTGACAAGCTGAGCATATCCCATCCTTAACACACTTAACTTGAGGACCATTCCTCACTAACTCTTTGCTAAAGAGTTGGCCAATGGTCTTGTAGTTAAAATGGGCTAGCCTCTTGTGCCACTTGACACAATGAGAGACTTTCTCATCAGCCATAAGACAGATAGGAGAATTCTTATTCTCACACACAAAGTCTAGACAATATACATTTCTTTTTCTATATCTAGTCAATGTGACATCTTGATCACTTGACCTTTTGATATGACACTCATTCTTGACAAATGAAATGTCATAACCTAAATCACTCAGCTGACTTATGCTAATAAGATTATGTTTCAAACCCTTAATATAGGTCACTTGAGTGATTGTAACTGAGTTATTAGAAATGTTACCAAAACCTTTGATGACTCCCTTTTCAGAACCACCAAAGATAACTTTAGGCCCATTCAACATAGGTGAGTAGTCCTTCAGCAATCCCCTTGTTCCGGTCATATGCATGGAACATCCACTGTCCAAGTACCATATATGGGTATGGCAACTTGGACACACCTGCAACACAGATTACTTAACCTTAGAACCCAAATAATTTTTGGTTCATTGGTTCAAGTTAGTCTGAAACTTAACAAATCTGCCTGTAGTTTTTCTTACAGGCAGACTGCTATTCTCCTTGACACTGAAATTGTGCCAACAGTCTAAGGCAAAGTGGCCTATCTTGCCACAATACAAGCACTCAAACTTATTATACCTCTTTTTAGGTATAACCTTAGCTGTATTATTTACAACAGATCTATTGTTCTGTGCTGGGGCTTTGCCTTTAGAATTGGACTTAGCAGTCCATGCAGTTTTCTTATAGCCTAATCCTGCCTTACCCTTTTGAGACACAAACTCATCAATCAAGTGTAATACAGATTTTGGCTTAGAAAAACTAGCCACAATCTCCTTCTCTTTCAGAAGTCTGTTTTCCAGACTTTTAATCTGATCATTCTTGAATGTGATTGTTCCCATTTGAATAACAGTTATGTTCTTCAATCTGACAATCTCATTCAACTTTTGATACAGCAACTTTTCTGAATCAGATGCAGCCAACTTAAGAGCTGCGATTTCCTTAGCCTGATACTTGGCCAGATTTTTGCTTCTCTTAAGTGCCTGCAATAGGTCTCCATATTCATCTATCAGCTGATGAATATCTCCTTCAAATTCAGACTCATCTTCATCTCTTAATGAAGATGCATCTAATTCTGACCCAGTGAAATAATCAGAATCTACAGATACACATTTTACCTTACTGGGACCAGGCTGATCCTGGCACTTGTCTTCTTCAGAAACTACCATCAATCCTTTGCACTGATGGTCTTCCTGCTCATAGATAGAGTCCAGTAATTGCATGAACTCATCCTCTTCTTCTGCAAACAGACCAATATATGCCTCATCCTCAGTTTCTGACTCTGAAGTTGATTGATCTGTCAAGCTTTTCTCTTTCTCAGCAACCAAGGATTTCTCCTTCTTGCACTTGTACTATGACTTCTTTCTATTAGCAGACTCTTTTCTCTTATCTAGACAGTCAGCCACAACATGTCCAGCTTTGTTGCAGTAGTAGTATATAATCTTGGATGTAGTTGACTTACTTGGCCTAGTCCTATTCCTGTCCTTCCTGGATGATTTCCTCTTTTGATAATAATCATCCTTGGACTGAGATGTGGAAGGCTTAGATTTGCACTGTTTCTTCTTCAAGAATCTTTGGAACTGCCTTGTAAATGCTGCAAAGTCTTCATCTGAATTTCTACTATCTGAACTGGGATTATCTGAATTATCTGAGATAATTTCTACATCTCTCTTAGGAAAAGATGGAAACATTTTCCTATTCTGTCTTGTAGCTTCAACCTTGAAAGCCACTGACTTTTCTTTATAGTCACCTTTTGTGTTTTTCTCTTCCTCCTTTCTAGCTAACAGCTGCATCTCATATGACAGCAATTTTCCAAACAGTGTTGGAGGAGATATCTCAGCCAGTCTGACCACTTCTCTTATGGCACAGATTTTTGTATCCCAATCCTTAGTCAATGATCTAAGGAATTTATCAATTAACTCATAAGTACTGAACACTCTTTCATATGACATCAGTTCATTGATTATCCTATAGAACTTCTTATAGCATTCAATAATACTTTCAGACTTGGCTTGTCTGAAACTCTCATATTCTTGATTAAGCATAGATTTTCTATCTTGCCTAACCTCTTCAGAACCCTCAATGTAGACTATCAATGTGTCTCACATTTCCTTGGAGGTTTTGCAATGAATTAGATTCTGGAAAGTTGAATCATCAATGACACTTACTATAATATTATGGGCTCTTTTATCCATTATTGCCAAGATGATTTCATCCTTAGTCATCTCTGAGAAATCCTTTGGAATTCTTTGATTGGCATCAAGTACAGAAACCTTCATTGGAATATAAGGTCCTTCCTTAACTGTTATATAGATTCTAGGATCAGATGCCTCCATAAATAATCTGACCCTTTCCTTCCAGATTCCAAATATTTCTTTCCTGCAAATGGGCAATTTCATTGAACCAAGTTCTTTATGGTTCTCTCCTGAACCTATTTTCTTGATCTTAATTACTGCCTTACAAATATCACTCAGACTGTTAAGTCTAACTTTGAGGAACCTCCCTCTGATATCACATGAAAGAATTAGTTCCTAACTACCTAGAGGGGGGGTGAATAGGTGTAATTCCTTTTTATTCTAAGGCAGCAAATCTATTCAGTTAAATACTTAACAACAGATAAATCTATAGCAACCACAGCACAGATTCACAGATTCACAACAACACAGATTGCACACATGTTTTATAGTGGTTCCCCAAGGTCTGGGTACATCCACTTTCTACCTTCGCCTATCTAGCAGTGTGCTAGATTCGGCCTAACTTCTTCTCTTCACCTCAGATCCTCAGATCTTACAGTAGCTCAGAACCCCAACATGGCTCCTACAACTCAGAGTGAGTCCACGCTCCTACAGCTCAGGCAAACTACACTACCTCAGCCTTCAACAAGGCCTACAACTCAGAGATCACAATCTCCTATAACGCAGGCTCACAGCCCTACCTCAGCCTTCAACAAGGCCTACAACTCAGAGAAAATACTCTCATACACTCAGCCTTTATAAATACAGGCTTACAACTCAGATCTCTTAAAGATCCTACAGATAATTGATTTCATAATGTATATTACCACCACCCAGGTAGAGAGAGACAGGATGGATGGCTTCTTGATCAGTTCTTGAAAGAATCTGATGGCAGAGAACAACCTCCCTTAGCTTTCTTCAAAGCTTCTTGAATCTGAACTCAGTAGGGTTGATCTCCTTTGAAGTTGATCTTCAATCAGCTTCTTTCTTGATATTCATATCTCAATCTGAATCCTTCTTGGAAGCCTGGTTCAGCAACTGCACTTCACTTCAATAGATGGAGCTCTCTCTCTCCAAATTCTTCTTAGATCTTCTCACGAAAATCTTCTTAATTCTGTATATGTATATTCTTTTTCAATCTCCTCTGTCTGTCCCTATTTGTTGAAGGAGAATGCCTTTATATAGACTTTCTCCATGGTAACCGGCTGATCCGGTTTCTAACAACCTTCTGACAGCTCTGACAGTTGCAGTAGACCGGTTGGTAACGGCAGCTGTCAAGTCATCCAGTCACTTCTTGAAATTCTGTCTGTCAGCAAAGTGTCGAGACTGAACTTCATCATGTGTCGACACAAGTAAACTAAGTGTTGACACAAGCCTTGAAGATGTCGACATGGCTTCCTTAGTGTTGACACTGCTTCTCGACACTGCATCTGTAGAATGTGTCGACAATGATTCTGTGTGTCGACACAATTACTTCTTCTCTTTAACTTTATTGAAACTATACAGTGTGTTGACACAAGTCCTGTGTGTCGACATAGTTGATGTCGACAAAGTCTTCTGTGTGTCGACACTGCCTCTGTGTGTCGACACAGTCACTTCTTTTATTTAACTTTGTTAAAACTCTGCAGTGTGTCCACACAAGTCCTGTGTGTCGACACAGTTGATGTTGACAAAGTCTTCTATGTGTCGACACTGCCTATGTGTGTCGACACAGTCACTTCTTTTCTTTAACTTTGTTGAAACTCTGCAGTGTGTCGACACAAGTCTGTGTGTTGACACAGTTGATGTCGACAAAATCTTCTGTGTGTCGACACTGCCTCCGTGTGTCGACACAGCTGATATCGACTAAGTTTTTCTGTGTGTTGACTCTGCCTCTGTATTTCGACACAGTTTCTTCAGGTGTTGACACAGCCTTTCCAAGTGTCGACACAAATAACTCCAAGTGTCAACACAGCTTTTCTCCAGTGTCGACACAAGCCTTTATAAGTGTCGACACAGCTTCTTCTGTTGTCGACACATGGACTTAGAAACTTTTTCTTGCATTCTTGCATTTTCTTAACCTTCACATATAACTCAAAACAACATCAAATATACCTTGATGTATATCATTGAATAGGGTGAGGCTTCTTCAAATCTGGTACACATTTTCCAATGTACCCAATAGTGATGATGTTGTGCCATAGGCAGACCATGGTGATCCTCACCTTTGTCTTCTATCTCTTGGCCCATTTCTAGCTTCCTAGGGTTTTATCATGACCTAGTCATGACCAAAACCACTCTTAGGGGTCTAGTTGGAAATGGGATGTTACAGAAACGATCAGTCCAAGTATTGCAAGTTTCATCGAACTACAGGACACACCGCCAAGGACTGTGCCCGCCTGAAGGAGGAAATCGAGCGCCTGGTCCTCTTAGGACTTCTCGGAAGATTTTGCAGGGACGCATACAGGACCAGTAAGACTCGCCTAGGCCACCTAGAGATCAGTAGAACGTCCCGCTGGGAGGAGCGGGTGGTAGGCAGCTGGTCGAAAATATCGAAACCATTGCCAGATCACTCGTTCTTTTGGCTCAAATCCTCTCAATAGGCACACAAGGATGCTTCCATGAAGACAAGAAGTGCAGACAAGACACCACCATAACCTTCGAAGATGAAGACCTCATCGAGCTCCGAACATCTCACCAAGATCCTCTCGTGATCAGCACCGAGGTCAGGGATCTCTACTATAATGTCAAGCGAATTCTCGTCGACAACGGAAGCTCAGTCGACATACTATTCGACTCCACCCTTCAGAGCATGAAGCTCTCCAGGCCGCATCTGACACCGGCCGACGGACCCGTGTACGACTTCGACAACCATCCAGCCATGGTACTGGGCATGATTACCCTCCCAGTTACCATGGGGAATTTCCAAGGCAAGTGACACACGAAGTCCAGTTCATCATGGTAGATTCAAGCTCCGCCTACAACGCCATTTTCGGGAGGCCCGTCCAGTCCATCTTCAAAGTTATCCCCTCTATTCCTCACCTAGCTATGAAGTTCCCCACTCCGGGAGAAATCAGAGTCGTCCGTGACAATTAGGAGGCCTGCAGGAATTGTTATTCCAAGCAAGCACAACCAACCAAGGCCACCACATCGAACATTGACGACTTCAATCTACGCAATAAGGAGATATTGCAGCGGGGGATGCCTATTAAGGGGCTGATCGAAGTCCCCCTCTCTCCAACAAACCCGACTCGCACCGTCCAGCTCGTGTCGCTCTTGCCATAATGAGAGAAAGAGGAACTGACAGCCTATCTTCAGAGGAACAAGGATATCTTTGTCTAGGCTCTAGAAGATATGCCTGGCATAGACCCTCACATCATTCAGCACTCTCTCAACATCAGCCCGACATGCAAACCTATCATCCAGAAAAAGAGAAACTTTGCTCCAGAACATCTCCAGGCAATTGAAGAAGTGGGGAGGCTCCTCAATGCATGTTTCATCCAGGAAGTAAAATACCCTACCTGGGTAGCTAATATTGTCCTAGTAAAGAAGTCTTCAGGAAATTGGAGGATGTGCGTGGATTACACCAACCTCAATCAAGCTTGCCCCAAAGACAGCTTCCCGCTCCCAAGAATTGATCAGTTAGTTGATTCGACCGTCGGGCACCAACTCCTCAGCTTCATGGATGCATACTCCGGGTACATCCAAATTCGAATGAACCCTACGGACGAGGAGTATACCGTCTTCCGAACTGACAAAGGGTTTACTGTTACAAGGTAATGCCCTTTGGGCTCAAGAATGCAGGAGCTACCTATCAACGGCTCATGAACAAGGCTTTTAAAGAACTTATCGGCAAGACGATGGAGGTATATGTTGACGATATGCTGATGAAGAGCATTCTTCAGGAAGGTAATTTGGAAGATCTCGAGAAGTGTTTTAAGATCCTTCGACAGTACGGAATGAGGCTTAACCCCACTAAGTATGCCTTCGGGGTAACGTCGGGAAAATTACTGGGGTTCATGGTAACCTAGCAGGGGATAGAGGCCAGCCCCGAGAATATTAAGGCCCTGGAAGACATGTCACCACCTCGATCCCTTAAAGAAGTGCAACGATTGAACGAGAGAATTACAGTGCTCTCTCGGTTCTTGGCACGGACCGGGGATAAATACCTTCCCTTCTTAAAGATTCTTCGGGGAGCTAGAACTCAAGTTTCCAGTGGACAGACGAATGACAATAATGTCAATCAGCTTTCGAGTCGCTGAAACAGTACCTGGCCTCCCCTCCGCTTCTATCAAAGCCAGCCCCTTGAGAGACTCGTTTTTTGTACCTTGCTATCACACCGAGCGCACTAAGCTCCGTGTTGGTAAAAGGCAAAGTTGGGATTCAACGCCCCGTCTACTACCTTAGTAAGATCCTCTCGGACACTAAAACCCGGTATCCGGTCGCTGATAAGACAGGTCTGGCACTCGTTTTCTCAGCAAGGAAACTTCGTCCCTACCTCCAGGCCCACACCATCAAATTATTGACCGTGCAATCTCTTCGTGCTATTCTTCAAAAGCCCGAGGCATCTGGCCGGCTGGTTAAGTGGGCGGTTGAGCTAGGTGAATTTGATATTCACTTCATGTCGCTCCCCGTCATTAAATCTCAGGTCTTAGCAGACTTCATCGTTGAAAATACCTTGCCAACGAAGCCAGGAATCGCACCAACAGAGCTAGCACAAGGGTGGACCATGTATGTTGATGGATCTTCCAGAGTAGAAGGCGCCAGAGCAGGCTGCTTCTCATAAGCCCAGAGCTCATCACTTTAGAGTACGGACTCCGGTTGAAGTTTTTGCCCCTAATAACATAGTAGAATATGAAGTGAAAGAAATAGTGCCTAACCACCTATAGGGGGGTGAATAGGTGTACTTTTTCTTTTTACTTTAAAGACAACAAATATGTTGTATATACTAAGCAGCAAATGTAAATTTTACAGCTATCAGCACAACAATCACAGGAATAAACATTCACAGAGTGCACACAGATTTTATAGTGGTTCCCCAAGGTCTGGGTACATCCACTTTCCCCCTTCGCCTATCTAGTAGTGTACTAGATTCGGCCTAACTTCTGCACTTCTCCTCAGATCCTCAGATCTTACAGCTCAGAACCCCAAACAGGTTCCTACAACTCAGAGTGTTCCCACTCCTATAACTCAGGCAAATAGCCCTACCACTCAGTCTTCAACAAGACCTACACTCAGGCTTAACAGCCCTACCTCAGCCTTCAACAAGGCCTACACTCAGAGAATAGATTCTCCTACACTCAGGCTAAAAAGCCCTACCTCAGCCTTTATAAATTTAGGCTTACAACTCAGATCCCTTAGGATCCTACAAAAAGATAATAAAGAGTTTTAGGTCACCACTCTGTTTGAGAGAATGAAGAGGGCAACCTTCTTGATCAGTTCTTGATAGCACTGATTCCTGAGATCAGATTTGTCTTTGCTTTCTTCAAGGCTTCTTGAGTCTGAACTCAATAAAAGTTGATCTTCTTGAAGTAGACCGTCTGGCAACTTCCTTCTTAAGATGATGAATTAAATCTTGATCCTTCTTTGCAGTCTGGTTCAGAACCTGCTTCTTAAGAGATTTGATTAAACAAGTCTCTTTCTTGACTTCAATTACTGGAGTTCTCTCTCTCCAAGTAAATCTGAAGTTTCTTCAAAATACTGATTTACAGTTTTCTCTGGATCTGTATTGATCTTCTTAATCATCTGAAAATCTCTTGTTTCTATTGAAGGAGAAAGCTTTTATATAGTCTTCCTCTATGGTAACCGGCTGATTCGGTTTCTAACAACTTACTGACAACTTTGACGGGTGTAGTTGACCGGTTGAAATGGCAGGTGTCAAGTCATCCAGTCACTTCTTGAAATCACTGTCTCTGACTGAAAGTGTCGAGACTGTTCTTCATTATGTGTCGACACAAATAGACTAAGTGTCGACACAAGTGAACTAAGTGTCGACACATGCCTTGGTGGTGTCGACACAACTTCCTTTGTTGTTGTGACAGCTTCTCGACACTTCTTCTATTGAATGTGTCGACACTGATTGAGTGTGTCGACACAAGTACTTCTTCTTTAAAACTTAGTTGAATTCTGCTGTGTGTCGACACATCTCCTTTGTGTCGACACAACTTCTTTTATTATTGATACTAGCTTAGTGTCGACACATCTCCTTTGTGTCGACACAAGTACTTCTTTACTTTAACTGTGTTGAAACTTGCTGTGTGTCGACACAAGTCCTATGTGTCGACACAGTTGATGTCGACAATGCCTTCAGTGTGTTGACACAGCTTCCTGGTGTCGACACGTTGGATGTCTACTAAGCTTCTCTGGGTGTCGACACCGCCTCTAAGTGTCAACATGATATATGTTGAGTATTCTTCATAGTGTGTCGACACTGCCTGTATATGTCGACACTTTTCTTCTGGTGTCAACTCTACCTTTCCTGTTGTCGACACAAATACTCCAAGTGTCGACACAACTTCTCTAGGTGTCGACACAAGCCTTCATAAGTGTCGACACTGCTTCTCTAGGTGTCGACACATGGACTTAGAAACTTTTCTGCATTTCCTGCAATTACTTAACCTGCACATATAAACTCAAAGCACATCAAATACACCTTGATGTATATCATTGAGTAGGGTGAGGCTTCTTCAAATCTGGTACACATTTTCCAATGTACCCAACAATCTCCCCCTATTTGGAGAAGTCATAACCCTTAGTTAAAGATATACATCATTCATAACAAATACTCAATATGATGTATAACAGTATTATATGATAGAGTAAATACTAAACAAAACATGTATAAACAATCTTCACAGAATAACAATGTAATAGATTGAACATTAAACATTGTTTTGTTACAACTTCCAATAGTTTCATGAACAAAAGTTTACATAGATGTTTTAATACTAAAGACTACAAAATGTAAACTTAAGAAAATTCTATTCTATGGCTGCTCTGGCTCGTTGATGACAATGCCCTTTCCAGATTGAATCTTGGCTTGAACTAGAGCATCAGTGTCATCAGCAGGCTTCTTGCCCTTAAGATCTCTCTTCTTCTGTTCTTCAGCCCTTATCTTTTGTCTCTCAAAATAATGATAAGGCTTAGGGAAATACTTGCTAGGCTCCTGTGCATTAGGAGGTAGCTTCCCAAGTTTAGCCTTTCTTTTATATTGTACTATGACTTCTTGCCGGGCTTCATGTTTTCTCCATTCTTGCTCAGAGTACCACTTACCCCTCTCTAGGATATTATCCTTTGCAGCCTTCCAAGCAGTCAGTATGATATTTCTAGAAGTAGGGCTCCACTGCTCAAAATCTGGCCTTAACTCAGCCTGTTCTCTGAACCTCTTCTTGGACAAAAGGGTTTCTTGCTCTTTTAATACTGCCTCTAGCACAGGCTGGTCTACTTTCTCAATGATAATATTTTTATTTATCTCTGGAATGATATACATTGAGTGGACTTCATGATGTATCATTTCAAAATCGGCAGGAGGATAGATCACCTGAGCAACTTCAGCTTGGTCTCCTCCAAAATATGCAGGATGTATATCAGATTCTGCTACATTGTCATCATCATAAAGTGGTGGATGCCCAAGAGTGGCTCTGATGCTATTGGAAATCCATTTAGCATGATCAGATCCAGCTTTGACTAGTACTCACTCCCCCCTTTATGACTTCTCGAGCCACATGATCTCTAAAATCATCCTTCTGAAACCTGATCTATTCATCTATATAATTAACTCCATCTTTATAAAAACCCATCAACTTCAGCAGTAGTCCAGAAATAACCTTTTGAGAATCTATAATAGCATTTTTTACAGCAGTTATGCCTGCTTGGAAATCCTTATCAAACTTTTCCTTATCAAATTCTGGCTTGGCTATAGAATTATCAGCAGTTAGGGTAGTTGCAATTTTCTTTATTTCAGTAACAATTGCATTGTGAGAAGCAGTCAGATTATCATTCATCCTAATCTGATTTTCCAGGACATATCCTTGTTTTACTGCCATATCATCCACCTGTGTCTTTATCTTTTCTTGATGAGTGGCTAGGTAAACCACTGCATTACCTCCTTTATGAAAATAGTCAGTCATTTCCTTTTTATTTTGATTCACTTCAAATCTTATAGATTTTATGTCTTGAGCCAGATCAAATTGAAGCGACTTATGTCCTTCATCCATATATTTCTCTAGAGCCTTCCTTTACTCATCCATTTTGATCTGCAAAGCCACCAACAATGAACTATAATTAGCAGTTGAAGCTTGTTGTGGAGCAATAGTTTGTAAAGCTTTCTTGTAGGTATGGCTTCTCCTTTTGAAAACCATATCTTAGCTCTAGCAGCCTCTTCATCCTCAGAAGTAGAAGTACTGGTAATGTCTACTCTAACTTTAGGACTAGGATGCAAGTCCTGTGTAGTCTTAGGTAACTCCCCCTGCACCCTTTGCTCCTCATTCTCATTTCTTGCAGTCTCCTCATGAAACTCTACATGCTCCCCCTCAAGATTGACCTTCTCCCCCTCAAAAGCTGCTTTCTCTCCCTCAAAATCAGTCTGTAATAAATCAGGGAACAGCACTTTTAGAGTAAACTCCTGTTGAGTATGGACTGGAGAATCTCTTATCTCAGGAGCATTATCAGCAACTGATGTGTCTTCCGTGACAACATCTTGTGGTTGACTATGTAACTGAGTTTGCTGATCAACATTAATTAAAGACCCAGTTAATACTTCATCCTCAATATAAAAAATTGATTGATTAACTTCATTGATTACCTCAAGAATGGTTTGTGTTGCCCTTTCACTGTCTAGGTGAGTTGGCTCATCCACATGTTGAGGCTCCCCCTG
Organism: Platanthera guangdongensis; assembly: GCA_039583875.1. Lineage (NCBI taxonomy): Eukaryota > Viridiplantae > Streptophyta > Magnoliopsida > Asparagales > Orchidaceae > Platanthera > Platanthera guangdongensis. The sequence continues at coordinate 42,907,602 of CM077162.1, forward strand.
GAGTGAATCCAGGTGGATGGGGATAGCAGATGGTAGCTCCCCCTGCCTCTGTGCATCTTCAGTTCATACTGGTGACCTTCCAGTATTATCAGCTTCTTCCTTATCAGCTTCATCCTCATTAGAACTGAAAACTACTTGCTCCTCTGAGCTACTTGAGGATTCAGGAGTCACAATGGCTTTCTTCTTCTTCTTCTGTTGAGGAACTTCCTTTTCTGGAGTAGGCACGTCTTTAATTAACACCCTATCCCACCTTGAGATAATCCTAACATCCATTCTCCTCATGTGATTTATCTTAGAACCTACAGCTTGGTTCATCACTTCTGGAATAGTTCCAGCCAAGTATAAACTCATAATTCTACCCAGATTAGGCTTCTTCAGACTTTTCTTAATCTTGTCAAACATTACTGCTGACCAATCAGTTTTCAGTTTGAAAATGATCCTTGTCATTAAACTGAACATGTGAGCTGATATCCTATCATACCCACCTGGCTTGCACAGAATCACCTTCCCTACTACTTCAGACAAGAACTTGCCTTGCATGTTCATGCCTTTCCTGTTAAAAACTGATCCAATCTTCATGGTTGAATCAAGTCCACACCATTGCAGTGCCTCCCTTATCTTAGATGTAGGTACATCTTCTTCCTCTTTAGTTCTTGGTAGATGTAGAACTTTTCTTAGACTCTTCTGGGTGAGTTTTACTTTTTCTCCATGGACTATGGATTTATTCTTGAGTCCAGTGTCATCAAGGGTAGCTGCAACAAAGAATTCGAGTACCTCCTTCTTCCAAATCTTGACTGGCTATGAAACTAGATACTCCAACCCAGTCTCTGCAACTAGGGTTACAACACCTTAAATTTCTGGTTCTGCATCGTCAAAGGCATGACGTACTAGCTCATAACCTTCATTGATGTTCTCTTCTAGCTTGGGCGCCATTAGGGTTTGGGGAAATCTTGTATTTAGAGAAGAGAGATGTCTACACACAAGTTTGGTCTCGAAACTATGGTGAGCGTGTCGACAAATAATGTGGATGACCTATTTATACCTGTCTAAAATCGAAGGTGAAAAGGCGCGTCGAAAAACTTTAAATGTGTCAACACTGTTGAAAAGTGCCGACACTTACTTCTAATGTCTCGACAACTATGCGTCGACACAAATATAGTCGACAGAATATATGTGTCGACACTTATACTTCTCAGCTCGACGATTAGTCGATACTTCACTCGACGATATTAGTGTTAAAACTAAGTGTCGACACCACCCTGGATGTGTTGGCACCTACTCTGGATGTGTCGACACCATTTCTCTGAAGTGTCGACACAGACTTTCTAGATGTGTCGACACCATTTCTCTGAAATGTCGACACCACTTCTATGTGTCGACACAGACAACTCCTTGTGTCGAAACTATTTCACTTAGCCAATTTTATGAACCTACTCTAAGTTTAACATTCCTAATTCAATTTTAAAATTATTGAATTTGGTTTCATCTAGGGGCTTAGTAAACATATCAGGAATCTGATTATCTGTTTTAACATATTCTAGAGAAATGTCCTCGTTTTCTACATGTTCTCTAAGAAAATGGTATTTAATTTCTATGTGCTTAGTCCTACTATGTGAGACAGGATTATTTGCAATAGAAATGACACTTGTAGAATCACAAAATAAAGGTGTTCTACTTACTTGAATACCATAGTCTCCTAGCTGGTGTTGAATCCATAATAACTGTGCACAGCAACCTCCTGCTGCCACATACTCTGACTCAGCTATGGAGATTGCCACACTGGTCTGCTTCTTACTGCTCCAAGACATCAGCCTTCCTCCTAGAAATTGACAGGTTCCTGTAGTACTCTTTCTATCTTCCTTACAACCTGCAAAATCTGCATCTGAATAACCTGTTAGTAGAAAATATCTATTCCTAGGGTACCAAAGGCCTAGATATGGTGTGCCCTTAAGATATCTCAAAATCCTTTTAACTGCAGTCAGATGAGATTCTTTAGGGCATGCTTGGTACCTAGCACAGACATATATAGCATACATGATATCTGGTCTACTAGCAGTCAGATATAATAGGGAGCCAACTATCCCTCTATACAAAGTTTCATCTACAGGTTTCCCTGCATCATCTTTGCTTAGAGACACACTTGACCCCATAGGAGTTTTCATGGTAGTGGATGATTCCATACCATACTTCTTTATTAACTATAGGGTGAACTTAGACTGGCATATGGACAAGCCATCTTCAGTCTGTCTACCTTGGAGACCCAAGAAGAACTTAAGTTCCCTCATACTACTCATTTCAAATTTTTCTTGCATAAGTTTTGCAAACTTCCTGCAGAGATTACTTTCAGTAGACCCAAATATTATGACATCCACATAAATTTGGACTAGAATTATCTTACCTTTAGATTCCCAAAGGAATAGAGTCTTGTCTATTTTCCCCCTTGAAAATTTGTTCTCAATGAGGAAACTAGACAGGGTTTCATACCAAGCCCTTGGGGCTTATTTCAACCCATACAATGTTTTCCTAAGTCTATAAACATAATCAGGTTTAAGAGGATCAACAAAACCTGAGGGCTGCTCTACATAGACTTCTTCCTTTAGATTTCCATTTAGGAAAGCTGACTTTACATCCATTTGAAATACCTTGAACCCTTGATATGTTGCATAAGCAAGGAACATCCTGATTGCCTCCAGTCTTGCTACTGGAGCAAAGGTTTGATCAAAATCAATACCTTCTTCCTCCCTATATCCCTTTGCAACAAGTCTAGCTTTATTCTTTATGATGATTCCATTCTCATCCAATTTGTTCCTAAAGATCCACTTTGTTCCAATGATATTGTGGTCTTTGGGTTTAGGAATAAGCTTCCAGACCTTGCACCTCCTGAACTGATTCAGCTCCTCTTGCATGGCCTCAATCCAATGAGGGTCTAGAACTGCTTCTTTAAATTTCTTTGGTTCCACTTGTGATAGGAAACTGGAGTAAAGAACTGTACTCAAATTCCTGCTTCTTGTTTGCACACCTTGTCTTGGATCACCAATTATCTGATTGGCTGGATGATCCTTTAAGTGTCTATTAGCTGGAGGTAGTCTTTCTTCAGGCTGAACACCTCCAGCCACTTCATTAAGTTGCACCTCTTGATCTTTTTCAGCATCTAGAGGATCTTGTACTCCCCCTGGACAGCAGCCACCATTTTCCACTTGCTGAGTTTCAGTAGAATCTTCTGCAATGGTAAGCTTGTCCATTCTCTCATTTAAACCTGTAGAACTGCAAACACTACTTGGCAATTCATTGTTAATGAGTCTTGTTTCATCAAAGACTACATGTACAGACTCTTCTACAACTTGAGTAATCAAGTTGTAGACTCTATAAGCCTTACTATTGTTGTTGTACCCAACAAATATCTCCTCTTGGGATTTGGCAGCAAACTTGGTTAGATAAGACTTATCATTGTTAAGTATATAGCATTTGCAACCAAAGATCCTGAAATAGGATAAATTTGGTTTTCTGCCCTTCACAATCTCATAGGGAGTCTTTTTGTGGCACTTGGTGATAGTAGCCCTATTGATCACATGACATGCAGTATTTACTGCCTCAGCCCAGAAATACTCTGGGAGAGAAGTGTCACTCAATAGAGTTCTACCAGCCTCTATCAATGTTCTATTCTTCCTTTCAGCAATACCATTTTGCTGAGGTGTTCTTGGTGAAGAAAATTCTTGAAAAATCCCAAAATCTTCACACAGTTTTGTCATACTTTCAGACTGAAATTCAGTACCATGGTCACTTCTGATTTTGACCACTGTACTATCCAACTCATTCTGAATTTGTTTAACAAAACTATATAAGATACTTGAGGTTTCAGATTTTTGTCTTAGGAAGAACACCCAGGAATATCTTGAATAGTCATCTACTACCACAAATGTGTAGACCTTCCTACCTAGACTGTGAACTGGCATAGGACCAAAAAGATCCATATGCAAGAGGTATAGACACCTCACATAATCCTTGTTCTCAAGGCTATGAAAGGTGGATTTGGTCTGCTTGCCTTTTTGACAAGCTGAGCATATCCCATCCTTTATATACTTAACTTAAGGACCATTCCTCACTAACTCTTTGCTAAAGAGTTGGCCAATAGTCTTGTAATTAAGATGGACTAGCCTCTTGTTCCATTTTACATAATGAGAGACTCTCTCATTAGCTACAAGACAAATGTGAGAAACATTGTTCTCACACACAAAGTCAAGACAATAAACATTCCTTTTCCTATAACCTGTCAAAATGATCTTTTGATCACTTGACCTTTTGATATGACAACCATTCTTGACAAATGAGATGTCATATCCTAAATCACTCAGCTGACTTATGCTAATGAGGTTGTGTTTCAAACCCTTTACATAGGCCACTTGAGTGATAGTAATTTGATTACTAGAAATGTTACCAAAGCCTTTGATGATCCCTTTTTCTGAACCACCAAAGATTACTTTAGGGCCACCCATGATAGGTGTATAGTCCTTCAGCAATCTCCTTATTCCAGTCATGTGCCTGAAACATCCACTGTCCAAGTACCATATAGGGGCATGGCCACTTGGACTCACCTGCAAAATAGATTACTTAACCTTAGAACCCAAATAACTTTTGGGACCTTGGTGCAAGTTAGTTTGACTTTTAACAAAACTACCTGTAGCTCTTCTAGCAGGCAGTTTGCTATTCTCTTTGACACTAGAATTGTGCCAACAATCTAAGGCAAAGTGGCCTATCTTGCCACAACACCAGCACTCAAACCTGTTGTACCTTTGTTTAGGTACTACCCTGGCTGAATTATCTACAGCAGGCTTTTTGTTTTGTGTTGGGGCTTTGCCTTTAGATTTCGACCTAACAGTCCAGGCAGGTTTTTTAAACCCTAATCCAGCCTTACCCTTTTGTGGTACAAACTCATCTATCAAGGGTAAAACAGATTTAGGTTTAGAAAAACTAGCTACTATCTCTCTCTCTTTCTGAAGTCTAACCTCCAGATTTCTAATCTGATCATTCTTGAATGTGATTGCGCCCATTTGAATAATAATTATGTTCTTCAATCTAGCAATCTCATTCAGTTTTGATCTAACAATTTCTCTGAATCTACTGCAGCCAACTTAAGACTAGCAATCTCCTTTGCCTGAGTTTTGGCCAAGGTTTTGCTTTTCTTCAAGGCCTGCAACAAGACTTTATATTCATCAATTAACTGATGAATATCTCCTTCAGATTCAGACCCACTCACATCACTTGATGCAGATGTATCTGACTCTGACTCAGTACTATAAATTGAACTAGAAGAACAACTTTGTACCTTACTTGGTCCAGGCTGATCTTGGATCTTGTCTCCTTCAGATATAGCCATCAGTCCCTTGCACTGATGGTCTTCATGCTCATAAATTGTGTTCATTAGCTGCATGAACTCATCTTCTTCCTCTTCAGCAAATAACCCAATGTAGGCTTCAGCTTCTGATTCTGTTTCTGAAGATGACTGGTCTGTCAGACTCTTGTCTTTCTTAGCAACAAAGGACTTTTCCTTTTTGCTCTTAAACTGAGTCTTCTTTTTGTCAGCTGACTCCTTCCTTTTTTCAGGATAGTCAGCCACTATATGTCCCTGTCTATTGCAATAATATCACATAATCTTTGAGGATGTAGCTTTACTTGGCTTGGACCTTCTTCTGTCATTCCTGGATGACTTTCTCTTCTGATAGTAGTCATCTTTTGGCTGAGAAATAGAAGGCTTAGACCTCCACTACCTCTTCTTTAGAAATTTTTGAAAGTGCCTAGTAAAAGCAGCAAAGTCTTCATCACTTTCACTACTATCAGAACTCTTGCTATCTGAATTATCTGTGACAGCCTCAGCAATTAATTTAGGTGGAGATGGAGACTTGCTTCTATACCTTTTAGTGGATTCAGTCTTGAATGCCACAGACTTTTCCTTGTGCTCCACTCTAGTATTCTTCTCTTCCTCCTTCCTAGCCATTAACTGCATCTCATAAGATAGCAGTTTTCCAAACAAAGTTGGAGGAGGTATATCAGCAAGTTTGGCCACTTTCCTAATGGCACAAATCTTGGTGTCCCAGTCCTTAGTCAGGGATCTTAAGAACTTGTCATTCAGCTCATAGTTGCTGAAGTCTCTTCCATAGGACATCAACTCATTAACTATCATATAGAACTTCTTGTAACATTCTGTAATGCTATCAGACTTTCCTTGTCTGAAGCTTTCATATTCCTGATTTAACAAGGACTTCCTATCTTGTCTTACTTCCTCTGATCCCTCCATATAGACTATTAATGTGCCCCACATTTCTTTAGAGGTTTTACAATGAATTAAGTTCTGAAATGTTAAATCATCAATGGCACTAACAATTATATTCTGGGCTCTCTTATCCATAGTGGCCAGGATGATTTCATCTTTAGTCATTTCAGAAAAGTCCTTGGGAGTTTTAAGATTTGCATCCAGAATGGATACCTTCATTAACATATATGGGCCTTCCTTGACTGTAATATATATCTTTGGGTCAGAAGCTTCCATAAAGAGTCTGACCCACTCTTTCCATATGTCAAATATCACTTTTCTACATATTGGCAATTTCATTGACCCCAGCTCCTTGTGATTTTCACCTGAACCCATTTTCTTGATTCTTTCTTGATACTTAAATCTGCATTAAGAATCTTACTCTGACTGTTAAGCCCTTTATTGAGCAACCTCACTTTGATATCACTTGAAAGAAATAGTGCCTAACCACCTAGAGGGGGGTGAATAGGTGTACTTTTTCTTTTTACTTTAAAGGCAGCAAATTTGTTGTATATACTAAGCAGCAAATGTAAATTCTACAGCTATCAGTACAGCAATCACAGAAATAAACATTCACAGAGTGCACACAGATTTTATAGTGGTTCCCCAAAGTCTGGGTACATCCACTTTCCCCCTTCGCCTATCTAGTAGTGTACTAGATTCAGCCTAACTTCTGCACTTCTCCTCAGATCCTCAGATCTTACAGCTCAGAACCCCAAACAGGTTCCTACAACTCAGAGTGTTCCCACTCCTGCAACTCAGGCAAACAGCCCTACCACTCAGTCTTCAACAAGACCTACACTCAGGCTTAACAGCCCTACCTCAGCCTTCAATAAGGCCTACACTCAGAGAATAGATTCTCCTACACTCAGGCTAAAAAGCCCTACCTCAGCCTTTATAAATTTAGGCTTACAAATCAATTCCCTTAGGATCCTACAAAAAGATAATAAAGAGTTTTAGGTCACCACTCTGTTTGAGAGAATGAAGAGGGCAACCTTCTTGATCAGTTCTTGATAGCACTGATTCCTGAGATCAACTTTGTCTTTGCTTTCTTCAAGGCTTCTTGAGTCTGAACTCAGTAAAAGTTGATCTTCTTGAAGTAGACCGGCTGGCAACTTCCTTCTTAAGATGATGAATTAAATCTTGATCCTTCTTTGCAGTCTGGTTCAGAACCTGCTTCTTAAGATATTTGATTAAACAAGTCTCTTTCTTGACTTCAATTACTGGAGTTCTCTCTCTCCAAGTAAATCTGAAGTTTCTTCAAAATACTGATTTGCAGTTTTCTCTGGATCTGTATTGATCTTCTTAATCGTCTGAAAATCTCTTGTTTCTGTTGAAGGAGAAAGCCTTTATATAGTCTTCCTCCATGGTAACCGGCTGATCCGGTTTCTAACAACTTACTGACAGCTTTGACAGGAGCAGTTGACCGGTTGAAATGGCAGTTGTCAAGTCATCCAGTCACTTCTTGAAATCATTGTCTCTGTCTGAAAGTGTTGAGACCGTTCTTCATTATGTGTCGACACAAATAGATTAAGTGTCGACACAAGTGAACTAAGTGTCGACACATGCCTCTGTGGTGTCGACACAACTTCTTTTGTTGTTGTGACAGCTTCTCGACACTGCTTCTGTTGAATGTGTCGACACTGATTGAGTGTGTCGACACAAGTACTTCTTCTTTAAAACTTAGTTGAATTCTGCTGTGTGTCGACACATCTCCTTTGTGTCGACACAACTTCTTTTGTTGTTGATGCTAGCTGAGTGTCGACACATCTCCTTTGTGTCAACACAAGTACTTCTTTACTTTAACTGTGTTGAAATTTGTTGTGTGTCGACACAAGTCCTGTGTGTAGACACAGTTGATGTCGATAATGCCTTCAGTGTGTTGACACAGCTTCCTGGTGTCGACACATTGGATGTCTACTAAGCTTCTCTAGGTGTCGACACTGCTTCTAAATGTCGATATGATATATGTTGAGTATTCTTCATAGTGTGTCGACACTGCCTGTATGTGTCGACACTTTTCTTCTGGTGTCGACTCTGCCTTTCCTGGTGTCGACACAAATACTCCAAGTGTCGACACAGCTTCTCTAGGTGTCGACACAAGCCTTCATAAGTGTCGACACTGCTTCTCTAGGTGTCGATACATGGACTTATAAACGTTTCTGCATTTCCTTCAATTACTTAACCTACACATATAAACTCAAAGCACATCAAATACACCTTGATGTATATCATTGAGTAGGGTGAGGCTTCTTCAAATCTGGTACACATTTTCCAATGTACCCAATATGAAGCCTTAATCGCAGGACTCGGGCTTGACATCGATTGTCACATCAAGAGGTTAACAATCTACTCTGACTCCCAGCTCATCGTCTCCCAAGTGGAAGGAGATTTTGAGGCAAAAAATGAGTAGCTTGTCCAGTACTTCCAACTTGCGAAATCTCTCCGACTTCGAATACCGCAAGCCCAAGTCCTCCATATCCCCAGAGAGCAGAACAGCCGAGCAGATGTCATGTCAAAGCTGGCCACATCTCCCTCTAGCTATCGGTCAAGAAGACGTCGGGTTGAATAAATTTTCTTTCCCAGCATCCATGGGTCATGGGAGGTGGTGGAGATCGAAGAATCCAAAGAGTCATGGATCACTCCATTGGTAGACTACTTAGAGAGCCAGCAGCTGCCGGAGGACTAAAAGGAGGCCCGTCGCTTCAGGATGAGGGAGGCCACCTTCATATTGATCAGTGGAGAGCATTTGGGAGGAAAGGCCTTGCGTCAAAAAATCCTATGCCAAGATTTTTATTGGCCGACCATGAAAAAGGAAGCAACAGACTTTGTCCAGAAGTGCAAAAGTTGCCAGCTACATGCCAACATTCCCCGGCAACCTCCTGTTTCCCTTCACACATTGCAAGCAGCTTGGTCATTCGCTTAGTGGGGGATAGACCTCCTCGGCCCTTTACCTCAAGCCTCGGGATAGAGGAAATTCATCATCATGGTCATCGACTACTTCACCAAGTGGGCAGAAGCGGAGCCTCTCGTCAAGATTACTGAGGAGAACGCGAGGCAATTCGTTTGGAAGAACATCATTTGCCGCTTTGGCATACACACAGTTATCATCACTGACAATGACACTCAGTTTATCGGAAAGTCTTTTACCAAGCTATGCGAGGACTTAAAGATCAAGTTGCGGCATACGGCTGTGTCACACCCCCAATCCAATTGGCAGGTCGAGGTGACCAACCGAACCATTCTAAAGGGACTAAAGGCGCGACTTGAAGACGTTGGGGGGCAGTGGGTCGACGCGCTACCCAACATGTTATGGGCATACCGGACAACGGAGAGGACCCCTACAGGAGAAACGTCGTACAATCTCTGTTACGGTAATAAAGCTATCATCACGGTCGACATCGGCGTTCCCAGCCCCCGAGTCTCCAACTTCAATCTCCAGACGAACGATGACGCTCTCCGAGATAATCTTGATTTGATTTCCGAGATCTGTAAAGAAGCCGCTCTCCGTACTGCAGCCTACCAACAACGCGCAACCCGTTATTATAACCGCAAGGTGAAGCCCCGACCAATCAACGTGGGAGACTTGGTCCTCCGCACTCTGGAAGCGGCTTGGAAAGGAATGCATAGCGACAAGCTATCCCCAACCTGAGAAGGCCCCTTCATCGTCACGGCTATGGTGAAACCAGGAACATACAGGCTATGCAGCGCCGAAGGAAAGACTCTCCCCCGCACTTTGAATGTGCAAAACTTGCGCCGATTTTATCAATGATTTCCTGCTTTATGTTTTTCTGGTTGTGTAGCGTATTTCGTAACAAAATACTTTATGATGTTTGTGAGCTGCGGGCCTGGTCTCGCGCGAGTTATTTTTATTCAAGTATTACATTATGTTGCTGCAAATCTTATATATTCAAACAGGAAGGGTGATGCTCTCAAACCCCGTAGGGGGCTGTCCCACTCACGAAGGAGCTGCGAGTAGCCCTCATGCAAACTAAGTCGCGAGCCTGACTCGTGAAACCCCTTGGGGGCCTGCCCCCTTCACGAATAAGCTTTGAGAAGCCCTCGTGCAAACCACATTGCGAGCTTGACTCGAGCAACCCCGTGGGGGCCTGCCTCCCTTACGAAAAAGCCGCGAGCAGCCCTCATGCAAACTAAGTCGCGAGCCTGACTCGCGCAACCCCGTGGGGGCCTGCTGTAATATCCCGACTTTTATTGGGCCACCGGAACCCTAATGGGCCCAATAAAAGTGACATGAACCTCTACCCGTGAACTAGTAGGTGGAAACCCTATGCAGGGTATAGAGCTAGAGAACTCTGATTTGAGTTCTGTTAATTCATGTGGCCTCGTATAGTAAATACAAGCGCGTCAGAACTCATTCCGTTGAACTCTGAGGTCATATGGTAGATATGACCGTTCCTCGTAGAATGTCGCGAAAATGAGATTTTTGAATATTGACCTAGAGAACTCTAATTTGAGTTCTGTCAGTTCTTATGACTTCATATAGTCAATATGAATGCATTGGAACTCATTGCGTTGCGATTAGAAGTCTAACGATGATTATGAGCGTTTTGACCATTTTAGTGCGCCGCAATGCGCAGATTTTGAATACCTAGCAAACGAACTCTAATTTGACCCCAGTCAGTGGCATTGGATTTGTATGGTCAATACAAAGTCAACGGAGTTGGTCCCGGTCTGTTTCGATGATGAATGGTCAAACTGTGGTCAAATCAAGCTCAATCGTGCACCGAAAAGCATGTGCATACCAATCGTGACACGGCACCCCAACTTTGACCTGACCCCCGATGTCATGGACCTCTTTTGACTTTGACCATCATGGGGACCCACCCTATGGTTGACTTTGATCAAACCTCTCTAAAAACCAAAATTATCTAAGGAAATTTATTTTCAAATGCCTCCACTTGAGACCATCACTCCAAGGCCATCATAGGCCCCTTCTGGGTTCAGATTTTCATGTAGGCAGCCAATAGGAAGGGGCCTTGGGCCAAGCTAAGGGAAAACTCCCTCTCTTTCTCTCTCTTTTTCTCTTTCCTAAGCCCAAAAGCCCACCAAGGCCCAACCCACCAAACACTCTCCTTGGATGGATCCATGTGGCCTGTACTATGGCCCCTAAATGGGTGTCATGTGTTCCAGCCAGCTGGAGGGGAGAAGAACCCTTCTCCCTCAAGTGGGATTAATCTCACACCTCCCCCAAGCCAAATGACTCCTCCCCCTTGTCTATATAAGGCCTTGACCCCTCAGCCCTTCCTAACACCAGCTCAGAACGAGCTTCCCCCACCTGGTTGGAGCCCTAGCTCACCGGGAAAGCCAACCTGAAGCTTCTCCACCGCCACCTCCATACCTCCCACGGCGGATCTCGTCGGAAGCCTCGAAGGCCCTGAAATCAGGTGGAAAACTTCTCCTCTCCTTCCTCTCTATCTTTCCAACAAGTTGCATGCAAGCTCCGATGGCCGGAGCACCGCCGCCGTCACCCCATCCCCTCCGTTAAAAAAATAAAAAATTGCTCCGGCGATGGCCGACTACGGTAGGCCACCGGAGCACCGCCAGAGGGAGCGCACACCCCCGGGCAGACGGCCAGGGGCGGAGTCACGGCCAGCCGGCGGCAGGGAAGGCCCGTAAGGGCGGCGTGTTTTAGTACAACGGGGGAGGGGGGAGAAGAAGATATATATATATATATATATATATATATATATATATATATATATATATATATATATATATATATATATATATATATATATATATATATATATATATATATATATATATATATATATATATACATTATAAATATTATAATTAAATTTGTTATTTATTTTTTTGGAGACTAATTTAGGCTCCTAAGAAAAAAGATTTGAACATGAAAATTGTTTCCCTTAATGAGGGCAGTTTACACAAAATTTTTGGGAATTTTTAGAATTGATTTGGTATTTTAAAAGCCTAAATAAGGATTATTTGACCAATTAGGAGGCCCAAAATTGCTCGAAATTTTTTTAAAAAATTATTAGGCTCTCTTAAAGGTTGTATTAAAATTTGAGAATCTTTGGATAAAAATTGAAGATTTTCCAATTTTTTTGAGTCTTGGGTCGCGCTCGAAAATTTATGCGCTCCCATTTTTCGAAAACGAAAATCGAAGCGCGCAACCACCTTATATATTGAATATTAAGTTCAATTGATTAATCGATGAGGGTTGTCGAGGCAAGATTCCAGCTCTGAGAATTTCGGGGTTTTCGCAAAACCACAGAGCGCCTCATTTTCAAATAACTCTCGAGCATTTGAGTAGACTCGGAAGATGAAAGTACCAGCTTCGAGAAAAATAATCCACAACCTCGTTCCGAGTTAAGAATTTTGCTTATGTTTTGGGAACGATTTTCGAGGTTGAAATTCGAGGAAGAATATGTCCTCTGACGAGATTCTCGGATTCAATCTGACGCAAGAAATTGAATTGATATTTATTCTCGGATGAATAATAAAAATATAACTCATGATAAGTTTTTCCTAATCCGATTAAGTCGTGATTAAAAAGGGCACAACTAAATTTGATCTTAATAATGGGTGTAACCACAAGAAAATTTTGAAAACTGAAAAAGGATTGAATACACCTCCTGAGAACGGAGAAGAAACTGAAAATACCTCCTGAGAACAGAGATGGAACTGAAGCATCCTGAATGGAGTGATTAGACTACTAACCATTTTCTTTATGATTATTCCAGTCTTGCACTGGTCCAGTTTTTTTATTTATTTGAGTTCAGTGCTTTAAATCCAGTCATACTCCAGTCCCGTATTGGTCAAGTTCATTTTAATTCAGTACTTTCAATTCAGTACTACTCCAGTCTCGTACTGGTCAAGTTCATTTCAGTTTAGTACTTCCAATTCAGTACTACTTCAGTCTCGTGCTGGTCAAGTTCATTTCAGTTCAGTACTTTCAATTCAGTACTACTCCAGTCCCATACTGGTCAAGTTCATTTCAGTTCAGCACTTTTAATTCAGCACTACTCTAGTCCCATACTGGTTAGGTTCATTTCAGTTCAGTACTTTCAATTCAGTACTACTCCAGTCTCGTACTGGTCAAGTTCATTTCAGTTCAGTACTTTTAATTCAGTACTACTTCAGTCATGTACTGGTCAAGTTAATTTCAATTCAGTTCTTTCAATTCAGTATTATTCCAGTCTCATACTGGTCAAGTTCATTTCAGTTCAATACTTCTGTTTCAGTACTACTCCAGTTTCGTACTGGTCACATCTCATTATGCAACGTTTATTATCAGCGACTTAAATTACTGCATTCTCGTTACTGCAATTTACTATTATAAGCACGGGTTCTGCTTTGACGAGCAGTTGTTTGTTAAAGTTGAGCTTTAGTTGGGGATAAGCAGAGTTGAGGTGTTCCCCTGGGTTTAGCCTCAAATAAAGAGCTCCCACGCTCCTTGTCGAAAGTTGAGTTGAGCGTCGCTGCCTAAAGGTTAACGTATAGTAGGGCAAGCCGTCGCAGACCCGGTGCGTATTAGCATGATTGTTTGATTGATTGTTTGTGAATTGCTTGCGGTAAATTATGGTGGGTCAGTCCCTTTCACAGACCGTTCGTACCGGTGCAAGAAGGTTGATGACTCAAGGTGACAGGGAGATGTGTACCATGGGTGACCGGCCGTTATGTTGTTCCCGTTTGGTTTTCCTCCACTGGTTGGCCAAAATGTTGAATCATCGGATGTCGCTCACATCCAAGAGTACACGGGGTTGTACGTTAAGACATGGGCTGTGTGGTACGACCACCCCCAGAAGTGGCAGGACTGGCCACTGTCACCGACGGCCACATCAGTGAGGCCCGCGGGGCTCTCTACCCTGCTTGAAAAGAAGCGGTCCATACTAAATTGACATAGGGTGTTATGTGCGGCTGTGAATGCCTGCGATGTGTTATGCGCGGCTGTGAATGCCTGCGATGTGTTATGCGCGGTTGTGAATGCCTGCGATGTGTTATGCACTGCTGTGAATGCCTGCGATGTGTATGCGGCTGCGAATGCCTGCGATGTGTACGCGGTTATGAATGCATGTGATGGTTGCACGGATTATGAATACCTGTTGTGTTGCTGTGCTAGTGGAGCCTAAATTATAACTGACGTATAATACTACTGCTAGTCTAGGTATATCATACTGCCCCTTTTTTTTGTTGCTCTTAGCTTATTCATGAAATATTGTACAAACCCTCTCTTGCTTCGGCTATCTTATTTTTTTGGGTGCGTGCGCTCGTCCCCAGGATGTGGATCCGAGGAGGAGATTTGTCTCCACTTAGCTCTGTGACTAATGGTTATTTTAAAAACCACTCACAGGAGATGGAGCACCGTAGTGACCAGCTGCTGCAGGACGATATGTCAGCTGATAGGACTACCCGAGCAGAGGCACCCCCGTCATCTCCAGAGTATCGAGACGTGAGAACTAGCAAGTAAAGTTGAGAGAGAGAAGAGTTGTTAGTTATAGTACTGTATAGCATACGGGCTCCATGTATAAACTGTGGCTACGACTTTTTGCGGTTTTTGTTAAATATATATTGTTGTATATATTTGTTGTGGTTTCCTATTAATGCTTCCACAATACTCTGTGATGTGAATGTTGTGATTCAAGACGAGCAAGGCAGTCAACTAGTGATTAGCAGAGTGGGTCGTTACCCCCCTAAGGAGCACTGGGTGGACGTCTTGGGCAAGTAAGATTCCCTCCGGCCCGACCTGAGACAAGGGTTGGGGGGCTTACAAATGGATCAGAGAGATCATGATCCATCCTTGTGGAGCAGTCTCAGGATCCCTCCATCCCTCACTTCATTCTTTGGTTTGGGACGAACCATGCAGCAGAAGCCTGGTAGACCCTATTGTAGAGTCTTAGGGATTCCAGACTGTGTGATAGCATGCATGCACACATTTTTTCCCGCTTTATTAGTCTTTTGCAAATATCCCTACTTTTATAAAATACTGACATTGTTTTCGTGTTACTTTTTGAGATATACCAGAGTCTAGTAGCAGGAGATCCTCCTTTAGGGGATATGTCCTTATCACACCACCTCCAGACCCAGTTACCCCTGCAGCTGTATCGCTTGCCGACACTGACTTGGGGAAAACATTGACAGCTATCCTGGCGACCTTCCGGACAGCTTTGGCACAACACCACAGCAGTTGGTGGGACCCACTGACCTACTGACGACCTTTCTGGGGCTAAGACCTCCCACCTTCATAGGCACGAACACTGTCATACGGACAGAAGAGTGGGTTTAGCGCGTAGAGGAGCTATTGGTAGAAATGATGAGTCCGATAGTAGTTGCAGTGTCAATATGGTGACCTTGTTAGAGGGATATGCAAGAGACTGGTGGAGAGCTGCTAGCCGCTCGACGTTCAGAAGACGACCGTTGAGCACTATCCTGTGGGGGGAGTTTGCGAAGGCTTTCCTGGAGCACTTCATCTCAGACTCCAACCGAGCGGCACTACAGGAGAGGTTCCAACGCATCTGTTAGGGTGACCAGACGATGCCAGACTATGAGAGAAAGTTAACCACCTGGCACGCTTTGTTGGGAACCTAGCAACCACGAACAGAGATAGAGCTGCTCGCTTCTATGAGGCTTGCGAGGTGACTTGAGACAGGTCTTGATCACTCAGTCCACCTTCCACATCATAGCAACCCACGCTGTTGTGTTGGAGTTAGACCAGAGGATGGTGGCCCAGTAGTGCAAGGGACAGGTCGAGGTCCCCAGAGGTCAAGGACGAGATAGAGGAGTCGCTCCCCACCAACAGGAGAAAGAGTACAGACATAGGCAGCGTAAGCAGTCTTATAGGAGCCCACCAGCAACCCCAACACCGCAGCAAGAGCCCAGGCCAGCTCCAGTACCACAGCTCGCGCCAGTAATATGACGATACGTTCCCTATGCATGGAACCACTTTCTGTGCTAATAGTCAGGACACATGAGAGTTTTTCGCCTGCAGGCGGTAGGAAGGCCAGGATTAGGAACAACTCAAGGAGGACATGCGGCGCGTGGGAAAGGCTAAAAAGGCTGAACAGGTAGAGCTGGCAGGAAAGGTCAGTAGGGCTGAGCAGTACACTTGGAAGCTTATGTGTTGGACCTTTAGCATGGACCGACCCCGATGTAGTGATAGGTATATATCTTAGACGCTAGAGTTACATCAGATATTGATACCTATGTTATCGACTATATATGTATGCCTACATCAGATGCGTGTTTTTGTATGTATATACTCCTCATCTACTTCAAAATGAAGAATCAAGCTTAATTGCTCACCAAAGTTCCAGTGGTGTGAAATTTACCAGATGTTTTCCATGAGTCCCTCTCGTGTTTGACACCACAGCGAGAGGTTGACCCTCAGATTGAGCTTATGTCCGGAGCTCGACTAGTGTCCTGAACACCCTATCGAATGTCCCATAAGGAATTGGCCGAGGTGAAGACCTAGCTTCAGGAATTAATAGATGCTGGATTCGTCCGCCCAAGTTCCTCTCTATGGGGAGCCCCTGTACTGTTCGTAAAGGAAAAAGACGGGACATTGCATCTATGTATAGATTATCGGGGAAGTAAACAAACTCACTATATGGAATATGTATCCACATCCAAGGATCGATGAGTTGTTCAATCGATTGCAAGGTGCATCCGTATTCTCCAAGATGAATCTAAGATCAGGTTGCTATCAGCTTCAGATCCGGGAGGATGATATCCCCAAGACTACATGTCTGAATTTATGAAAATCCCTTTTTGGCTCACTAACACACCATCTGCCTTTATGACTCTAATAAATAAGGTGTTTGAATCCATTATAGACCTTTTATGATCGTCTTTATCGATGACATATTGATCTACTCGAAGACCAAGGCAGACCATTCTAGATACCTACTGATGGTGTTACATAAGCTTCGTGAGCACTCTCTCTTTGCCAAGTTCAGCAAGTGTGAATTCTGGTTAGAAGATGTCGGATTTTTTGGGCCATAACATCAACAAGAATGGAGTGGTGATAGATCAAGCCAAAATCCAGGCAGTTCAAAGCTGGCCGCCACTTAAGACGGCAGCAGACATACGAAATTTCTTGGGTCTTGCCGGGTATTACTGGAAATTTGTGGAAAATTTTCAAGATTGTGTTACCCCTTATAGCTTTTACGAGAAAGGATGTTGCATTTCGATAGACGCCAAAATGTGAGACTGCGTTCAAAGCAGCTAACTTTTGCCCCAATCCTTACGATCCCCTTGAGAATAGGAGGATTCCAAATCTATATTAATGCCTCCCTGGAAGGATTGGGAGATGTTCTGATGCAGCATGACAAGGTAGCAGCATGCACGTCGCGCCAGCCAAAGCCGCACGTGCTGAATTACTCTACCCACGATCTAGAGTTGGGCGTCGTTATTTTCGCCCTCAAGATCTGGAGACATTACTTATACAAAGTAAGATGTGATACCTTCTCTGATCATAAGAGTCACAAATACATCTTTACTCAGAAAGAGATGGACCTCCGGCAGTGCCGGTGGTTGGAATTTTTTTAAGTCATTATGATTTTGCTCTCGGTACCACCCCGAGAAGGCTAATAAAGTTGTTAATGCGTTGAGCCTCCAACCCTCGATAGCTGGGAGCTTGATGGAGCAGATTCCAAGGGAATGGTTTTAGTCTTCGATAGACTTGGAGATTACTCTTGTTGCTCGTAGGGACCCAAAAGAGTACCAGGCACAACTACATTGGATAGAAATTCGGTGCGACATCTGGGATCGAATATGAGAAGCCCAAAAGGTCGATCCGGAGGTGGTCCCAATCATTCAGTCCCTACAAGATGGGGCACAAGAGGAGTTCAACTTGTATGATGAAATCTTAAAGTTAAGGCACCACATTTTTATTCCCTCCACCAAAGGAATCCGAGATGAGATTCTTCAAGTAGTGCACCCGTTGAGGTATTCTATTCACCCTGGTATGGTTAGGATGTAAGTTGATCTTCGCAGGATCATTTTTTGCCCCAGAATGAAAAGAGATGTCACCAACTTCATGGCTCAGCATCAGGCCTGTCAAAAAGGTTAAAATTGAATGTCGCAACCCAGGAGACCTGTTGTAGCCCCTGCTAATACCGGAGTGAAAATTTGAAGATATTTCCATAGATTTTGTCCACATCTTACCTCGATCCCGTGCTAGAAACAACCCTATATGGGTTGTCGTGGATCGACTTATCAAGGTACCACAGTTCATTCCAAACCAATAGGGTGACAGAGTTGACGTTCTTGCCAGATTTTTCATAGAGCAAGCGGTTCAGTTCCATGGAGTGCTGAAGTCCATTGTGTCTAATCGTGATGGACGTTTCAAATCCATGGAGTGAAGACGGGTGCATGCATACTTGGGGACCAAGTTGGCCTTTAGCATCGCCTTCCACCCTCATACAGATGGGCAGACAAAGGGACGAACTGGACGATGGATGATCTACTCAGATTTTGCATAGTAAAGCACAATGAGCTGTGGGAAGAGCCGTTGGCTTTAGTCAGGTTTTCTTATAATAATAGTTATCAGGTCAATATTAAGATGACACCGTACGAGACTTTGTATGGAAGGCGTTGCCGAAATCCATGACTTGAGCTCAAGATGAGGACCCGGAAGCCTTAAGAGTGACTTATATTAATGATATTATCGCAGCGATACGACTAATCCAGGAGCGAATGCGGGAAGGACAGAGCCGGCAGGCAAAGTATTATGATGCATGACACTGACCAGTGGAGTTTAGCATGGGAGAAATGAAATTTTTGAAAATTATGCCCATACATGGTGTCTCCCGGTTGAGAAAGCAAAAGAAACTAGATCCCCGCTATTTGGGCCCCTATCAGGTGATATAGCGTGTTGGCCCTATTTCCTATCGATTAGCCCTGCCCCCAGAATTAGGAAATCTCCATGATATGTTTCATATCTCTTCCTTGAGGCGAGTCCTCCGGTAACCAGAACAACACCTTCCTACACCGCCGGTACAGCTGTTGTCAGATAGATCGGTCCAACTTGAACCGGTAAGCATAGTAGATTATAAAGTAAAGAATCTGCGCAACAAGACCATTCTGGTGGTCAAGATTTTGTGGTCGAATTGCGGACGAGACAAATGCACATTGGAACCTGAAGCACTCGTCCAAGGAAAGCACCCAGAGCTCTTTTCCCAGGTATGTTACTTTTCCCCCCTACTTTAAGCAAATTTTCGGGGACGAAAATCCTTTTATTTTTATTGGATTGTAATATCCCGACTTTTATTGGGCCACTGGAACCCTAATGGGCCCAATAAAAATGACTCAAACCTCTACCCGTGAACCGGTAGGAGGCAACCCTAGGCAGGGTATAGAGCTAGAGAACTCTGATTTGAGTTCTGTCAGTTCTTTTGGCCTCGTATTGTAAATACGAGCGCGTCAGAACTCATTACGTTGAACTCGGAGGTCATATGGTAGATATGATCGTTTCTCGTAGAATGTCGCGAAAATGAGATTTTTGAATATTGACCTAGAGAACTCCGATTCGAGTTCTGTCAGTTCATATGACTTCATATAGTCAATACGAACGCATTGCAACTCGTTGCGTCGCGATTAGAAGTCTAACGATGATTATGAGTGTTTTGACCATTTTAGCGCGTCGCGATGCATAGATTTTGAATACCTAGCAAACGAACTCTGATTCGACCCCGATCAGTGGCATTGGATTCGTATGGTCAATTCAAAGTCAACGGAGTTGGTCCCGGTCAGGTTCGATGATAAATGGTCAAATCAAGCTCAGTCGTGTACCGAAAAGCGTGAGCACACCAATCGTGACACGACACCCCAACTTTGACCCGACCCACAATGTCATGGACCTCTTTTGACTTTGACCACCATGGGGACCCACCCCATGGTTGACTTTGGTCAAACCTCTCTAAAAACCCAAAATTCTCTTAAGGAAATTTATTTTCAAATGCCTCCACTTGAGGCCATCACTCCAAGGCCATCATAGGCCCCTTATGGGCTCTGATTTTCATGTTGGCAGCCAAGAGGAAGGGGCATTGGGCCAAGCTAAGGGAAAACTCCCTCTCTTTCTCTCTCTTTTTTATCTTTCCTAAGCCCGAAAGCTAACCAAGGCCCAACCCACCAAACACTCTCCTTGGATGTATC
This sequence comes from Platanthera guangdongensis, assembly GCA_039583875.1. Lineage (NCBI taxonomy): Eukaryota > Viridiplantae > Streptophyta > Magnoliopsida > Asparagales > Orchidaceae > Platanthera > Platanthera guangdongensis. Next base: position 42,928,051 of record CM077162.1, read on the forward strand.
CATGTGGCCTGTACTATGGCCCCTGGATGGGTGTTATGTATTCTAGCCAGCTGGAGGGGAGATGAGCCCTTCTCCCTCAAGTGGGATTAATCCCACATGTCCCCCAAGCCAAATGACTCCTCCCCCTGCCTATATAAGGCCTTGACCCCTCAGCCCTTCCTCACACCAGCTCAGAACGAGCTTCCCCCACCTGGCCGGAGCCCTAGCTCGCCGGGAAAGCCAACCCAAAGCTTCTCCACCTCCACCTCCACACCTCCCATGGCGGATCTCCCCGGAAGCCTCGAAGGCCCTAAAATCAGGTGGAAAACTTCTCCTCTCCTTCCTCTCTATCTTTCCAACGAGTTTCATGCAAGCTCTGGCGGCTGGAGCGCCATCGCCGTCACCCCATCCACTCTATTAAAAAAATAAAAAAAATGGCTCCGACGATGGCCGGCGACGGCAGGCCTCCGGACCACAACCGGAGGGAGCCCCCACCCCCGGGCAGACGGCCGGGGGCGGAGTTACGGCCGGCCGGCGGCGGGGAAGGCTCGTAAGGGTAGCGTGTTTTATATATAATATATATAATATATATACATATAAATTGTTCCCCTTAATGAGGGCGGTGTACACAAAAATTTTAGGAATTTTTCGAATTGATTTGGTATTTTGAAAAGAATAAATAAGGATTATTTGGCCAATTAGGAGGCCCAAAATTGCTCGGAAAATTTTTTAAAAAAATACTAGGCTCTTTTTATGCCCTCTTAAAGGTTGTATTAAAATTTGAGAACTTTGGGATAAAATTGAAGATTTTCCAATTTTTTGGAGCCTTGGGTCGCGCTCGGAAATTTATGCGCTCAAATTTTTCGAAAATGAAAATCGAAGCGCGCGATCACCTTATATATTGAATATTAAGTTTAATTGATTAATCGACGAGGGTTGTCGATGCAAGATTACAGCTATAAGAATTTCGGGGTTTTAGCAAAACCACCGAGCGCCTTATTTTCAAATAACTCTCGAGCATTTGGGTAGACTCGGAAGATGAAAGTACGAACTTCAAGAAAAATAATCCACAACCTCGTTCCGAGTTAAGAATTTCCCTGATGTTTTGGAAATAATTTTTGAGGTTGAAATTTGAGGAAGAATGTGCCCTCTAACGAGATTCTCAGGTTCAATCTGATGCAAGCAATTATATTGATATTTATTCTCGAATGAATAATAAAAATATAACTCATGATAAGCTTCTCCTGATCCGATTAAGTCGTGATTAAAAAGGGCGCACCTGAATTGATATTGGATCTTAATAATGGGTGTAACCCAAGGAAATTTTTAAAACTAAAAAGGGACTGAATACACCTCCTGAGAACGGAGAAGAAACTGAAAATACCTCCTGAGAATGGAGATGAAACTAAAGCCTCTTGAATGGAGTGATTAGACTACTAACCATTTTCTTTATGATTATTCCAGTCTTGCACTGGTCCAATTCCTTTATGTATTTCAGTTCAGTGCTTTCAATTCAGTCATACTCCAGTCCTGTACTGGTCAAGTTCATTTTAGTTCAGTACTCTCAATTCAGTGGTACTCCAATCTCGTACTAGCCAAGTATATTTCAGTTCAGTACTTTCAATTCAGTACTACTGCAGTCTCGTACTGGTCAAGTTCATTTCAGTTTAATACTTTCAATTCAGTACTACTCCAGTCTCATACTGGTCAAGTTTATTTCAGTTCAGTACTTTCAATTCAGTACTACTCTAGTTCTATACTGGTCAGGTTCATTTCAGTTCAGTACTTTCAATTCAGTACTACTAAAGTCTCGTACTGGTCAAGTTCATTTCAGTTCAGTACTTCTAATTTAGTACTACTCTAGTCATGTAATGGTCAAGTTCATTTCAGTTCAGTACTTTTAATTCCGTACTACTCCAGTCTCATACTGGTCAAGTTCATTTCAGTTCAGTACTTCTGTTTCAGTACTACTCCAGTTTCGTACTGATCACATCTCATTATACAGTGTTTATTATCAACGGCTTAAATGACTGCATTCTCGTTACTACAATTTACTATTATAAACACGGGTCCTACTTTGACGAGCATTTGCTTACTTGTAACAACTCCATCCGTTCATATGGTATATTCTAGAAGGTCCGACCGGGGCCCCACAGTATATATCACAAAACAGGCGGTGAAGGTACGGGATGATACCAGAGTAGCGCATCGCACCTATCACAAAGCATTCTAGCGGAAGCCTATCCTACACCTTGAACTCCACCAGTGAATGTCCAACATATAACACAACCCACGTTGTATATATCATCCATAGGAATGTCTTACATGAGTACAAAAGATGGCCTTATGGCCTTACCTGGCTTTCACACAGTGGCTTCAACTATTGGCGCGCAGGTCGGCCATAATAAAAGAAAACACACAACAAACAACACATAGAGCCTTCGAGGGCTAGCAGCAGCAACAGGAGCAGGAAATCAGCCTTTATGCGTCCCGCTTGGCTCTCCAGCACCCGTACAGGGACAATCCACCCAGCGGTGGCAAACAGAAGCAACGGTCAGCGTTCAGTTGACCAAATTATAACGACCCTATCCCTTTTCTCGGGGCAGCGGTAATCTTCCCTGCTGGCATATCATATCACAGCATGGAAATATATCTTATCAAAATGTGCTTTCACGCACACATGCCATCACAAATGTTCGCCGCCCGGCCCAACGGTCCGTGCACTCAGGGCACATTCTTGGTGTTCTGGCAAATCACATGCCCACCACCGTATCAGGGTCATCACCCAACGGTAACTTACTTGAGCATTTACTCCATGGCGTGCAGCCAGAGTTTTATAGTCTTCCTACACCGGGATGGCCCGTAGCCCACCATTGTGTCATGGTGTGCAGGCCTAAGACTCTTGCTGTGCGCTCCAACAGACCGCACCTTTTGGTCTCACGTCGGACGGACATAGCGCAGGTCGGATCCTCCATCCCGCGTTGTTCAAATCGCCTTGCCTTCTCCGAGTACATCGTACTCATGGCTATATCAAAGGCGCGGGTCGGTCTCACCAATCTTGTTCTTGGCACACAGCCTGGGTATTCTCTACAACCATGTCCTTATCACAACAGCGGGTCTTTCCTGGGCATCCCAGTACTTCCTGTTACTCTCTTCACAGGTGGACACCGCAAGATCACAAATGTCTGGGATCTTTCCTGGCTACCATACCAGTACTTCCTGTTACTCGCTTCACAGGTGGACACCCTACGACATCAAGCATCAAAAAGGGCCTTTCCTGGTCACACCAGTACTTCTTGTGCCTCATCCACAGGTATGACCCAAAAACATAACACAGATATTTTCCTGGACTACCACTACAGTACTTCCTGCTACTCCTTTTCGCAGGCATAACCCGTTGACGCCTTAAACTACACGTTTAGCATGGAGTCTTCTCCGGTTCGTATGCAACATCACCAATCCAGACCAACCTGTCCAGATGGGCTTCACACATCATGCCAATTCCGTACTCCATTTCCGGATCTATATGCCAACAACGGGGATTTCATGAATTACCCAAAACACTCCCAAACTCAGCCATCTCTTGGTGGGGGAATCACAAATATATGCCAAAAGGAAGCCTTCACATGGCTAGGAAGAAACGTCGTTACCCTTGACGACCGCTTCGGTGCCATGAACTCAAAGCTAGCTTGAATGGCTCATAAGAACTTTTCCTCCGCAACACCGGCCTCGGAGCTTTCGTCAGAAAACTACAGCACCACCGGTAATCAGCCCCTTTTCCTCCTCCTCCTTCTTCCTCTCCCTTTCTCTCACTAGTAATGAAGAAAGAGAAGCCACATAAGATAAATGAGATTTCTCTTCTCATTCACGGCCTTAAGGAAATAGGGAGGCAGTTCAGCCATTGGATCCAGGCTGAAGGAATTGACGGCCACAAAAATGCCAGAAAAGCTGATTTTTACCTGACACGGCCTGTGACACGCCCGTGTCCCAGGCCGTGTGCCTCAAGCGGTGGTCAACCGACTGATCCAAACCAGTGACATGCCCATGGGACACGCCCGTGTCATGGGCCGTGTCACCCAACACGCCTCCAGACACGCCCGTGTCTGTGACCGTGTGCATCGGAGAAAATAATCCCAAAATAACCCGAGACTTCACACGGCATGTGATACGCCCGTGTCCCAGGCCGTGTGCCCATACACGGCACTTCGACACGCCCTAGCGCAAAATTCGTCGCGCTGAGTTCGTCGACCCGAATTGACACACCCTGTGACACGCCCGTGTCACTCGACGACCATATCTCGACACTCGACGATCGTCGAGCAAAAGTCGTCGAGCACACGACATGGCCTGGGACACTCCCGTGTCCTGGGCCGTGTGCCTCCTCTCGACACATTGTCGAGCGAAAAATGTCGACGCTCAGGCCGATCGTCGACACGGCCTCGACACGCCCTGAGACACGCCCGTGTCTTATGTCGTGTCTGTTGTTCAACGACTGTCGACCCCAAATTTCGTCGACCTCGCGGCCAAATCGTCGACCCCAGCTTGACACGCCCTGGGACACGCCCGTGTCACCCAAAAATTGCCTGCTGAGAAAATTGGGCTGTTACAATCCTCCCCTCCTACAAGAAATTTCGTACTCGAAATTCCGACACTATAAGGCAATAAGTAACCAGCAAGAAAAATGTTATAACATTCAACTTTTTATGTTACAATTGAAAGATATAGTACCTAAACACCTAGAGGGGGGTGAATAGGTGACCAAATTCTTTTTAACTTTTTATGGCAGCAATCAATTTCTAACACAGAATTTAATCTACTATTGCACAACAACCACACAGCATACACAGCAAACCACAAACACAGTAGACACAGAGATTTATAGTGGTTCCCCAAGCTTTGGGTACATCCACTTTCCCCCTTCGCCTATCTAGCAGTGTACTAGATTCGGCCAATCTTCTCCACTAACTCAGAACCCAAATCAGGCTCCTACACCTCAGGCCCAAGGCCCTACAACTCAGCTTTTCCACAAAGCCTACACTCAGCCACAAAGGCCTACACTCAGCCACCAAGGCCTACACTCAGCCACCAAGGCCTACACTCAGAGATTTAACTCTCCTACCCTCAGCCTTTATAATTGCAGGCTTACAATCTCCGATCCCTAAGGATCCTACAAGTTATAATGAATACAAAAAGTATAAACTCAACAACTCAGATGAAAGAGAGATAAGTTGTGAGATTCTTGATGAGTTCTTGGAAGAACTCAGCTGGACTCAATCTGACTTAGCTTTCTTCAAAGCTTCTTGAAAGTAGAACTCAATAAGATTGACTCCTTCTGCAGTTGATCATTGATCTCTGCTACTTAAGGTTCAGAGTAGATCTGAACCCTTCTTCTCAGTCTGGTTCTAACAACTGATTTCTTGGATGGAGCTCTCTCTCTCCAACTTCTTAGATCTTCACTTAAAAGCTAGATCTTCTTTTGTGTTTCTCTTGTGAATGATCACTTGAACCACTTCATCAATCTTCAACAATAACAACAACAACTGTTTCTGTAGACTGTATAAGCCTATTTATAGGCCTTCTTCATGGTAACCGGCTGGTCCGGTTCATAACTATTTTCTGACAACTCTGACAGGTGCTGTAGACCGGCTGGAAAGACAGCTGTCAAGTCATTCAGTCAGTTCTTGAAAATTCTCTAACTGTCTAGAAGTGTCGAGACTATCTGTCTTTAAGTGTCGACACTTATAGACCAAGTGTCGACACATGTTGTCTAAGTGTCGACACTAGTCTACAAGGTGTCGACACAACTTCTTGTGTTGTAGATTTTGTATCTCGATACTACTTCTTTTGCATGTGTCGACACTGATAATGTGTGTCTACACAAATCCTTGTACTTCAGTATTTTGTTGAATTCTTCTAAGTGTCGACACATCTCCTTTGTGTCGACACATCTTCATGTGTTGAATCTGTTAAGTGTCGACACTGCTTCTTGGTGTCGACACATGTCTTCAGTGTTGATACTTGCTGAGTGTCGACACATTGCTCTGGGTGTCGACACATTCTTCTTCTGTCGAGACTCTGGCTGAGTGTCGACACATTCCATTAGTGTCGACACTTGTACTTAGTATATTCTTGAACTTTGCTGATCTTTGCTAAGTGTCGAGTCATCAGCTGAGTGTCGACACATTCTTTCTTGTGTCGACACTTTATTCAAGTGTTGACTCTTCTGTTATGTGTCGACACATTTCTTTGGGTGTCGACACTTATACTTAGTCTCTGCTAGCTTTTGCTGAGTGTCGACACAGCTCCAAGTGTCGACACTTTCTGATGTAGACACAGCTTCACTGGGTGTCGACACAACTGTTAAGTGTCGACACAGCTTTACTGGCTTTTCTTCATTGAGTGTCGACACAGCTCCTTGTGTCGACACTTTCTGTCTGGTGTCGACTCAGCATCCCTGGTGTCTACACAATGACTCCAAGTGTCGACACTGCTTGTTTGGGTGTCGACACAAGTCTTCTTAAGTGTCGACACTTTCCCTCTGGGTGTCGACACATGGACTTAGAAACTTTTCTTCTTTTCTGCAAATACTTAACCTGCACAAGGTAACTCAAAATACATCAAATACATTTTGATGTATATCATTGAGTTGGGTGAGGCCTCTTCAAATCAGGTACATTTAAACCAATGTACCCAACAATCTCCCCCTATTTGGAGAAGTCATAACCTTTAGTCAATGATATACACCATTCATAATTAAATTACAAAATGATGTAAAGCAGGATTATGTATAGCAGGGTAAACATAAACATGTATCAATCACACATGTATACATAGACATCATCACAGAATAATTATGAAACAAATTTATTACACAACAAATTTATCACACAAAACATTGTTCCAATACTTTGTCATATACAAAATTCTAAAGTTTACATAATGTTTTATATCAAAAGAATACATAGTAAACTTAAGAAATTTTCTAAGTTATTTCTGTTCAGCCTCCTTAATGACTATTCCTTTTCCAGCTTGAACTTTGTCTTGAACAGGAGCTTCAACAACTTCAGCATCAGTAGGCTTTGTCACAACCCGCATTTCCTCAACGAGCATATCGTATCAGAGCAAGAGGAACTACGGGTTATGATGCCACGTCGTGCAGGGGATAACTGCACACGCTCAGGCAACTCTTGACGCTGACTTTACAAGTTGAAATTCAATAGTTACATGCAGGAAAACTTTTGGATTAAATGGCCGTATCCCTCGGCCTTAGATATTAAAATTGTCTTTGTACGCGGCAGAAATACTTTGTTTATTTATGATGAGCTCCTATATGCAGTCTAGAGTGATACTACTATAAGAACTCCTCTTTGTTTACGTTATTTGGAAAATATGTGTTAGTTAACCAAAACATGTATGCATGAAATACAATAGTACATATCATTAATCAAAATAGCTAATGCAACCTACTAGAAAACCATCCCAAAAGCAAGTACATATCATTCCATCCAAAGGAATTACATTAGCAGTCTAGTTCATATTTACACAAAAGAAAACCACCAATGGGCGCCAACAAGCTGACACGAACCCATTGGGGCACATGTATGTCTGTACAACAAAAAGAAGAACTACCTCGCTATGAATGCTCGGCTAGTTCCCAGGAAACGCCACCAACCAATCTAGCCGCTCAACCGGCTACAACCTGCACCTGAGGCATTCAAGAAAGAATACCTCAGCAATCAACCAAGCTATACAAAAAGAGAGCAGAAATGTCATATATGATAACGAAGGGGCTTACCGACCCCACAGAGATGTTTCATCAAGTAACATGAGTGAACAAAACAAGTGGAAAACGCACCACAATCCATGCCAAACGCACCAAGTGCGTACAAGTTCATCATGTCCTGCTCAAACCGCAGGAGCAAAAGGCAAAACACCTGCCCATTCCATCATTCATAGGCCAAGAAATTACGATACTAGTGAAGCATAAGCAGCGGTTAAGTTCAATTTCGCAAGGGTCTTACCGGTGGCGGCCCTAAAGTGGAACGCACCAAACAAAAACCAGCCCAAATCGGGGCCAAAGTGGTCTCTCTAACCACAAAAAAAACAAAACCGGTGGCCACAGGCTGAAACCACACCACCCCTTGCAAAATTCTCACACAAACGCTCCTGCCATGGTTCACAAATTCGCCTCGCAAAACGCCCCATAACCCAAGGTAACACGTTCCTTTCATCACCCTCACACACGACGGCCAATTGCCAACGTATAGTATGATGAACTTCATCACATAAAAAGTCACATGATTTGTATCAAAGTAGAATCACATGATAGGATTTGATTAACATGCGTACATAAACTACATATTTGGAACACAATCATATATTTTTGATCAAGGAAAAATCACCTCTCTTGATAGTTACATGAATATGACAATAGCATAGGGAAAATTGATAATTACATGAGTCACAAACCTAAACATGGGAGAGCAAAGTCGTTTAGCATAATTAGCATAAGGAATTAGCTACTTTGAATTTAGCATAAGAAATTCTAGCATAGGGACTTAGCTAATTTGAATTTAGACTAGGGAAGTTAGCATAGAACAAACAAGAGGATGCATCATACTTTGAATCAAGAAGAACAAACTAAGCATAGGGGAATTGAAAGAGCAATACTAGGCTAATAAGGAAGAATTCAACACAAGATCAGGAAAAATGGAAAATTGAATCAAGAACGAAGATTGGCAAGGGTGGAGAACACCGCTTGCCTGAACCGAAACGATGCCGCGATGGCTGCTCTCCTCTTTCCTTGCCTTGCTTGCTCCCTTGCTCCCTTGCTTTCTCTTTGGGATTGAAGAAGAAGAAGATGAAGATGAAGAGAAGATGAAAATGAAATCTCTGTTTCGGACTTATGTCATCCAGAACAGAGCCGAACCGTTCGATGCAGGATCATGGAAATGAACGGCACAAAAAAACTGGAAAAAGTCGATTTTCGGGCCGGTCACGCCCTGTGTCACGCCCGTGACACAGGGCGTGTACCATAAGCGGCGCCGAAAGGCTGCAATTCCACGATTATCCACACGGTACACGGCCGGGTACACGCCCGTGACGGGTCGGTCACGCCCGTGACCTAGGGCGTGTAGCCCGTGTCTCGACACCTCGTCGACAGAAAGTGTCGACACTCGACCCAGCTTGACACGCCCTGTGACACGCCCGTGTCACAGGCCGTGTCCCCTCTCTCGACGACTCGACACTTGATACTCGACGCTCGATACTCGACGATCGACACTCGACACTCGACGAAGCGGGACACGGCCCGTGACACGCCCGTGTCACGGGGCGTGTACCCCATTCGTCGAGCTCAACTCGACGCAAGAAAAATCGTCGAGTCAAGGAGGTCACGCCCAGGTCACGGCCTGGGTCACGCCCGTGTCAGGGGGCGTGTCTAGCACAAAAACGACCATTTTTCCCTTTTGTGAAAAATGTTTCTGAGACGTCCTAGACCATTTTTGCCTCAAGCACTTTTTACCCTTTTTTGTGCTTCCTGAACCAGCAACTTATTTTGAGCTACATTACCCGGGCGTGAAAAAGTGCAAGCATTCCCTAAGAGGCCTCACCGAGTCCCTCATATGGACTCCGGTTTGCTGGGGAATCGTGCAACTCGGCAAACAAAACAGCCACTCGCAAGCCCGCGGGAAAAACCATGCTCAAACTACAGTCAAAACCAACGTAACGCCCATCATGCGTACGCAATCAAAAATCCGGGGCGTTACAATCACTCCCCGTAACAAAAAGTTTCGCCTCAAAACTTTCACAAAATCAATTAAACACATGAATGCAATCAAACACCAAGTCACATACCAGCTTATCTACGGGAACAAATGAGGATGAGCCGCCCTCATTGTTGATTCGAGTTCCCACGTCGCGCTTTCCACATCTTGATTTTTCCATAGCACCTTGACCATAGGAATCTTCTTTTTCCGCAACACGCGATCTTGGGAGTCCAATATCCGGATGGGCATCTCCTCATAAGAAAGGTTGGGCGCTAATTGCGGCACAACGTCCAACACTTGTTTGTCATTCCGCACACACTTGCGAAGTTGGCTAACATGAAACACATTGTGAACACCAGGAAAGTTCACGGGTAATTCCAGTTTGTAGGCGGATGCTCCAACTCGCGCAAGAATCGTGAAGGGACCCACAAATCTTGGGTCTAATTTGCGCTCTTTCCCAAACCTTTTAATCCCAACCATTGGGGAGACTTTCAAGAAAACAGAATCCCCCACCGCAAATTCTAATTCCGACCTTCGTCGGTTGGCATACTTTTCATATCGCTCTTGGGCGATTCGGAGCTTCTCCCGAATAAGTCGTACTGCAACTTCCATATCCTCGAGCGCCTCTGGACCCAACAAAGGCCGCTCGCCAACCTCAGTCCAAAAGAGTGGGGTCCGACATCGTCGCCCATATAATGCTTCGAACGGAGCCATTTGCAAGCTTTCTTGATAGCTATTATTATACGCGAATTCCATAAGCCGCAAACGTTCATCCCATGCTCCGCCATACTCAAGAATGTAACATCGAATCATATCTTCTACAATTTGATTTACTCTTTCGGTTTGGCCATTCGTCTGAGGATGATAAGCCGTGGAGTATCGCAAATCTGTCCCCAAACCCTCTTGTAAACTGCGCCAAAAACGAGAGGTAAAGCGAGAATCTCGGTCTGAAATAATATTCATAGGTACACCATGCAGTCGGATGATCTCGTTCAAATAGAGCTCCGCTGTGGTCTTCATCGGGTAGTTGACCTTAAAGGGTATGAAATGAGCACACTTGGTCAACCTATCCACGATCACCCACACGGAGTCATGTCCTCGGGGAGATCTTGGTAAACCTGTAATAAAATCCATTGAGATGCTTTCCCACTTCCAGGTTGGAATCTCCAATGGTGTCAACTTCCCACCAGGCCTCCCATGATCAGCTTTCACCCGCTTGCACGTATGACATTCCGATACAAATTGCGCAATATCTCTTTTCATTCCATACCACCAGACAATTTGTTTCAGATCACGGTACATTTTGGTTGAGCCTGGATGGTAGGCCATACTTGCGCTGTGTGCTTCCTTACACACCATCTCGCGAATATCCCCAACCGCGGGAATACAAAATCGTCCATGATACTTTAACGTGCCTGCACCATCAATCGCAAAATCTGGTAATTCATCCTTTTCAGTCCGAAGAAATAAATGTACAAGATCAGGGTCATCTTTTTGATGTTGTCTTGCAAGCACCAGCCATGACGGTTCTTCTATTGTCGAATGACTTTGCGGATCATATTTGCCCACCGCAATATCCATCAATAGAAATTCCTCTACAAGACGGTCGACGGAAAGATGAAATAATTTCCCCATCTTTCGACTCAAAGCATCGGCTACAACATTCGCTTTCCCCGGATGATACTGAATGTCCACATCATAATCAGCTACATACTCAAGCCATCGCCGTTGGCGCAAATTAAGTTCTTTTTGCGTGAAGACATACTTCAAGCTTTTATGATCGGTAAAGATTTTACACTGTGCACCATATAGCAAGTGTCTCCACAACTTCAATGCAAATATTACCGCTGCAAACTCCAAATCAAGCGTTGGGTAATTCTTTTCATGAATTTTCAACTGCCGAGACCCATACGCAATCACCTTTTTGTCTTGCATTAACACACATCCAAGTCCAACGTGCGACGCATCCACGAACACTTCATAATCCTTTCCTTCTGTTGGCAAACTTAACACAGGAGCGGTACATAACCTGTTCTTGAGTTCCAGGAATGATGCCTCACACTTGTCATTCCACTCAAACGCCACATTATTCTGGGTTAATCGAGTCAAAGGTGAGGCCAACGTCGCAAATCCTTCGACAAATTTGCGATAATAGCCGGCTAAGCCCAAGAAGCTTCGAATTTCCTTGGGTGTTTCCGGCCTTCTCCATTCCATGACCGCAGAAATCTTTTCGGGATCCACTGAAATACCATGGTGATTAATGACATGACCCAGAAAAGCAACTTGCGGCAACCAAAACTCGCATTTGCTTAACTTGGCGAATAACCGTTGATCTCGCAAAGTGGCCAATACTAATCGCAAATGCTGTTCATGCTCCTCAGCACTGCGGGAGTAGACAAGAACATCATCAATAAAAACCACCACAAATTTATCCAAGTAGTCCTTGAACACTCTGTTCATCATATCCATAAAGGCTGATGGTGCGTTGGTCAAACCAAACGACATCACAAGGAATTCAAAATGACCATGTCGTGATCGGAATGCAGTTCGCGGAATATCCGACTCCCGGACCTTGAGCTGATGATAGCCCGAGCGGAGATCAATCTTCGAAAATACAGAACTGCCACGCAGTTGATCAAACAAATCATCAATTCTTGGCAGTGGGTACTTGTTTTTAATTGTCACCTTGTTCAACTCCCGGTAATCGATGCAAAGCCGCATCGACCCATCTTTCTTCTTCACAAATAACACCGGTGCACCCCAAGGTGATGAACTCGGCCGGATAAACCCTTTTGCCAATAAGTCATCCAACTGTGTACGCAACTCTGCTAGCTCACGCGGGGCCATCCTGTACGGCGCTTTCGCAATCGGTCGCGTACCCGGCTCCAAATCAATAACAAACTCGACATCACGATTAGGGGGTAGACCAGGAAGGTCAGTAGGAAAAACATCTGGAAAGTCACGCACAACAGGAATCTCCTCTAAACGCGGCAAAACAGCACTAGTCCCCACAACGGAGACAAAACAAGTAAAACAGTCAGAAACAAACAACATCCGAACACATACCGCCGAAATCCCTGGAGAATCCTGACAAGAATCACCATACACACTTCCTGGCTGACCATCATCCTTGATGAAATCCAAGCGCTTTCCTCTGCACTGGATGACGGCATTATACCGGGCTAACCAGTCCATGCCCAGAATGACGTCAAAATCGTCCAAATCGATCACCTTGCAATCAACTCTTGCTATGAAATCCCCCAACAAAATGGGACAATCAAGAAGACCCCAGTCAGCCACCACAGAAGCGCCGGAAGGAAATTTCACCAAAAACGCATTCCCCACTCGCTCTGGTGTCAAATGATATCGATCCAGAAAGGTTCGAGCCACAAATGAATGGGTCGCGCCAGAATCAAAAAGAACACGCGCCCAACGGTTCTTTACCTTAAAGTTTCCTATAAGGTATATATGCTATGCTAAGAACTACACATAAGAGGCATACACAAAACGAGAACCAGAGGACTGAATCGAACCTGAGATAACCTGCGGTGATGTATGCGCTTCCTCTGCAGAGACCACATTCACCTTCCCTTTGCCTTTGTCCAAGCGCGGAGGCGGAGGCAAAGCCTGGAGTGGTGCGGGTTGCAACACAGCTTGCACCTGTGGGCACCTTGCGCGAAGATGTCCTGGTCTGCCACACTGGAAGCATACCTTGTCTTTGGCCCAGCAGCGGCTCACATCATGACCTCTTCTCCCACAAAACGTACACTCCAAGTCTCTGGTTGGCGCACCTTGCATGGCGTGCACCTGCTCCTTCTTTTGCATTCCCAACCGCTTGAAACATTTTTCAAACGGGTGACCGGCTCGGCCACAAAAGCTACATAGTTCCTTCTTCTTCTTTACATCTAACTCGTGGGACATTTTCTCTCCCACCAGCTGTCTCTTGCCCTGCCTCATCTGCTGCCCTCTTTGTTTGGCATTTTCGATAGCTTCTACCTTCAACGCCGCCTCAACCACCGTAGTGTAACTTGTCGCTCCATAAGCACTTGCGAACTGCTGTACGTCGCTACGGAGTCCGCCAAGAAATCTCTTGACTCGATCAGCTTCCGTAGTCACCAAGCTCGGAGCGAACCGACTTAACTTGCTAAACTCGATTTCATACTCACTCACTGTGAGTTTCCTCTGCTTCAAGTACAAGAAGTCATTCATCAGGCGGTCCCTTTCCACTGCCGGTAGAAACTTGCGCCGTACCAGTTCTTTGAACACTTCCCACGAACAGCCCGCCCCTAGGCCTTCCTTTTCTCGTAACCACCATCCTTTCGCCAACCCTTTCAGTTGATAGGCAGCAAGCATAACCTTCTGGTCCTCGGTCACACCAGCATACACAAACATTTCTTCCAACGTAATCACCCAATCATCCAAGATCACGAAGTCTGCTTTTCCATCATACGTCGGTGGTCCAAGTCGCTGAAACTGCGAGATGAAAGTCATCGCAGGAGGAACCACAACTGGGGGTGTCACTGCCACTGAAGGAGTCGAACTAGTGGGGCCTCTAACCATCTCTTGTCCTCTTGGTACCAGCCCAGACATCGCGGATGACATAGCTTGGAGCTGGGACTGGACCTCCTGCACCTGCCTCGTCAAAGCCTCATTACTTTGGCGAAGACTATCCATCAGCGCATTATTCTGCGCGCCCGAAGACTCGCCCTCGGATTGCGGAGTTTGCCTTGTCACTGGACGCTTCGACATCCTATAACACGTTCACTCTTATCAAGCTCAAACCCAACAAAACACACAACGGCTATATACAGACCATACATAAAGAAATATGAACATCAACTGCTAACTTGCTTTGGGAGTTTGAGAATGATGGTATGTCTAACCTAAAGATGACTCACTGTCATCCCACTAACTTGTGCCTAAACCATGAATGCATGACTTTCTTTGACCCAAAACCATGTGTGTACAGGTGTCATCATGTACGTCTGAGCTTGGCACGTTGTGCTCATGCAATGTTATGTTATGCGTGCTGTGCTATGCAATCTAGAAAAGGCCTTAATGCATGCCATGAGCGGTCGTACGCATCCCAATGCTATGCATCCCATACTACATAGCATTGCATGCAACGAATAAAAGAAAACGTGCTAGTCGCATCCATGTGGTGAGGTTATGCATCCCATACTACATAACCCTCACATGTTGCCCCTATGGTGGATCCATATACAGCCACATATTATGCATCCCATACTACATAATATGCCACGTATACTTCTGTTCATGCCATGAGTGTAGTGTACGTGCTTCGGCCAAGACATACTGATGGCACCTCGGTGTGTGTATGAGATGATGCTTACAAACACTAAAGACAAGGAAAAGTTTGCCCGACCAAATGTCAAGCAAACCTCGCTTTGATACCAACTGTCACAACCCGCATTTCCTCAACGAGCATATCGTATCAGAGCAAGAGGAACTACGGGTTATGATGCCACGTCATGCAGGGGATAACTGCACACGCTCAGGCAACTCTTGACGCTGACTTTACAAGTTGAAATTCAATAGTTACATGCAGGAAAACTTTTGGATTAAATGGCCGTATCCCTCGGCCTTAGATATTAAAATTGTCTTTGTACGCGGCGAAAATACTTTGTTTATTTATGATGAGCTCCTATATGCAGTCTAGAGTGATACTACTATAAGAACTCCTCTTTGTTTACGTTATTTGGAAAATATGTGTTAGTTAACCAAAACATGTATGCATGAAATACAATAGTACATATCATTAGTCAAAATAGCTAATGCAACCTACTAGAAAACCATCCCAAAAGCAAGTACATATCATTCCATCCAAAGGAATTACATTAGCAGTCTAGTTCATATTTACACAAAAGAAAACCACCAATGGGCGCCAACAAGCTGACACGAACCCATTGGGGCACATGTATGTCTGTACAACAAAAAGAAGAACTAACTCGCTATGAATGCTCGGCTAGTTCCCAGGAAACGCCACCAACCAATCTAGCCGCTCAACCGGCTACAACCTGCACCTGAGGCATTCAAGAAAGAATACCTCAGCAATCAACCAAGCTATACAAAAAGAGAGCAGAAATGTCATATATGATAACGAAGGGGCTTACCGACCCCACAGAGATGTTTCATCAAGTAACATGAGTGAACAAAACAAGTGGAAAATGCACCACAATCCATGCCAAACGCACCAAGTGCGTACAAGTTCATCATGTCCTGCTCAAACCGCAGGAGCAAAAGGCAAAACACCTGCCCATTCCATCATTCATAGGCCAAGAAATTACGATACTAGTGAAGCATAAGCAGTGGTTAAGTTCAATTTCGCAAGGGTCTTACCGGTGGCGGCCCTAAAGTGGAACGCACCAAACAAAAACCAGCCCAAATCGGGGCCAAAGTGGTCTCTCTAACCACAAAAAAAACAAAACCCGGTGGCCACAGGCTGAAACCACACCACCCCTTGCAAAATTCTCACACAAACGCTCCTGCCATGGTTCACAAATTCGCCTCGCAAAACGCCCCATAACCCAAGGTAACACGTTCCTTTCATCACCCTCACACACGACGGCCAATTGCCAACGTATAGTATGATGAACTTCATCACATAAAAAGTCACATGATTTGTATCAAAGTAGAATCACATGATAGGATTTGATTAACATGCGTACATAAACTACATATTTGGAACACAATCATATGTTTTTGATCAAGGAAAAATCACCTCTCTTGATAGTTACATGAATATGACAATAGCATAGGGAAAATTGATAATTACATGAGTCACAAACCTAAACATGGGAGAGCAAAGTCGTTTAGCATAATTAGCATAAGGAATTAGCTACTTTGAATTTAGCATAAGAAATTCTAGCATAGGGACTTAGCTAATTTGAATTTAGACTAGGGAAGTTAGCATAGAACAAACAAGAGGATGCATCATACTTTGAATCAAGAAGAACAAACTAAGCATAGGGGAATTGAAAGAGCAATACTAGGCTAATAAGGAAGAATTCAACACAAGATCAGGAAAAATGGAAAATTGAATCAAGAACGAAGATTGGCAAGGGTGGAGAACACCGCTTGCCTGAACCGAAACGATGCCGCGACGGCTGCTCTCCTCTTTCCTTGCCTTGCTTGCTCCCTTGCTCCCTTGCTTTCTCTTTGGGATTGAAGAAGAAGAAGATGAAGATGAAGAGAAGATGAAAATGAAATCTCTGTTTCGGACTTATGTCATCCAGAACAGAGCCGAACCGTTCGATGCAGGATCAAGGAAATGAACGGCACAAAAAAACTGGAAAAAGTCAATTTTTGGGCCGGTCACGCCCTGTGTCACGCCCGTGACACAGGGCGTGTACCATAAGCAGCGCCGAAAGGCGGCAATTCCACGATTATCCACACGGTACACGGCCGGGTACACGCCCGTGACGGGTCGGTCACGCCCGTGACCTAGGGCGTGTAGCCCGTGTCTCGACACCTCGTCGACAGAAAGTGTCGACACTCGACCCAGCTTGACACGCCCTGTGACACGCCCGTGTCACAGGCCGTGTCCCCTCTCTCGATGACTCGACACTCGATACTCGACGCTCGATACTCGACGATCGACACTCGACACTCGACGAAGCGGGACACGGCCCGTGACACGCCCGTGTCACGGGGCGTGTACCCCATTCGTCGAGCTCAACTCGACGCAAGAAAAATCGTCGAGTCAAGGAGGTCACGCCCAGGTCACGGCCTGGGTCACGCCCGTGTCAGGGGGCGTGTCTAGCACAAAAACGACCATTTTTCCCTTTTGTGAAAAATGTTTCTGAGACGTCCTAGACCATTTTTGCCTCAAGCACTTTTTACCCTTTTTTTGTGCTTCCTGAACCAGCAACTTATTTTGAGCTACATTACCCGGGCGCGAAAAAGTGCAAGCATTCCCTAAGAGGCCTCACCGAGTCCCTCATATGGACTTCGGTTTGCTGGGGAATCGTGCAACTCGGCAAACAAAACATCCACTCGCAAGCCCGCGGGAAAAACCATGCTCAAACTACAGTCAAAACCAACGTAACGCCCATCATGCGTACGTAATCAAAAATTCGGGGCGTTACAGGCTTCTTGCCTTTCAGATCTTTCTTCTTAAGTTCTTCTGCTTTAATCTTTTGTCTTTCAAAGTAGTGATAAGGCTTGGGAAAGTACTTGCTAGGCTCTAGAGCAGTAGGAGGTAGCTTTCCCATCTTGGCCTTCCTTCTGTATCGAACTATAGCCTCCTGCCTTGATTCATGTTTCCTCCATTCAGTTTCAGAAAACCACTTATTCCTATCATGCACATTATCTTTGGCAGCTTTCCAGGCAGTCAATGTAATATTCCTTGAGGTAGGGCTCCACTGCTCAAAATCTGGTCTTTGTTCAGCTTGTTCCCTAAACCTCTTCTTAGACAATCTTGTCTCTTCTTCTTTCTGGAGTGCCTCTTGCATAACTTCAGAAATAGGCTGAACAACTTTCTCAATAATTACATTGTCCTTACCCCCACGTGGGCTATACATGGACTGTATGTCAGCATGAATCATGTCAAAATCTGGAGGAGGGTAGATAACTTGAGCTACTTCTGGTTGATCCCCTCCTAGATATGCAGGATGAATGCCAGATTCAGCAACATTGTCATCATCACAAAGAGGAGGATAACCCAGTGTAGCTCTGATGGAATTAGATATCCACTTGGCATGATCAGAGCTAGCTTTGACTAAAACCCTCTCCCCCTTTATG
The DNA here is from genome assembly GCA_039583875.1 of Platanthera guangdongensis. NCBI lineage: Eukaryota > Viridiplantae > Streptophyta > Magnoliopsida > Asparagales > Orchidaceae > Platanthera > Platanthera guangdongensis. Next base: position 42,946,560 of record CM077162.1, read on the forward strand.
ACTTCTCTTTCTATATGATCTCTGACATCATCTTTCTGAAATCTTACTTGATTATCCAAATAATTGACTCCATCCTTAAAGAAAGGTTTTAACCTTTGGAGTTTGTCAGTTATGATCTTTTGAGATTCTTGAATGACAGTCTTAACAGCAGTGATTTCTTCCTGGAATACTTTGTCAAATTCAGCTTTAACAGTAGCAGTAGAGGTAGATGGTCCAGCAGCTAAGTTCTTCATTTCTGTGACAATAGCATTGTGAGATGCTGTCAAATTATCATTCATTCTGATTTGGTTTTCAAGTACATATCCTTGCTTCACAGCTATGTCATCCACTTGTGCTTTTATCTTCTCCTGATGAGTTGCAAGATAGACTACTGCATTCCCACCCTTGTGGAAGCAGTCAGTCATTTCCTTCTTGTTAAGATTCATTTCAAATCTTATTGACTTGATATCTTGGGCCAGATCAAACTGCAATGATTTCTGCCCTTCATCCACATACTTTTCAATTGCTTTCTTGTGTTCATCCAGTTTAATCTGCATAGCAACCATCAGTGCACTATAATCAACTGATGGTGCTTGCTGAACTATAGGTTGTGGTGCTATAGTTTGGAGAGCATTCTTGTAACTCTGACTCCTTCTCTTGAATACATAAATTTTCTGTTTCTTTGCCCTTGCAGCCTCCTCATCTTCAGATGCTGAGGAGCTAGCAATTTCAACCCTCTCCTTAGGGCTTGGGGGCCTCTCAGTCTGCACATCTGGTGCCTTCACAGTGTCTTGGCTTGCAGGCTCTTCAAGTAGTACAACTTGCTCCCCCTCAACTGGAGCATTTTCTCCCTCAACAGCAGAATTGTCTTTGTCAAAGTCTTGTTGATCCAGATTTAGAAATAAATCTTCCATTGTATACTATTGTGGTGAATGAGCTGGAGAAAGTCTTGGCTCTTCAACCACTGGATCAGATACAAACTGAGCTGCAGCAGATGTGTCTTCCATGACAACATCTGGGACTTGTCTAGCAGTCTGTGGTTGCTGATAAACATTAGACAAATCAGTATCTTCTATAGGAAAAACCAAAGCATTAAGCTCAGTAATTACCTCTAGAATTGTAGTTGTAGCTTGCTCACTTTCAAGAGGAGTGGGCTCTTCTACAACTAGTGGCTCCCCCTGGATGTGATCCTTGTGGATGGGGCTAGCTTGAGGTAGCTCCCCCTGGATTTCAGCATCTACTTATTGTGCTGGAGACTTCACAGCAGGTCCTTCCTCATTCTCATCTGGTGTGAAGACAACTTGTTCTTCACTGTCTGAGCTGCTAGTGGACTCTTGAGCCACTGGTGCAGTTTTCCTTTTCTTCCTTTGAGGTGATACTTTTTCAGGAGCAATCTTCTCAGGGGTTGGCATCTCCTTAGTCAACACCCTGTCCCATCTGGAAAATATCCTCATATCCATCTTTCTCATATGATTTATTTTACTTCCAGCAGCCTGACCCATAACTTCAGGTATAACACCAGCAAGGTAAAGACTTATGATCCTGCCCAAGTTGGGCTTCTTTAGGCTTTCTTTAGTTTTCTCAAATATCACAACAGACCAATCTGTCTTCAAAGTAAAGATTATCCTTGTCATAATGTTGAACATATGGGCTGATATCCTATCATGCCCTCCTGGCTTACTTAAGATGACCTTGCCAACAATTTCTGATAGGAATTTCCCTTGACTATTCATGCCTTTCCTATTGAAAACTGAGCCAATTTTCATCTTAGCATCCAGTCCACACCATGTCAATGCATCTCTGGACCTGGAAGCTGTAACCTCTTCTTCTTCCTTAGTTCTAGGCAGCTGAAGTACTTTTCTCAGAGTTTTTGAAGAGATCTTAACCTTCTCACCATGAACCCTGGATTTGATCTTCAATCCAGTGTCGTCTACTTCAGCTCCATTGAGGAATTCCAGTACCTCTTTCTTCCAGATTTTTGTAGGTTCAGAAACAAGATATTCTAACCCTGAGTTGGCAACTGGGGTTATCACGTTCTTGATTTCCTAGTCAGCATCCCCAAATGAGTCGCGCACCAGTTCGTATCCTTCATTGACGTTCTCCTCAAGCTTTGGCGCCATTAGGGTTGAAGAATTTGACTTGAGAGAAGAGAGATGTCGACACACAAGTTTTGGTCTCGAAACTTTTGAAAGCATGTCGACAGACTAAGGCAAAACCCTATTTATACCTTTCTAATTTTGAAGATGAAAAGGCGGGCAGCCAACTAAAATTGTGTCAACACTGGCGATAAGTGTCGACACAGACTTATAATGTCTCGACACATATGTGTCGACACAAGTTTAGTCAACAGATTATATGTGTCGACACTTGTTTATGTGTCGACACCACTCAACTCGACATTTAGTCGAGACTTTACTTAGAGAATACTGAGTAAAACTTAAGTGTCGACACCATTTTGGATGTGTCGACACCTACCTGTCATGTGTAGACACTAATATTCTGAAGTGTCGACACCAACTTCCTAGATGTGTCGACACCTTTTTCCTGAAGTGTCGACACCTACTTTCTGTGTCGACACAGAAATCTCTATGTGTCGACACCTTTTAACTTAGCCAATTTCAATTCAGTAAACTTACTCTAAGTTTATCATTCCTAGTTCAATTTTAAATCTATTGAACTTAGCTTCTTCTATGGGCTTAGTATACATATCAGCTAATTGATTATCTGTTCTAACATATTCAAGTAAAATATCTTCTCTTTCTACATGCTCCCTAAGAAAATGATATTTAATTTCAATATGTTTTGTTCTACTATGGGATACAGGGTTATTAGCTATTGAAATAGCACTAGTAGAATCACAAAAGAGTGGAGTTCTACTTACCTAAATTCCATAGTCCTCAAGCTGATGCTGTATCCATAGAAGTTGAGCACAGCAATTTCCAGCAGCCACATACTCTGATTCTGCAGTGGAGATAGCCACACTTGTTTGCTTTTTGCTACTCCATGAAATCAGTCTTCCACCTAGGAATTGACAGGTTCCAGTAGTGCTTTTTCTATCTTCTTTGCATCCTGCAAAGTCTGTATCTGAATAACATGTTAGATCAAAATCCCCATTCCTAGGGTATCAGAGGCCTAGATAGGGAGTGCCCTTTAGATATCTCAATATTCTTTTGACTGCTGTCAAATGAGACTCTTTAGGGCAGGCTTGATACCTTGCACAGACACATGTAGCATACATGATATCTGGTCTACTTGCAGTCAAGTATAATAGGGAGCCAACTATCCCTCTATATAAGGTTTCATCTACAGGTTTCCCTGCATCATCCTTACTAAGAGACATACTTGACCCATAGAAATCTTCATGGTACTGGATGAATCCATACCATACTTCCTTATGAGTTCTAGGGTGAACTTGGACTGGTAAATGGATAAACCATTCTCAGTCTGTCTTACTTGGAGACCCAAGAAGAACTTTAGCTCTCACATACTACTCATCTCAAATTGACTTTGCATTAGTTTTGCAAACTTTTTGCAAAGGCTACTTTCAGTAGACCCAAATATAATGTCATCTACATATATTTGGACAAGTATTACTTTGACTCTAGATTCCCTAAGAAATAGAGTCTTATCTATTTTCCCCCTTGAGAACTTGTTCTCAATGAGGAAACTAGATAGGGTTTCATACCAAGCCCTAGAGGCTTGCTTTAACCCATATAAAGCTTTCCTAAGTCTATAGACATTATTAGGTAGAGTTGAATCAACAAAACCTGAGGGCTGTTCCACATAGACTTCCTCTTTAAGATTACCATTTAGAAATGCTGACTTGACATCCATTTGGTAAACTTTGAATCCTTGAAAGGTTGCATAGGCCAGGAACATCCTTATGGCTTCCAGTCTGGCTACTGGAGCAAAGGTTTGATCAAAGTCAATACCTTCTTCCTGCCTATATCCTTTAGCAACCAATCTGGTTTTATTCTTAATGATGACACCTTGTTCATCCAACTTATTCCTGTAGATCCACTTGGTTCCTATTATATTATGGTCTTTAGGTTTAGGAACAAGTTCCCAGACCTTGCACCTCTTGAACTGATTCAGCTCTTCTTGCATTACTTCAGTCCACTGTAGATCTAGAATGGATTCTTCAAACTTCTTTGGTTCAACTTGAGATAGAAAACTGGAGTAGATTGCTGCATTCAGATTTCTGCTCCTTGTTTGTACCCCTTGTCTTGGATCTCCAATAATCTGCTCTACTGGATGATCTCTAAGATGCCTATTGGCTAGAGGCATCTTGACTTCTGGTTGAACCTCTTCAGTTCCTTCATCTTGCTGTACTCCTTGTACTTCTTCTGCATTTGGTACATGTAGTATTCCCCCTGGACAACAGCCACTGTCTTCTACTTGCTGTCTTGTAGTAGATTCTTCTTCTAGTGTGAGCTTGTCCATCTTCTTTGTTAAACCTGTGGGGCTGCATACACTACTAGACAACTCAGTGTTAATAAGTTTAGTCTCATCAAATACTACATGTACAGTCTCTTCTACAACTTGAGTAGACAAGTTGTAGACTCTATAAGCCTTACTATTGTTGCTGTACCCAACAAAAATTCCCTCTTGGGACTTGGCAGCAAACTTAGACAAGTAAGACTTTTCATTGTTAAGTATGAAGCATTTGCAACCAAAGATCCTGAAGTAACATAGGTTTGGTTTCCTGCCTTTCACAACCTCATAGGGGGTCTTATTGAGGCCTTTAGTAATGGTAGCCCTATTAATAACATGGCATGCAGTATTAACTGCTTCAGCCCAAAAATATTCTGGTAGTGATGTACCACTTAATAGGGTTCTACTTGCCTCAATCAAGGTTCTATTCTTCCTCTCAGCAATGTCATTTTGCTGAGGTGTTCTTGGTGAAGAAAACTCTTGAAATATCCCAAAGTCTTCACATAGTTTTGCCATACTCTCAGACTGAAATTCAATACCATGGTCACTTCTAATCTTGACCACTGTACTGTCTAGTTCATTCTGAATTTGCTTGACAAAGCTATAGAAGACATTAGGTGTTTCAGATTTCTGTCTTAAGAAGAACACCCAGGAAAACCTTGAGTAGTAATCTACAACTATACCTTCCTACCTAGGCTGTGAACTGGCATTGGACCAAAGAGATCCATATGCAAGAGGTATAAACACCTCACAGCATCTTTGTTTTTTATGCTTCTAAAGGTGGATTTAGTCTGCTTGCCCTTTTGACAAGCTGAGCAAATATCATCTTTAACACACTTAACTTGAGGACCATTCCTCACTAACTCTTTACTAAAGAGTTTGCCAATTGTCTTGTAGTTTAAATGGGCTAGCCTCTTGTGCCATTTGACACAATGAGAGACTGTCTCATCAGCTACAAGACACACTTGAGAACCATTGGTCTCACACATAATGTCTAGGCAGTAGACATTCCTCTTCCTATAACCTGTCAAAATGATCTCTTGATCACTTGACCTCTTGATATGACAACCATTTTTAACAAATGAGATGGCATACCCTACATCACTTAATTGACTTATACTTATTAGGTTGTGTTTCAACCCTTTAACATAAGCCACTTGAGTAATGGTAACTAAGTTACTAGAAATGTTACCAAACTCTTTGATGATTCCTTTTTCATAACCACCAAAGGTGACTTTTGGACTATCTTTGATTGGAATGTAGTACCTTAGTAGTCCCCTAGTTCCAGTCATATGTCTGGAACATCCACTGTCCAAGTACCATATTGGGGCATGGCAACTTGGACTCACCTGCAAAACAGATTAGTAAACCTTAGAACCCAAAGAATTCTTGGGTCCTTGGTACTTGTTAGTTTGCATCCTGACAAGGCTACCTACTGGTTTTCCAATAGGCAGTTTGTTACTCACTTTGGCACTAGCATTGTGCCAACAGTCCATTGCAAAGTGGCCAACCTTGCCACAACACCAACACTCAAACTTATTGTACCTTTGCTTAGGTACTGTCTTTACTGTCTTATCTACAGCTGACTTGTTGAGTGTTGGGGCTTTGCCCTTGGACTTGGACTTGGACTGAACAGTCCTTGCAGGTCTAGTAAATCCCAGTCCAGCTTTACCTTTGTGATGAACAAATTCATCAATTATGGGTAAAACTGACTTAGGTTTAGAAAATCTAGCAACTAAGTCCTTCTCCTTCTGAAGATTAATCTTCAGACTCTTGATTTGATCATTCTTAAATGATATAGTTCCCATTTGAATCACAGTTATGTGCTTCAATCTGGCTATCTCATTTAGTTTTTGATCAAATGACTTCTCAAACTCAGTTGCAGCAGCTTTAAGATTAGCAATTTCCTTTGCCTGACTTTTGGCTGGGGACTTGCTCTTCTTGTAAGCTTGCAAAAGAACTTTATATTCATCTATTAACTGATGAATATCTCCTTCAAACTCAGATACACTCTCATCACTTGATGAAGATGAATCTGATTCTGTACTGGCACAAGAAACTGAACTTAAGGTTGAACTTTGTACCTTACTGTGTCCTGGCTGCTCCAGGATTTTGTCATTTTCAGTCAATGCCATCAGTCCTTGGCACTGACAGTCTTCTTGTTCATATATAGAATTCATAATCTGCATGAACTATTCTTCTTCTTCTTCAGCAAATAGCCCTATATATGCCTCAACATCTGACTCAGTTTCTGAAGAAGAGATATCTGACAGGGTCTTGTCCTTTTTGGCAATAAAAGACTTCTCCTTCTTGCCCTTGTATTGAGTCCTTTTCTTGTCACTAGAATCCTTTCTCTTCTCAGGACAATCAGCTATCACATGACCTTGTCTATTACAGCAATAGCACACAATTTTTGACAGTGTAGCTTTGCTAGACTTTGACTTTTTCTTGTCTTTCTTTGAAGACTTCTTTTTTTGATAAGAGTCTTCCTTTCCCTGTGAAGTAGATGGCCTTGACATCCACTGTTTCTTCTTTAAGAATTTCTGAAAATGTCTTGTGAAGGCAGCAAAGTCCTCATCACTTTCACTGCTTTCAGATTTTGTGCTGACTGACTCATCTGACTCAGAATCAGCTGCTTTTGGAGGTGGAGTTGGTGACTTACTCCTGTACTTTCTGGGGGCTTCTGATTTAAAGGTCACTGTTCTTTCCTTGTGTTCATTTCTTGTGGATTTCTCCTCTTCTTTCCTCACTGTCAATTGCATTTCATATGACAGCAGTTTGCCAAACAGTGTAGGTGGAGGAATTTCTGCCAACTTAGTCATTTCTCTAATGGCACAGATCTTGGTGTCCCAATCTTTAGTTAGGGACCTTAGAAACTTGTCATTGAGTTCATAATTACTGAACTCTCTGCCATAGGACATGAGTTCATTCACTATCCTGTAGAACTTCTTGTAGCACTCAGTTATGCTATCACCTTTTCCTTGTCTAAAACTTTCATACTTTTGATTTAGCAAGGATTTTTTGTCTTGCCTTACTTCTTCAGAACCCTCCATATACACAATAAGAGTATCCCACATCTCTTTGGCTGTCTTACAGTGTATTATATTCGGAAAAGTTGCATCATCTATGGCACTCACTATGATGTTCTGAGCCCTTTTGTCCATGGAGGCTAGAACAATCTCATCCTTTGTCATTTCAGAGAAATCCTTAGGAGTTCTCTGATTGGCATCCAGGACTGAAACCTTCATGGGCACATATAGCCCTTCCTTTACTGTGATATAAATCCTAGGGTCTGAGGCTTCCATAAAGAGTCTCACCCTTTCTTTCCATATCCCAAAGATCTCTTTCCTGCATATAGGTAGCTTCATGGATCCCAATTCCTTGTGATTTTCAGTGGAACCCATGGTTCTTGATTTTCTTGAATCTGTAATTTGACTTAGATTGAATCTGCCAACAGGATCTCCTCAGACTGTTAGTCCTTTTTGAGTAACATGGCTCTGATACCACTTGAAAGATATAGTACCTAAACACCTAGAGGGGGGGGGGTGAATAGGTGACCAAATTCTTTTTAACTTTTTATGGCAGCAATCAATTTCTAACACAGAATTTAATCTACTATTGCACAGCAACCACACAGCATACACAGCAAACCACAAACATAGTAGACACAGAGATTTATAGTGGTTCCCCAAGCTTTGGGTACATCCACTTTCCCCCTTCGCATATCTAGCAGTGTACTAGATTCGGCCAATCTTCTCCACTAACTCAGAACCCAAATCAGGCTCCTACACCTCAGGCCCAAGGCCCTACAACTCAGCTTTTCCACAAAGCCTACACTCAGCCACAAAGGCCTACACTCAGCCACCAAGGCCTACACTCAGCCACCAAGGCCTACACACAGAGATTTAACTCTCCTACCCTCAGCCTTTATAATTGCAGGCTTACAATCTCAGATCCCTAAGGATCCTACAAGTTATAATGAATATAAAAAGTATAAACTCAACAACTCAGATGAAAGAGAGATAAGTTGTGAGATTCTTGATGAGTTCTTGGAAGAACTCAGCTGGACTCAATCTGACTTAGCTTTCCTCAAAGCTTCTTGAAAGTAGAACTCAATAAGATTGACTCCTTCTGCAATTGATCCTTGATCTCTGCTACTTAAGGTTCAGAGTAGATCTGAACCCTTCTTCTCAGTCTGGTTCCAACAACTGATTTCTTGGATGGAGCTCTCTCTCTCCAACTTCTTAGATCTTCACTTGAAAGCTAGATCTTCTTGTGTGTTTCTCTTGTGAATGATCACTTGAACCACTTCATCAATCTCCAACAACAACAACAACAACAACTGTTTCTGTAGACTGTATAAGCCTATTTATAGGCCTTCTTCATGGTAACCGGCTGGTCCGGTTCATAACTGTTTTCTGACAACTCTGACAGGTGCTGTAGACCGGCTGGAACGGCAGCTGTCAAGTCATTCAGTCAGTTCTTGAAAATTCTCTAATTGTATAGAAGTGTCGAGACTATCTGTCTTTAAGTGTCGATACTTATAGACCAAGTGTCGACACATGTTGTCTAAGTGTCGACACTAGTCTACAAGGTGTCGACACAACTACTTATGTTGTAGATTTTATATCTCGACACTACTTCTTCTGCATGTGTCGACACTGATAATGTGTGTCGACACAAATCCTTGTACTTCATTATTTTGTTGAATTCTTCTAAGTGTCGACACATCTCCTTTGTGTCAACACATCTTCATGTGTTGAATCTGTTAAGTGTCGACACTGCTTCTTGGTGTCGACACATGTCTTCAGTGTTGATACTTGCTGAGTGTCGACACATTGCTCTGGGTGTCGACACATTCTTCTTCTGTCGAGACTCTGGCTGAGTGTCGACACATTCCATTAGTGTCGACCCTTGTACTTAGTATATTCTTGAACTTTGCTGATCTTTGCTAAGTGTCGAGTCATCAGCTGAGTGTCGACACATTCTTTCTTGTGTCGACACTTTCTTCAAGTGTTGACTCTTTTGTTATGTGTCGATACATTTCTTTGGGTGTCGACACTTATACTTAGTCTCTGCCAGCTTTTGCTGAGTGTCGACACAGCTGCAAGTGTCGACACTTTCAAATGTAGACACAGCTTCACTAGGTGTCGACACAACTGTTAAGTGTCGACACAGCTTTACTGGCTTTTCTTCATTGAGTGTCGACACAGCTCCTTGTGTCGACACTTTCTGTCTGGTGTCGACTCAGCATCCCTGGTGTCGACACAATGACTCCAAGTGTCGACACTGCTTGTCTCGGTGTCGACACAAGTCTTCTTAAGTGTCGACACTTTCCCTCTGGGTGTCGACACATGGACTTAGAAACTTTTCTTCTTTTCTGCAAATACTTAACCTGCACAAGGTAACTCAAAATACATCAAATACATTTTGATGTATATCATTGAGTTGGGTGAGGCTTCTTCAAATCAGGTACATTTAAACCAATGTACCCAACAACAATACACTACTCTCCACAGATTACAAAAACAGCTCGGGGAATTGTTCTCGCATGGTTTGCTCTCGCTCCCATGTCAGTTCTTCACGGCCGTAGTTGTCCCATCGGACTTTCACCATGCCGACCGTCTTGTTCCACAACTGTTTCTCGGCTCGATCTTCGATCTGAATGGGTCTAACTCTCGTTGTTAGCCCATACTCCACCGGCACACGATCATCCGCGATCACTTGAGCTGGATCTTTCACGGCCTTCCGAAGTACCGAGATGTGAAATACATCATGTAATCCACCCAAGTCTGCCGACAGAGCTAGTCGATAAGCCGCTTCGCCAACTCGCTCAACCACTTCAAAAGGACCCAAATATCTTGGACTCAACTTTTTCAATCGTCGAATCCGGGAGACACCTTTGAATGGTTTGATCTTCAAGTAGACCCAATTGCCAACCGCAAATTCCACGTTCTGGTGCTTGGCGTTGTAGTACTTAGCTTGTCGATCTTGAGCAACAAGTAGCTTCTCTCGAATCGTTCGTATGGTTGAGTTTGCTTCCTCAACCTCATTTGGTTTAAATACCCGAGCTTCGCCCGCTTCTACCCAAGCCAAGGGAGTACGACACTTCCTTCCATACAGCGCTTCATATGGTGTCATCCCAATGCTCGCCTGGTAGCTGTTATTATATGCAAACTCGACCATATAGAGATGATCTTCCCACCTCTTTCTGAAGTCAAGGGTGCACATGCGGAGCATGTCCTCCATTGTTCTGTTGGTACGTTCAGTTTGGCCATCCGTTTGGGGATGAAAGGCCGTACTGAAAGTCAACTTCGTGCCCAACAGTCGGTGAACTAGCCTCCAATCATTTGACGTGAATCGTCCATCTCGATCACTGACGATGCTCCGAGGAACACCGTGAAGCCGTACAATCTGGTCAACATATAACTTTGCCAAACTTTCAACTGAATCATCCCACCTGTTCGGGAGAAAATGTGCCACTTTCGTTAGCCGGTCAACAATCACCCAAATGGAATCATTTCCCCGCTGCGATCTCGGCAACCCGTGCACAAAATCCATGGAAATATCATCAAATTTCCACTCTGGGATCGGCAGCGACTTCAAATAACCGCCCGGCTTTTGGCATTCCGCCTTCACCATCGCACATGTTTGGCATTTGGATACATAAAGGGCAACATCTTTCTTGAGCCCTGGCCACCAGAAAAGCTTTTTCATATCGTTGAACATCTTCGTGCTCCCGGGGTGAATGGAATACTTTGTATAATGTGCTTCATACATTAGTTCTTCCCTCAATTTCCCCACATTCGGGACGCACAAATGGCCCTCTTTGAGTAAAAGACCGTCATTCCAGGAAAAGTTGCCTTCTGGCCCTTCATTCACATAGCGTAAGAGATCTTCATCCAACTCCGTTGCCCGTCGAACTCGGTCCGCAAGGTCACGTTGCACCTCGGTCCGGTTCAAACATGCAGTGGCAGTGGAATTCTTGTCAACACAATAAATCTCCAACGCCTCCAGCTCCTGGATAAGACTTTCATCATGCCTTTGTAACCAATTCGCTCTAGCCGGAACCGGTCGACTCAAGGCATCCGTGACAACATTCTCCTTCCCGGGCGTATAGTGAATCTCAAAAGTGCAGTCCCCAAGGAACTCCAACCACCTTCGTTGTCGCATGTTCAAGTCTTTCTGCTCCAATAGGTACTTTAGGTTCTTGTGATCTGTATAGATCTCCACCTTCACTCCATAAAGGTATTGTCGCCACAACTTGAGTGAAAAAATCACTGCCGCTAGTTCCAAATCATGGACGGGATAATTTCGCTCGTGCACCTTCAGCTGGCGTGAGCCATAAGCAATAACCTTTCCACTTTGCAGAAGAACGCAGCCTAAGCCGCTCCCTGAGGCATCACTATAAATCACAAATCCGTCGGTCCCACTTGGCAAAGACAACACCGGCGCCGTGGTCAACCGAACCTTCAGCTCTTCAAAAGCTCGTGCGCACTCTGGCGTCTAAACGAACTTCTGATCTTTTCGCGCCAATGTGGTTAGCGGCAAAGCAATCCGCGAGAAGTTTTCCCCAAATCTTTGATAGTAGCCCGCAAGTCCAAGGAAACTCTTGACCTCGGCCACGAAAGACAACATTGGCCACTCCTGTATGGCCCTTATCTTCGCTGGATCCACTACAATGCCCGCTCCACTCACCACATGGCCCAGAAATGCCACCGACGATAGCCAAAACTCGCACTTTGAGAACTTGGCATAGAGCTGATTTTGCCTCAATATGTTCAACACCAACCGCAAGTGCGTCTCATGTTCATCTTTTGACTTCGAATACACCAGGATGTCATCAATGAACATGATCACAAACAGATCCAGGTACTCGCGAAAAATACGGTGCATCAGATCCATAAACACCGAGGGTGCATTGCACAGTCCAAATGGCATGACTATGAACTCATAGTGCCCATAATGCGTTCCAAATGCGGTTTTGGGAATGTCACCTTCCCGAATTCTCAACTGGTAATAACCAGACTTCAGGTCCAACTTTGAATAGACGGTCGAGCCTACCAGCTGATCAAATAACTCATCAATCCGGGGTATCGAATACTTATTCTTCTCGGTCAGCTTATTCAGTTCACGGTAATCGATACACAACCGCAACCCACCGTCTTTCTTCTTTACAAAAAGCACAGGCGCGCTCCAAGGTGACATACTTGGGCGTATATACCTTTGCTCTAACATTTCTTGTAGTTGAACCTTCAACTCAGCCATCTCTTTTGGCGCGACGCGATATGGTGAGCGGTCCACAGGTTTCGCACCTGGCACCAACTCGATCGTGAAGTCAATCTCCCGCTGGGGTGGTAGCTCAGGGAGATCCGTGGGAAACACATCTGTAAATTCCGCCACAATCGGAACCTCACAAACATGGGCCTTAGGCTCAACAGCCTGAATCAGTGCAAAGTAACACTCCGCACCCTTTCGAACAGCCTTGACTACCTAGAGCGCATACATCAACGTCCCGCCTACTCCTCGCATACCCGCGTACTTTGTCTCCTGTTCGGTATTTTGGCCCAACGTGATTTCGTTGGACTGGCAATCAATCATGGCATGCTGCTCCGCAAGTCAATCCATCCCAAAAATCACGTCGAATTCCGATATTGGCAAAACAAAAACAGTCAAACTGAAATCCCGACTTCCGAATTGGACCGCCACATCGCAAGCTTGATCCGCAAGCATCCAACAGCCATTTGGCAACACGACTCTGACGCTATCTATCTTTGCACGACTGGGTATCCCAAGCCGCGTTATAAACTCGCTAGACAAAAAAGAATGCGATGCACCCGTATCAAACAGTGCTCGCGCCAGCGTGTCCCGAATCATCACAAAGCCTGTGACAAACATGTCACACACACACAAACTGCAAACATAGATAGACTAAACAAAGCATACAAGCAATAGTATATGCAAAACTAAACTCATACCTGCGACAACGTCACTCTACTTGATGGACTCTTGCAGGCTAAGATTGTAGACCCGGGGTTGCGCCTGCGAGGCAGAGGAATCCACCACCGCCTTCCCTTTTTCCGAATAAGATGTTCCCGCCTTCTTTTCACTCTTTGGCGGCATCCTACAATCTCGCGCAATATGCCCCATCCGACCACAATTGAAGCAGATACGAGTATCTGGCTTGGAGGTATCCCCTAACGTTGCTCCCGTTGCAACTGATGAAGGAACTTGTCCACCTGTCTTGGACTTTTTGCCCCATCTCTTTTTATAAAATGGTTTCCCAGATCGGGGCACCTTCCACTCCGGTTGCGATACAGCCAAAGCTCTCTTCCCCTGCACCCTCTTCATATCCTTCTCCAGTGCGCTCGCAGTGTCAACCAACGCCTGGAAGCCTTGGTTCACGTAACTTGACACAAGGAACCTCAGCTCGTCCCTCAGTCCTTCATAGAACCGATTGGTCTTCCTCTGCTCATCCGCAAATATAGAACCCGAATACCGCCCCAAGCGAGTAAACTCATGCAGCTACGCGTCAACACTGTCATCACCTTGTGTTAGCCTTTGGAATTCATTTTCCATGGCTATCCGTTGAGCCGCAGGAAGGTGCTTCGCTAGAAAGAGTCGGGAGAATTCTTACATGGATACTTGTGTTAACGGACGACCCGCCAAGTGATGTAATTCCATCTCATCCCACCACAATCGAGCTTCTCCTTCAAGAAAGAAGGTAACTAAGGTAACTTTCTGATGCTCCACCGTTCCAATCGCCGTCATCACTCGCTTGACGCGCGATAGTCAATCCTCAGCCTACGTCGGAGTTCCCGCGCCCGAGAACGTAGGCGGATGGAAACTCATAAACCGCGTTAGCTGCTTCTCAGCCGCTCGAGGAGCCACGTCCACTACAGGTTCAAGCCTTGCCGCCACCTGTTCTGGCCTCACAGCCACTTGCTCCTGCCTAAGTGGTTGGCCTTGGATCATACTAAATAAAGCCTCCGCAACTAAACGCACATGTTCCGCAGACGGTGGAGGTGTAGGCACCTTGGCTGGTATCGTACTTTCATCAGAACGCTGGGGCTCAGACAGCCCAGCTCCACTTCGTGTCACCTAAAGGTGGACAAGACACACACATTAGCGGTCGTACCCAAGCAAACAACACAAAATAAGAACACACAGGTTCCTCAAACACACCGATTGCATTCCTATCATGGACATTCAGGAGTTCATTCGTAGACTTTGGTTTGCACAAACACGTGCTCGTCACCCCACAAAAGAAGTCGACCACGACTTCGAGAGGGAAAGACCAAAACAACCGATACGAAAAATGTAACAACCCCATCCGTTCATATGGTATATTCTAGAAGGTCCGGCCGGGGCCCCACAGTATATATCACAAAACAGGCGGTGAAGGTACGGGATGATACCAGAGTAGCGCATCGCACCTATCACAAAGCATTCTAGCGGAAGCCTACCCTACACCTTGAACTCCACCAGTGAATGTCCAACATATAACACAACCCACGTTGTATATATCATCCATAGGAATGTCTTACATGAGTACAAAAGATGGTCTTATGGACTTACATGGCTATCACACAGTGGCTTCAACTATTGGCGCGCAGGTCGGCCACAATAAAAGAAAACACACAACAAACAACACATAGAGCCTTCGAGGGCTAGCAGCAGCAACAGGAGCAGGAAATCAGCATTTATGCGTCCCGCTTGGCTTTCTAGCACCTGTACAGGGTCAATCCACCCAGCGGTGGCAAACAGAAGCAACGGTCAGCGTTCAGCTGACCAAATTATAACGACCCTACCCCTTTTCTCGGGGCAGTGGTAATCTTCCCTGCAGGCATATCATATCACAGCATGGCAATATATCTTATCAAAATGTGCTTTCATGCACACATGCCATCACAACCGTTCGCCACCCGGCCCAACGGTCCGTGCACTCAGGGCACATTCTTGGTGTTCTGGTAAATCACATGCCCACCACCGTATCAGGGTCATCACCCAACGGTAACTTACTTGAGCATTTACTCCATGGCGTGCAGCCGGAGTTTTATAGTCTTACTACACCGGGATGGCCCGTAGCCCCCCATTGTGTCATGGCGCGCAGGCCTAAGACTCTTGCTATGCGCTCCAACAGACCGCACCTTTTGGTCTCACATCGGACGGACATAGCGCAGGTCGGATCCTCCACCCCCCGTTGCTCAAATCGCCTTGCCTTCTCCGAGTACAGTGTACTCATGGCTATATCAAAGGCGCGGGTCGGTCTCACCAATCCTGTTCTTGGCACACAGCCTGGGTATTCTCTACACCCTTGTCCTTATCACAACAGCGGGTCTTTCCTGGGCATCCCAGTACTTCCTGTTACTCTCTTCACAGGTGGACACCGCAAGATCACAAATGTCAGGGGTCTTTCCTGGCTACCATGCCAGTACTTCCTGTTACTCGCTTCACAGTGGACACCCTACGACATCAAGCATCACAAAGGGCCTTTCCTGGTCACACCAGTACTTCCTGTGCCTCATCCACAGGTATGACCCAAAAACATAACACAGATATTTTCCTGGACTAGCACTCCAGTACTTCCTGCTACTCCTTTTCGCAGGCATAACCCATTGACGCATTAAACTACACGTTTAGCACGGAGTCTTCTCCGGTTCGTATGCAACATCACCAATCCAGACCAACCTATCCAGATGGACTTCACACAGCATGTCTATTCCGTACTCTATTTCCGGATCTATATGCCAACAAAGGGGATTTCATGAATCGCCCAAAAGACTCCCAAAATCAGCCACCTCTTGGTGGGGGAATCACAAATATATGCCAAAAGGAAGCCTCCACATGGCTAGGAAGAAAAGTCGTTACCCTTGACGACTGCTTCGGTGCCATGAATTCAAAGCTAACTTGAATGGCTCGCAAGAACTTTTCCTCCGCAACACCGGCCTCGGAGCTTTCATCAGAAAACTGCAGCACCACCGATAATCAGCCCCCTTTCCTCCTCCTCCTTCTTCCTCTCCCTTTCTCTCACTAGTAATGAAGAAAGAGAAGCCACATAAGAGAAATGAGATTTCTCTTCTCATTCACGACCTTAAGGAAATAGGGAGGCAGTTCAGCCATTGGATCCAGGCTGAAGGAATGGACGGCCACAAAATGCCAGAAAAGCTGATTTTTGCCTGACACAGCCTGTGACACGCCCGTGTCCCAGGCTGTGTGCCTCAAGCGGTGGTCAACCGACTGATCCAAACCAGTGACACGCCCATGGGACACGCCCGTGTCATGGGCCGTGTTACCCAACACGCCTCCAGACACGCCCGTGTCTGTGGCCATGTGCATCGGCGAAAATAATCCCAAAATAACCCGAGACTTCACACGGCCTGAGACACGCCCATGTCCTAGGCCGTGTGCCCATACACGACACTTCGACACGCCCTAGCGCAAAATTCGTTGCGCTGAGTTCGTCGACCCGAATTGACACGCCCTGTGACACACCCGTGTCACTCGACGACCACATCTCGACACTCGACGATCGTCGAGCAAAAGTCGTCGAGCACACGACACGGCCTGGGACACGCCCGTGTCCTGGGCCGTGTGCCTCCTCTCGACACATCATCGAGCAAAAAACGTCGACACCCAGGCCGATCGTCGACACGACCTCGACACGCCCTGATACACGCCCGTGTCTTAGGCTGTGTCTGCTGTTCGACGACCGTCGACCCCAAATTTCGTCGACCTCGCGGCCAAATCGTCGACCCCAGCTTGACACGCCCTTGGACACGCCCGTGTCCCAAGCCGTGTCACCCAAAAATTACCTGCTGAGAAAATTGGGCTGTTACAATCACTAAAGTTAAGCCTTAGTTGGGGATAACCGGAGTTGAGGTATTCCTCCGGGTTTAGCCTCAAATAAAGCGCTCTCACACTCCTTGTCGAAAGTTGAGCTAAGCGTCGATGCCTGAAGGTTAACGTATAGTAGGGCAGGTGTTGGGTACATTGGTCTAAATGTACCTGATTTGAAGAAGCCTCACCCTACTCAATGATATACATCAAAATGTATTTGATGTATGTTGAGTTTACTTGTGCAGGTTAAGTATTTACAGGAAAGAAGAAAAAGTTTCTAAGTCCATGTGTCGACACCCAGGAGCAAGTGTCGACACTTAAGAAGACTTGTGTCGACACCCAGGCAAGCAGTGTCGACACTTGGAGTCATTGTGTCGACACCAGGGATGTAGGGTCGACACGAGACAGAAAGTGTCGACACAAGGAGCTGTGTCGACACTCAATGAAGCAAAGTGCAGTGAAGCAGTGTCGACACTTAGCAGTTGTGTCGACACCCAGTGAAACTGTGTCTACATCAGAAAGTGTCGACACTTGTAGGCTGTGTCGATACTCAGCAAAAGTCAGCATAGTCTAAGTATAAGTGTCGACACCCAGAACAATGTGTCGACACACGGCAGAAGACTCAACACTTGAAGAAAGTGTCGACACAAGAAAGAATGTGTCGACACTCAGCTGAAGACTCAACACTTGAAGAAAGTGTCGACACAAGGAGCTGTGTCGACACTTAGCAAAGTTCAACAAAATTCTAAGTACAAGTGTCGACACTAAGGAGATGTGTCGACACTCAGTCAGAGTCTCAACAGAAGAAGAATGTGTCTACACAAGGAGCAGTGTCGACACTCAGCAAGTATCAACACAGAAGGCATGTGTCGACACCAAGAAGATGTGTCGACACAGAATAAGTTCAACACATGAAGATGTGTCGACACAAAGGTATTGTGTCGACACTTAGAAGAATTCAACAAAGTGCTGAAGTACAAGTACTTGTGTCGACACACATTATCAGTGTCGACACATGAAGAAGAAGCTGTGTCGAGAAGTGAAGTCTACAACACAAGGAGTTGTGTCGACACCTTGTAGGCTAGTGTCGACACTTAAACAACTTGTGTCGACACTTGGTCTATAAGTGTCGACACTTAAAGACAGACAGTCTCGACACTTTCAAACAGTTACAGATTTTTCAAGAACTGGTTGGATGACTTGACAGCTGCCATTCCAGCCAGTCTACTGCACCTGTCAGAGTTGTCAGAAATCAGTTATGAACCGGACCAGCCGGTTACCATGAAGAAGGCCTATAAATAGGCTTATACTGTCTACAGAAAGAGATGATTGAACACAAGTTCAAGTTGTTCATTAACAAGAAGAAGATCTAGCTATTCATTGAAGAATCAAGTGAAGATCTAAGTAGTTGGAGAGAGAGAGCTCCATCCAAGAACTCAGTCGTTGGAACCAGGCTGAGAAGAAGGGTTCAGATTTTGTTCTGAATCTTAAGTAGCAAAGATCAAGGATCAACTGCAGAGGAGATCGGTCTTATTGTGTTCTACATTCAAGAAGCTTTGAAGAAAGTCAAGTCAGATTGATCTCAGCAGAGTTCATCCAAGAACTCATCAAGAAACTCTCAACTCTTCTCTCTTGTCTCTGAGTTGTAGAGTATACATTTTTGTATTCATATTTTCTTAGTAGGATCCTTAGGGATCTGAGTTTGTAAGCCTGTAATTATAAAGGCTGAGTGTAGGGCCTGTGTGCCTGAGTGTAGGAGATTTGTATCTCTGAGTGTAGGCCTGTTGTGGCTGAGTGTAGGCCTTGGTGGCTGAGTGTAGGCTTTGTGAAGAAGCTGAGTGTAGGCTTTGTGAAGAAGCTGAGTTGTAGGGCCTTGGGCCTGAGCTGTAGGAACCTATTTTGGGGTTCTGAGTGTAAGATCTGAGGATCTGAGATAGTGGACGAGTTTGGCCGAATCTAGTATACTACTAGATAGGCGAAGGGGGAAAGTGGATGTACCCAAACCTTGGGGAACCACTATAAATCTGAGTGTCTACTGTGTGCTTGTGGAATTCTGTGATTGATGATTGTGTGCTGTGATAAAGTAGATATAATTCTGTGTTATAATCTGAATTCTGCCTAAAAAGTTAAAAAGATTTAAGTCACCTATTCACCCCCCCTCTAGGTGATTAGGTACAATATCTTTCAAGTGGTATCAAAGCCAGGTTACTCAAAAAGGGACATAACTGTCTGAGTAGATCCTGTTGGCAGATTCAGTCTAAGTACATTACAGAATCAAGAAAATCAAGAACCATGGGTTCCACTGAGAATCATAAGGAATTGGGATCTATGAAGCTACCCATATGTAGAAAAGAGATCTTTGGCATCTGGAAGGAAAGGGTGAGACTGTTTATGGAAGCCTCAGACCCTAGGATTTATATCACAGTGAAAGAAGGGTCATATGTGCCCATGAAGGTTTCAGTCTTAGATGCTAATCAGAGAACACCTAAGGATATCTCGGAAATGACAAAGGATGAGATAGTTCTAGCCACAATGGACAAAAGGGCTCAGAATATCATAGTGAGTGCTATAGATGATGCTACTTTTCAGAATTTGATACACTGCAAGACATCCAAGGAAATGTGGGATGCTCTTATTGTGTACATGGAGGGTTCTGAAGAAGTGAGGCGAGACAGAAAATCTTTGCTAAATCAAGAATATGAAAGCTTTAGGCAAGGTAGGGCTGATAGCATAACTGAATGCTATAAGAAATTCTATAGGATTGTGAATAAGCTAATGTCATATGGAAGAGAGTTCAGTAACTATGAGCTTAATGATAAGTTCTTAAGGTCCCTTACAAAAGATTGGGACACCAAGATCTGTGTCATTAGGGAAATGGCAAAGTTAGCAGAAATTCCTCCACCAACACTGTTGGGTACATTGGTTAAATGTACCTGATTTGAAGAAGCCTCACCCAACTCAATGATATACATCACAATGTATTTGATGTATGTTGAGTTTACTTGTGCAGGATAAGTAATTACTGGACTGAAGCAAAAAGTTTCTAAGTCCATGTGTCGACACCCAGAGGGAAAGTGTCGACACTTAAGAAGACTTGTGTCGACACCCAGACAAGCAGTGTCGACACTTGGAGTCATTGTGTCGACACCTGGGATGCAGAGTCGACACCAGATAGAAAGTGTCGACACAAGGAGCTGTGTCGACACTCAGTGAAGAAAGTACAGTAAAGCAGTGTCGACACTTAACAGCAGTGTCGACACCCAGTGAAGCTGTGTCTACATCAGAAAGTGTCGACACTTGGAGCTGTGTCGACACTCAGCAAAAGTCTGCAGAGACTAAGTTAAAGTGTCGACACCCAGAACAATATGTCGACACTCAACAGAAGAGTCAGCACTTGAAGTACGTGTCGACACCAAGAACAAAGTGTCGACACTCAGCAGAAGAGTCAACATTTGAAGTAAGTGTCGACACCCAGAACAATGTGTCGACACTCAGCTGAAGACTCTACACTTGAAGAAAGTGTCGACACATGGAGCTGTGTCGACACTTAGCAAAGAACAGCAAGATCATCAAATATTCTAAGTACAAGTGTCGACACTAAGGGAATGTGTCGACACTCAGCTGAAGTCTCAACAGAAGAATCAAGTGTCGACACAAGGAGCTGTGTCGACAATCAGCAAGTATCAACATAGAAGACTATGTGTCGATACAAAGGAGATGTGTCGACACTTAGAAGAATTCAGCAAGTTACAGAAGATCAAGTACTTGTGTCGACACTCAATTCCAGTGTTAACACATGAAGAAGAATCTGTGTCGAGACATAGAATCTACAACACAAGGAGTTGTGTCGACACCTTGTAGACTTGTGTCGACACTTACACAACTGGTGTCGACACTTGGTCTATAAGTGTCGACACTTAAAGACAGAAAGTCTCGACACTTTCAGACAGTTAGAGATTTTCAAGAACTGACTGGATGACTTGACAGCTGCCGTTCCAGCCGGTCTACAGCACCTGTCAGAGATGTCAGAAGATAGTTATGAACCGGACCAGCCGGTTACCATGAAGAAGGCCTATAAATAGGCTCATACAGTTTACAGAAACTGTTGTTCAAGAAATTGAAGTAATTCAACAAGTGGTTCACAGAGTTATTGATCAAGTATCAAATCAAGAAGATCTAGCTGTCCAAGTGCAGATCTAAGAAGTTGGAGAGAGAGGGCTCCATCCAAGAAATCATCCGTTGGAACTAGGCTAAGAAGAAGGATTCAGATTCATTCTGGATCTTAAGAAGCAGAGGTCAAGGATCAACTGCAGAAGGAGACAATCTAATTGAGTTCTACTTTCAAGAAGCTTTGAAGAAAGCTAAGTTAGATTGAATCCAGCTGAGTTCTTCCAAGAACTCATCAAGAAACTCTCAACTCCCCTCTCTTGTTTCTGAGTTGTTGAGTTATCATTTGTATTATCATTTTTAACTTGTAGGATCCTGTGGATCTGAGTGACTGTAAGCCTGTAATTATAAAGGCTGAGGGTAGGGCTTGAGTGCCTGAGTGTAGGAGATTGAAATCTCTGAGTGTAGGCCTTGTTGGCTGAGTGTAGGCCTTGATTGGCTGAGTGTAGGCCTTTGTGGCTGAGTGTAGGCTTTGTGGAAAAGCTGAGTTGTAAGGCCTTGGGCCTGAGGTGTAGGAACCAATTTGGGTTCTGAAACAGTGGTGGAGTTTGGCCGAATCTAGTACACTGCTAGATAGGCGAAGGGGGAAAGTGGATGTACCCAAAGCTTGGGGAACCACTATAAAACTCTGTGTCTGCTGTGCTGTGATTGTGATTGTGAATGATTGTGTGATTGTTGTGCAAAAGTAGTATAGATTCTGTGATATAACTGATTGCTGCCATTAAAGTTTTAAAAAGAATTAGGTCACCTATTCACCCCCCCCCCCCCTCTAGGTGTTTAGGTACTATACCTTTCAAGTGGTATCAAAGCGAGGTTCCTCAAAAATGACTAACAGTCTAAGGAGATCCTGATTGGCAGATTCAGTCTAAGTCAAAATACAGATTCAAGAAAATCAAGAAACATGGGTTCCTCTGAAAATCACAAGGAATTGGGTTCCATGAAATTACCCATATGCAGGAAAGAGATCTTTGGGATCTGGAAGGAAAGGGTAAGGCTGTTTATGGAGGCCTCACACCCTAGGATATACATCACAGTCAAGGAGGGGTCATATGTGCCCATGAAGATATCTGTTTTAGATGCAAATCAGAGAACACCAAAGGATTTCTCTGAAATGACTAAGGATGAGATTGTCCTAGCCACCATGGACAAGAGGGCACAAAACATTATAGTAAGTGCCATAGATGATGCAACATTTCAGAATCTTATACACTGTAAGACAGCCAAAGAGATGTGGGACACTCTTATTGTGTATATGGAGGGTTCTGAAGAAGTTAGACAAGATAGAAAATCCTTGCTAAATTAAGAGTATGAGAGTTTTAGACAAGGAAAGGGTGATAGCATAACTGAGTGCTATAAGAAGTTCTACAGGATAGTGAATGAACTCATGTCTTATGGAAGAGAGTTCAGTAACTATGAACTAAATGACAAGTTCCTAAGGTCCCTAACCAAAGATTGGGACACAAAGATTTGTGCCATTAGAGAAATGGCTAAGTTGGGAGAAATTCCTCCACCTACACTGTTTGGCAAGTTATTGTCTTATGAAATGCAACTGACAGTGAGGAAGAAGGAGGAGAAATCAATAAGAACTGAACACAAGGAAAGAACAGTAGCCTTCAAGACAAATGCCTCCAGAAAGGGCAGGAATAAGTCATCAACTCCACCTCCAAAGGAAGTTGAATCAGAGTCAGATGAGTCAGTCAGCACAAAATCTGCAAGCAGTGAAAGTGATGAAGACTTTGCTGCCTTCACTAGACACTTTCAGAAATTCTTGAAGAAGAAACAGTGGAGGACAAGGCCCTCTACTTCAAAAGGAAAAGAAGATTTTTATCAGGATAAAAAGGCTTCAAAGAAGGACAGGAAGAGGACAAAATCTAGCAAGGCAACTGGTTCTAAGATAGTATATTATTGCTGCAATAGACAGGGCCATGTTATTGCAGATTATCCTGAAAAGAGAAAAGAGTCTAGTGACAGGAAGAAGACTCATTTCAAAGGCAAGAAAAAGAAGTCTTTTGTAGCCAAGAAAGAGAAGACTCTATCAGATATCTCCTCTTCAGAAACTGAGTCTGATGCTGAGGCATACATAGGGCTGTTTGCTGAAGAAGAATAAGAAGAATTCATGCAGATAATGGAGTCTATTTATGAACAAGAAGACTGTCAGTGCCAAGGACTGATGGCATTGACTGAGCATGACAAAATCCTAGAGCAACCAGGACCCAGTAAGGTACAAAGTTCAACTTTAAGTTCAGTTTCATGTTCTAGTACAGAATCAGATTCATCTTCATCAAGTGATGGAAGTGTATCTGAGTCTGAGGATGATATTCATCAGCTTATAGATGAATATAAAGTGCTGTTGCAAGCTTACAAGAAAAGCAAGTCCCTAGCCAAAAGTCAGGCAAAGGAAATTGCTTATCTTAAAGCTGCTGCAACAGATTCTGAGAAGCAATTTGATCAAAAGCTTAATGAGATAGCCAGGCTGAAACACATAACAGTGATTCAGATGAGGATTATCACCTTTAAGAATGATCAAATCAAGAGTCTGGAGATCAATCTTCAGAAAGAGAGAGAACTTGTTGCTAGGTTTTCTAAACCTAAGTCAGTACTACCTTTAATTGATGAATTTGTTCATCATAAAGGCAAGGCTGGACTGGGCTTTATTAAACCTGCTAGGACTGAGCAGTCCAAGTCCAAGTCCAAGGGCAAAGCCCCAACATTCAACAAGTCAGCTGTAGATAAGACAGCAAAGACAGTACCTAAGCAAAGGTACAATAAGTTTGAATGTTGGTGTTGTGGCAAAGTTGGCCATTTTGCAATGGACTGTTGGCACAATGCTAGTGCCAAAGTGAGTACCAAACTACCTGTTAGAAAGCCAGTAGGTAGCTTTGTCAGATTGCAAACTAACAAGTACAAAGGACCCAAGAATTCTTTGGGTTCTAAGGTTCATTAATCTGTTTTGCAGGTGAGTCCAAGTGGCCATACCCCAACATGGTACTTGGACAGTGGATGTTCCAGACATATGACTGGAACAAGAGGATTACTAAAGGACTACATTCCAATAAAAGATGGTCCAAAAGTAACCTTTGGTGGTTCTGAAAAGGGAATCATCAAAGGATTTGGTAACATTTCTAGCAACTTGGTTACCATTACTCAAGTGGCTTATGTTAAAGGGTTGAAACACAACCTAATAAGTATAAGTCAATTAAGTGATGTAGGGTATGACATCTCATTTGTTAAAAATGATTGTCATATCAAGAGGTCAAGTGATCAAGAGATCATTTTGACTGGTTATAGGAAAAGGAATGTCTATTGCTTAGACATTATGGTTGAGAACAATGGTTCTCCAGTGTGTCTTGTAGCTGATGAGACAGTCTCTCATTGTGTCAAATGGCACAAGAGGCTTGCCCATCTTAACTACAAGACAATTAGCAAACTCTTTAGCAAAGAGTTAGTGAGGAATGGTCCTCAAGTTAAGTGTGTCAAAGATGGTATTTGCTCAGCTTGTCAAAAGGGCAAGCAGACTAAATCCACCTTTAGAAGCATAGAAAACAAAGATGTTGTGAGGTGTTTATACCTCTTGCATATGGATCTCTTTGGTCCAATGCCAGTTCACAGCTTAGGTAGGAAGGTCTATACCCTTGTAGTTGTAGATGACTACTCAAGGTTTTCCTGGGTGTTCTTCTTAAGACAGAAATCTGAAACACCTAGTGTCTTCTATAGCTTTGTCAAGCAAATTCAGAATGAACTAAATAGTACAGTGGTCAATATAAGAAGTGACCATGGTACTGAATTTTAGTCTGATAGCATGACAAAACTATGTGAAGACTTTGGGATATTTCAAGAATTCTCTTCACCTAGAACACCTCAGCAAAATGGCATTGCTGAGAGGAAGAATATGACCTTGATAGAGGCTGGTAGGACCCTACTAAGTGATACATCACTGCTAGAGTATTTCTGGGCTGAAGTAGTTAACACTGCATGCCATGTTATAAATAGGGCTACCATCACTAAAGGGCTCAACAAGACCCCTTATGAAGTTGTGAAAGGCAGGAAACCAAACCTATCCTACTTTAGGATCTTTGGTTGCAAATGCTTCATACTTAACAATGGAAAGTCTTACTTGACTAAGTTTGCTGCCAAGTCTCAAGAGGGAATTTTTGTTGGGTACAGTAACAACAGTAAGGCTTATAGAGTCTACAACTTGACTACACAAGTTGTAGAAGAATCTGTACATGTAGTTTTTGATGAGACTAAACCTATTAACAATGAGTTGTCTAGTAGTGTATGCAACCCCACAGGTTTAACAAAGAAGATGGACAAGCTTACTATAGAAGAAGTACCTGCTGCAAGACAGCAAGTAGAAGACAGTAGCTGTTGTCCAGGGGGAGAACTACATGTGCCAATTGCTGAAGAAATACAAGGAGTATAGCATGATGGAGATGCTGAAGAGGTTCAACCAGAAGTTAGGATGCCTCCAGCCAACAGGCATCTTAGAGATCATCCAGTAGAGCAGATTATTGGAGATCCAAGATAAGGAGTACAAACCAGGAGCAAATACATGAATGAAGCAATCTACTCCAGTTTTCTATCTCAAGTTGAACCTAAGAAGTTTGAAGAATCAATACTGGATCCACAATGGACTGAAGCAATGCAAGAAGAGCTTAATCAGTTCAAAAGGTGAAAGGTCTGGGAACTAGTTCCTAAACTTAAAGACCACAATGTAATTGGAACCAAGTGGATCTACAGGAATAAGATGGATGAATAAGGGGTCATCATTAAGAATAAAGCAAGACTGGTTGCTAAAAGATATAGGCAAGAAGAAGGTATTGATTTTGATCAAACCTTTGCTCCAGTAGCCAGACTGGAAGCCATAAGAATGTTCTTGGCCTATGCAACCTATCAAGGATTCAAGGTTTACCAAATGGATGTCAAGTCAGCATTCCTGAATGGTAATCTTAAGGAAGAAGTCTATGTGGAACAGCCTTCAGGTTTTGTTGATCCAACTCTACCTCATCATGTCTATAGACTTAGGAAAGCTTTATATGGGTTAAAGCAAGCCCCTAGGGCTTGGTATGAAACCCTATCTAGTTTCCTCATTGAGAACAAGTTCTCAAGGGGAAAAATAGATAAAACTCTATTCCTTAGGGAATCTAGAGGCAAAGTTATACTAGTACAAATATATGTAGATGACATTATATTTGGGTCTACTGAAAGCAGCCTTTGCAAAAAGTTTGCAAAACTTATGCAAGGTCAATTTGAGATGAGTAGTATGGGAGAGCTGAAGTTTTTCTTGGGTCTCCAAGTTAAACAGACTGAAAGTGGTTTATCCATATGTCAGTCCAAGTTCACCCTAGAACTCATAAGGAAGTATGGTATGGATTCATCTAGTACTATGAAGACTCCTATGGGGTCAAGTATGTCTCTTAGCAAGGATGATGCAGGGAAACCTGTAGATGAAACCTTGTATAGAGGGATAGTTGGCTCCCTATTATACTTGACTGCTAGTAGACCAGATATCATGTATGCTACATGTGTCTGTGCAAGGTATCAAGCCTGCCCTAAAGAGTCTCATTTGACAGCAGTCAAAAGAATATTGAGATATCTAAAGGGCACTCCCTATCTAGGCCTCTGGTACCCTGGGAATGGGGATTTTGATCTAACAGGTTATTTAGATGCAGACTTTGCAGGATGCAAAGAAGATAGAAAAAGCACTACTGGAACCTGTCAATTCCTAGGTGGGAGACTAATTTCATGGAGTAGCAAGAAGCAAACCAGTGTGGCTATCTCCACTGCAGAGTCAGAGTATGTGGCTGCAGGAAGTTGTTGTGCTCAACTTCTGTGGATACAACATCAGCTAGAGGACTATGGGTTTCAGGTAAGTAGAACTCCACTCTTCTGTGATTCTACAAGTGCTATTTCAATAGCTAATAACCCTGTATCCCATAGTAGAACAAAACATATTGAAATTAAATATCATTTTCTTAGGGAGCATGTAGAAAGAAAAGATATTTTATTAGAATATGTTAAAACTGATAATCAAGTAGCTGATATGTTTACTAAGCCCCTAGAAGAAGCTAAGTTCAATAGATTCAAAATTGAACTAGGAATGATAAACTTAGAGTAAGTTTACAGAATTGAAATTGGCTAAGTAAAAAGGTGTCGACACATAGACAAGTCTATGTCGACACAGAATAGTGGTGTCGACACTTCAGGAAAAAGGTGTTGACACATCTAGGATGTTGGTGTCGACACTTCAGAATGTTAGTGTCGACACATGTCAAGTAGGTGTTGACACATCCAATGTGGTGTCGACACTTAGTTTTACTCAGAATTTTCTCAGTAAAGTCTCGACTATGTGTCGAGTTATGTTGTGTCGACACATAACCAAGTGTCGACACATAAAATTTGTTGACTAAACCTGTGTCGACACATGTGTGTCGAGACAGTATAAGTCAGTGTCGACACTTATAGCCAGTGTCGACACATTTTCAGTTAGCTGTCCCGCCTGTTCATCTTCAAAATTAGAAAGGTATAAATAGGGTTTTGTCTTTGTTTGTCGACACGCTTTCAAAGTTTCGAGACCAAGCTTCTATGTCGACACCTCTCTTCTCTCAAGACAAATTCTAAAAACCCTAATGGCGCCTAAGCTAGAGGAGAACGTCAACGAAGGATATGAGCTGGTGCGCGGCGCTTTCACTGATGCTGATCAAGAAATCCAGGCGGTAGTAACCCCAGTTGCCGATTCTAGGTTAGAGTATTTAGTTTCTGAACCTACAAAGATATGGAAGAAAGAGGTTCTTGAATTTCTAAATGGAGCTGAAGTGGATGAATCTGGATACAGAATCAAATCCAGAGTTCATGGAACTAAGGTTAAGATTTCGCCAAAGAGCTTGAGGAAGATTCTACAGCTTCCAAGAACTCAAGAGGAAGTTGAAGTTACTGTATCAAAGACCAGGGAAGCTCTTACCTGGTGTGGACTTGATTCTGCAATGAAGATTGGTTCAGTTTTCAACAGAAAAGGCATGAACAATCAAGGAAAGTTTCTTTCTTAAATTGTGGGAAAGGTTATTCTCAGTAAGCCAGGAGGGCATGACAGAGTGTCTGCTCATATGTTTGGTATTATGACAAGGATTATCTTCACTCTAAACACTGATTGGTCAGTAATTGTATTTGAGAAAATTAAGGAAAGCTTGAAGAATCCCAACCTGGGCAGAATCATTAGTCTATACCTAGCTGGTGCCATACCAGAGGTAATGCAACAAGCTGCAGGAAGTAAGATAAATCATATGAGAAAGATGGATATGAGGTTGTTCTCAAGATGGGACAGGGTGTTGACTAAGGAGCTGCCAACCCCTGAAAAGATTGTTTCTGAGAAAGAGATTCCTCCCAAAAAGAAAAGGAAGACTGCTCCAGTGGAACAAGTGTCCACTAGCAGTTCTGATAGTGAAGAACAGGTTGTCTTCACTCCAGATGAGCATGAGGAAGAGCCTGCTGAAAAGACTCCTGCTCCTCTAGAGTTTGCTGAGATCCAGGGGGAGCTGCCTCAAGCTAGCCCCATCCACAAGGATCACAGCCAAGGGGAGCCTCCAGTTGTAGAAGAACCCTCTACACTGGAAAGTGAACAAGCCACCAACACCATACTAGAGGTACTCACTGACCTAAATACTTTAGAATTTCTTATAGAAGATGTTGATTTGTCTGATGTTCATCAGCAAACTCAGCTGAATACTCAAGAACCAGATGCTGTTAGAGAAGACAAATCTGTTGTACTAGAAGTGATTCCTGATCCAGTGGTTGAAGAGCCTAGAATTTCTACAGCTCCTTCACCACAAGAATACACTATGGAGGATTTATTTTTAAATCTAGACCAACATGACTTTGACATGGACAAGGCTGCTGCTGAAGAAAAGAATGTTGTTGCTGAGGGGGAGCAAGTGCACATTATGGAAGAGCCTGTAAGGCAGGAAACTGAGAAGGCACCTGAAGTACAGAAAGAGAAGCCTCCAAGCCCTAAGGAGAGGGTTGACATAGCCAGCTCCTCAGAATCTGAAGATGAGGAGGCTGCTAGGGCTAAGCAAAAGAAACTCTATGTATTCAAAAGAAGAAGTCAAAGTTATAAGAAGGCTTTACAATCTATTGCACCACAGCCTATAGTTCAGCAAGCTCCAACTGTTGATTATAGTGCTTTAATGGTTGCACTGCAGATAAAACTGGATGAACAAAGAAAGGAAATAGAGACTTATGTAGATGAAGGGCAGAAATCTTTGCAATTTGATCTGGCCCAGGATATCAAGTCTATAAGGTTTGAAATGAACCTTAACAAGAAAGAGATGACAGAATGCTTCCACAAGGGTGGAAATGCAGTGGTGTACTTGGCAACACACCAGGAAAAGATAAAGGCACAGGTGGATGACATAGCATTGAAGCAAGGGTATATTCTTGAAAATCAAATAAGGATGAATGACAATTTGACTGCTTCCCATAATGCTATTGTCACTGAGTTAAAGAACAAGGCTGCTGAACCCTCTACTTCTACTGCTGCTATTAAAGCTGACTTTGGTAAAGTATTCCAGGAAGAACTCTCTGTTGTTAAGACTGTTATCCAAGCCTCCCAGAAGGTCATATCTGAACAACTTCAAAAACTCAAACCTTTCTTTAAAGATGGAGTCAGATACTTAGATAATCAAATCAGATTCCAGAAGGATGATGTCAGAGATCATATGGCTAGAGAAGTCATAAAGGGGGAGAGAGTTTTAGTCAAAGCTAGCTCTGATCATGCCAAATGGATATCTAATTCCATCAGAGCTACACTGGGCTATCCTCCACTTTGTGATGACGACAATGTGGCAGAATCTGGAATTCAACCTGCATATCTTGGAGGTGAGCAACCAGAGGTAGCTCAAGTGATCTATCCTCCACCAGATTTTGAAATGGTGTAAGCTGATATTCATCATATGTATAGCCCACCTGAATGGAAGTCTAATGTCATTCTGGAGAAAGTGGTTCAGCCTATTACTGAAGCCATGCAAGAGGCATTGCAGAAAGAGGAAGAGACAAGACTGCCTAAGAAGAGGTTTAGGGAACAAGCAGAACAAAGGCCAGACTTTGAACAGTGGAGCCCTACCTCTAGGAACATTATATTAACTGCCTGGAAAGCTGCCAAAGACAATATTCATGACAGGAACAAATGGTTCTCTGAAGCTGAATGGAGAAAGCATGAATCTAGACAGGAGGCCATTGTTCAATACAGAAGGAAGGCAAAGATGGGAAAGCTACCTCCTACAGCTCAGGAGCCTAGCAAGTACTTTCCAAAGCCATACCATTATTTTGAGAGGCAGAAGATCAAAGCTGAAGAGCTTAAAAAGAAAGATCTGAAAGGCAAGAAGCCTGCTGATGCTGAATCTGTTGATGCTCCTGTCCAAGCTAAAGTTCAAGCTGGCAAAGGCATAGTTATTAAGGAGCCAGAACAAAAATAGATTTAAAATTTTCTTGAAGTTTATCTTGTAATCTTTTGGATGTAAAACATTTAGTGAACTTCTGAAAATGTATAAGACAGATATTAGAACAATATATGATCAATATATTTCATGTTTGTTCTGTGAATATGTCTATTTCTTATTTGTTCTGTGTTGATGTATTTGTATACATGTGTGATTTATACATGTTTATGTTTACCCTGCTGAATATAATCCTGCTTTACATCATTTTGTAATTTTAATTATGAAAGGTGTATATCATTGACTATGG
Organism: Platanthera guangdongensis; assembly: GCA_039583875.1. Lineage (NCBI taxonomy): Eukaryota > Viridiplantae > Streptophyta > Magnoliopsida > Asparagales > Orchidaceae > Platanthera > Platanthera guangdongensis. The sequence continues at coordinate 42,977,721 of CM077162.1, forward strand.
GTTATGACTTCTCCAAATAGGGGGAGATTGTTGGGTACATTGGTTAAATATACCTGATTTGAAGAAGCCTCACCCAACTCAATGATATACATCACAATGTATTTGATGTATGTTGAGTTTACTTGTGCAGGATAAGTAATTACTAGACTGAAGCAAAAAGTTTCTAAGTCCATGTGTTGACACCCAGAGGGAAAGTGTCGACACTTAAGAAGACTTGTGTCGACACCCAGACAAGCAGTGTCGACACTTGGATTCATTGTGTCGACACCTGGGATGCAGAGTCGACACCAGACAGAAAGTGTCGACACAAGGAGCTGTGTCGACACTCAGTGAAGAAAGTACAGTAAAGCAGTATCGACACTTAACAGCAGTGTCGACATCCAGTGAAGCTGTGTCTACATCAGAAAGTGTCGACACTTGGAGCTGTGTCGACACTCAGCAAAAGTCTGCAGAGACTAAGTTAAAGTGTCGACACCCAGAACAATGTGTCGACACTCAACAGAAGAGTCAGCACTTGAAGTATGTGTCGACACCAAGAACAAAGTGTCGACACTCAGCAGAAGAGTCAACATTTGAAGTAAGTGTCGACACCCAGAACAATATGTCGACACTCAGCTGAAGACTCTACACTTGAAGAAAGTGTCGACACATGGAGCTGTGTCGACACTTAGCAAAGAACAGCAAGATCATCAAATATTCTAAGTACAAGTGTCGACACTAAGGGAATGTGTCGACACTCAGCTGAAGTCTCAACAGAAGAATCAAGTGTCGACACAAGGAGCTGTGTCGACACTCAGCAAGTATCAACATAGAAGACTATGTGTCGACACAAAGGAGATGTGTCGACACTTAGAAGAATTCAGCAAGTTACAGAAGATCAAGTACTTGTGTCGACACTCAATTCTAGTGTTGACACATGAAGAAGAATCTGTGTCGAGACATAGAATCTACAACACAAGGAGTTGTGTCGACACCTTGTAGACTTGTGTCGACACTTACACAACTGGTGTCGACACTTGGTCTATAAGTGTCGACACTTAAAGACAGAAAGTCTCGACACTTTCAGATAGTTAGAGATTTTCAAGAACTGACTGGATGACTTGATAGCTGTCGTTCCAGCCGGTCTACAGCACCTGTCAGAGATGTCAGAAGACAGTTATGAACCGTACCAGCCGGTTACCATGAAGAAGGCCTATAAATAGGCTCATACAGTTTACAGAAACTGTTGTTCAAGAAATTGAAGTAATTCAACAAGTGGTTCATAGAGTTATTGATCAAGTATCAAATCAAGAAGATCTAGCTGTCCAAGTGCAGATCTAAGAAGTTGGAGAGAGAGGGCTCCATCCAAGAAATCAGCCGTTGGAACTAGGCTGAGAAGAAGGATTCAGATTCATTCTGGATCTTAAGAAGCAGAGGTCAAGGATCAACTGCAGAAGGAGACAATCTAATTGAGTTCTAGTTTCAAGAAACTTTGAAGAAAGCTAAGTCAGATTGAATCCAGCTGAGTTCTTCCAAGAACTCATCAAGAAACTCTCAACTCCCCTCTCTTGTTTCTGAGTTGTTGAGTTATCATTTGTATTATCATTTTTAACTTGTAGGATCCTGTGGATCTGAGTGACTGTAAGCCTATAATTATAAAGGCTGAGGGTAGGGCTTGAGTGCCTGAGTGTAGGAGATTGAAATCTCTGAGTGTAGGCCTTGTTGGCTGAGTGTAGGCCTTGATTGGCTGAGTGTAGGCCTTTGTGGCTGAGTGTAGGCTTTGGGGAAAAGCTGAGTTGTAAGGCCTTGGGCCTGAGGTGTAGGAACCAATTTGGGTTCTGAAACAGTGGTGGAGTTTGGCTGAATCTAGTACACTGCTAGATAGGCGAAGGGGGAAAGTGGATGTACCCAAAGCTTGTGAAACCACTATAAAACTCTGTGTCTGTTGTGCTGTGATTGTGATTGTGAATGCTTGTGTGATTGCTGTGCAAAAGTAGTATAGATTCTGTGATATAACTGATTGTTGTCATTAAAGTTTTAAAAAGAATTAGGTCATCTATTCACCCCCCCCCCTCTAGGTGTTTAGGTACTATACCTTTCAAACACTGTTTGGAAAACTGCTGTCTTATGAAATGCAGTTGATGGTGAGGAAAGAAGAGGAGAAATCTACAAGAAGTGAACAAAAGTAAAGGACAGTGGCATTTAAAACAGAAGCCCCCAGAAAGTACAGAAGTAAGTCACCAACTCCACCACCAAAAGTAGCTGAAACTGAGTCAGATGAGTCAGCAAGCAGAAAGTCTGAAAGCAGTGAAAGTGATGAGGACTTTGCTGCCTTCACAAGACACTTTCAGAAGTTCTTAAAGAAGAAACAGTGGAGGACAAGGCCATCCACTTCACAGGGCAAAGAAGACTATTATCAGAATAAAAAGTCTTCAAAGAAAGACAGGAAAAAGACCAAGTCTAGCAAAACAACTCTTTAAAAAATTGTATGCTATTGCTGTAATAGACAAGGACATGTTGTTGCAGACTGTCCAGAGAAAAGGAAGGAGTCTAATGATAAGAAAAAGACTCCATTCAAGGGCAAGAAGGAAAAGTCTTTTGTTGCCAAAAAGGATAAGAGCCTGTCAGACATTTCTTCATCAGAAACTGAGTCAGATGCTGAAGCATATATAGGACTGTTTGCTGAGGAAGAAGAAGAAGAGTTCATCCAGATCATGAACTCTATATATGAACAAGAGGACAGTCAGTGCCAAGGACTGATGGCATTGACAGAAAGTGACAAAATCCTGGAGCAGCCAGGACCTAGTAAGGTACAACATTGTTCTTTAAGTTCAATTTCTTGTGCTAGTTCAGAAACAGATTCATCATCATCAAATAATGAGAGTGCATCTGAGTCTGAAGAGGATATTCATCAATTGATAGATGAATATAAAGTTCTGTTGCAAGCTTTTAAGAAATGCAAATCCTTGGCCAAGAGTCAAGCTAAGGAGATTGCAAGTCTCAAAATGGCTGCAACTGATTATGAGAAGTTGTTTGATCAAAAACTTAATGAGATAGCCAGACTGAAGCACATAACTGTGATTCAGATGGGGACTATATCATTTAAGAATGATCAAATCAAAAGTCTGGAGATTAGTCTTCAGAAGGAGAAAGATTTGGTTGCTAGGTTTTCTAAACCAAAGTCAGTTCTACCCTTAATTGATGAATTTGTTCATCAAAAAGGTAAAGCTGGACTGGGGTTTACTAAACCAGCTAGGACTGTTCAGTCCAAGTCCAAGTCCAAGAGCAAAGCCCCAGCTCTCAACAAGCCAGCTGTAGATAAAACAGCTAAGAATGTACCTAAGCAAAGGTACAATAAGTTTGAGTGTTGGTGCTGTGGCAAGGTAGGCCACTATGCCATGGACTGTTGGCACAATGCAAGTGCCAAAGTGAGTAGCAAACTGCCTGTTGGAAAACCTGCAGGTAGCTTTGTTAGGAAGAAAACTAACCAGTACCAAGGACCCAAGAATTCTTTGGGTTCTAAGGTTCACTAATCTGTTTTGCAGGTAAGTCAAAGTGGTCATGCCCCAATATGGTACTTGGACAGTGGATGTTCCAGACATATGACTAGAAAAAGGGGATTGCTAAAGGACTTCACTCCAATCAAAGATGGTCCTAAAGTCACCTTTGGTGGTTCTGAAAAAGGAATCATCAAGGGATTTGGTAACATTTCTAGCTCCCATATAATTATTACTCAAGTGGCCTATGTTAAAGGTTTGAAACATAACCTTATTAGTATAAGTCAATTGAGTGATGTGGGATATGATATCTCATTTATTAAAGATGATTGTCATATCAGGAGGTCAAATGATCAAGAGATCATTTTGACAGGTTATAGAAAAAGGAATGTCTACTGTCTAGACATTATGTGTGAGAACATTGGTTCTCCAGTGTGTCTAGTAGCTGATGAGAAAGTCTCTCATTGTGTCAAATGGCACAAGAGACTAGCTCATCTCAACTACAAGACAATTGGCAAACTCTATAGTAAAGAGTTAGTGAGAAATGATCCTCAAGTTAAGTGTATTAAAGATGGAATATGTTCAGCTTGTCAAAAGGGCAAGCAGACTAGATCCAGCTTTAATAGCATTGAAAACAAAGATGTTGTGAGGTGTTTATACCTCTTGCATATGGATCTCTTTGGTCCTATGCCAGTTCACAGCCTAGGTAGGAAGGTCTATACCTTTGTAGTTGTAGATGACTACTCAAGGTTTTCCTGGGTGTTCTTCCTTAGATAGAAATCTGAAACACCTAGTGTCTTCTATAGCTTTGTCAAACAAATTCAGAATGAACTAGATAGTACAGTGGTCAAAATAAGAAGTGACCATGGTACTGAATTTCAGTCTGATAGTATGGCAAAACTATGTGAAGAATTTGGGATATTTCACGAGTTTTCTTCACCAAGAACACCTCAGCAAAATGGCATTGCTGAGAGGAAGAATAGAACCTTGATTGAGGCTGGTAGGACCCTATTAAGTGATACATCACTACCAGAATATTTCTGGGCTGAGGTAGTTAATACTGCATGCCATGTTATTAATAGGGCTACCATCACTAAAAGCCACAACAAGACCCCCTATGAGGTTGTGAAAGGCAGAAAACCAAACCTATCCTACTTCAGGATCTTTGGTTGTAAGTGCTTTATACTTAACAATGGAAAGTCTTACTTGACTAAGTTTGCTGCCAAGTCCCAAGAGGGAATTTTTGTTGGGTATAATAACAATAATAAGGCTTATAGAGTCTACAACTTGTCTACTCAAGTTGTAGAAGAGTTTGTACATGTAGTATTTGATGAAACTAGACTTATTAACAATGAGTTGTCTAGTAGTATATGCAGCTCCATAGGTATAACTAAGAAGATGGACAAGCTCACTATTGAAGAAGAACCTACTACAAGACAGCTAGTAGAAGATAGTGGCTGCTGTCCAGGGGGAGTACTACATGTACCTAATGCAGATGAAGTTCAAGGAGTGCAGCAAGATGAAGAAACTGAAGAAGTTCAACCTGAAGTCAGGATGCCTCCAGCTAATAGGCATCTTAGAGATCATCCAGCAGAACAAATCATTGGTGATCCAAGACAAGGGGTACAAACAAGGAGCAGAAATCTGAATGCAGTGCTCTTCTCCAGTTTTCTATCCCAAGTTGAACCAAAGAAGTTTGAAGAAGCCATCCTAGACCCTCATTGGATTGAGGCAATGCAAGAATAGCTGAATCAGTTCAAGAGGTGCAAGGTCTGGGAACTTGTTCCTAAACCTAAAGACCACAACATAATTGGGACCAAGTGGATCTTTAGGAACAAGATGGATGAACATGGAGTCATCATTAAGAACAAAGCAAGATTGGTTGCTAAAGGATATAGGCAGGAAGAAGGTATTGACTTTGATCAAACCTTTGCTCCAGTAGCCAGACTGGAAGCCATAAGGATGTTCGTGGCCTATGCAACCTTTCAAGGATTTAAAGTTTACCAAATGGATGTAAAGTCAGCCTTTCTGAATGGTAATCTAAAAGAGGAAGTCTATGTGGAACAGCCATCAGGTTTTGTTGATTCAACTCAACCTAATCATGTCTATAGACTTAGGAAAGCATTGTATGGGTTAAAGCAAGCCCCTAGGGCTTGGTATGAAACCCTGTCTAGTTTCCTCATTGAGAATAAGTTCATAAGGGGGAAAATAGACAAGACTCTATTCCCTAGGGAATCCAGAGGCAAAGTAATAATAGTCCAAATATATGTAGATGACATAATATTTGGGTCTACTGAAAGTAGTCTTTGCAAAAAGTTTGCAAAACTAATACAAGGACAATTTGAGATGAGTAGTATGGGGGAACTTAAGTTCTTCTTGGGTCTCCAAGTTAGACAGACTGAGAATGGATTATTCATATGTCAGTCTAAGTTCACCCTAGAACTCATAAGGAAGTATGGTATGGATTCATCCAGTACCATGAAGACTCCTATGTGGTCAAGTATGTCTCTTAGCAAGGATGATGCAGGGAAACCTGTAGATGAGTCTTTGTATAGAGGGATAGTTGGCTCCCTATTATATTTGACTGCAAGTAGACCAGATATCATGTATGCTACATGTGTCTGTGTAAGGTATCAAGCATGCCATAAGGAGTCTCATTTGACAGCAGTCAAAAGGATACTGAGATATCTAAAGGGCACTCCTTATCTAGGCCACTGGTACCCTAGGAATGGGGATTTTGAACTAACAGGTTATTCAGATGCAGACTTTACAGGATGCAAAGAAGACAGAAAAAGCACAACTGGAACCTGTCAATTCATAGGTGGAAGACTGATTTCATGGAGTAGCAAAAAGCAAACAAGTGTGGCTATCTCCACTGCAGAATCAGAATATGTGGCTGCAGGAAGTTTCTGTGCTCAACTTCTATGGATACAACATCAGCTTGAGGACTATGGAATTCAGGTAAGTAGAACTCAACTCTTTTGTGATTCTACAAGTGCTATATCAATTGCAAATAATCCTGTTTCCCATAGTAGAACTAAACATATTGAAATAAAATATCATTTTCTTAGGGAACATGTAGAGAAAGAAGATATTTTACTGGAATATGTTAGAACAGATAATCAACTAGCTGATATGTATACTAAGCCCTTAGAAGAAACTAAGTTCAATAGGTTTAAAATTGAACTAGGTATGATAAACTTAGAATAAGTTTATAGAAATAGCTAAGTAAAAAGGTGTCGACACACAGAGATATCTGTGTCGACACAGAAAAGTGGTGTCGACACTTCAGGGAAAAGGTGTCGACATATCTAGGAAGTTGGTGTCGACACTTCAGAAAATTAGTGTTGACACACGACAAGTAGGTGTCGACACATCCAAGGTGGTGTCGACACTTAGTGTTTCCTCAGAATTATCTAAGTAAAGTCTCGACTAAATGTCGAGTTGAGTGGTGTCGACACATAAACAAGTGTCGACACATATATTCTGTTGACTAAACTTGTGTCGACACATAGGTGTCGAGACATTATAAGTCTGTGTCGACACATATCAACTGTGTCAACACAATTTAAGTTAGCTGACCGGCCCTTTCATCTTCAAACCTAGAAAGGTATAAATAGGATTTTGCCTTAGTCTATCGACACGCTTTCAAAAGTTTCGAGACCAAACTTGTGTGTCGACACCTCTCTTCTCTCAGTTCAAATTCTTCAAACCCTAATGGCGCCAAAGCTCGAGGAGAACGTCAATGAAGGCTATGAACTGGTGTGAGACGCGTTTGGTGATGCAGACCCGGAGATCAAGACTGTGATAACCCTAGTCACATACTCAGGGTTAGAATTTCTTGTTTCAGAGCCAACTAAAATCTGGAAGAAAGAAGTCTTAGAATTTCTCAATGGAGCAACCCTAGACGACACAGGATTCAAGATCAAGTCCAGGGTTCATGGTGAAAAGGTAAAGGTCTCACCAAAAAGTTTGAGGAAAGTACTTCAGTTACCAAGAACTAAGGAAGAAGACGAAGTTACTACTTCCAGGACCAGAGATGCATTGGCATGGTGTGGTCTGGATTTAAAGATGAAAATTGGATCTATGTTTAATAGGAAAGGCATGAACAGCCAGGAAAAATTTCTATCAGAAATTGTTGGAAAAGTTATCTTAAGTAAGCCTGGAGGGCATGATAGGGTCTCAGCCCATATGTTCAACCTTATGACAAGGATAATCTTCACAGTGAACACAGATTGGTCTGTTGTTGTCTTTGAGAAGATTAAGGAGAGTCTGAAGAAACCCAATTTGGGTAGAATAATAAGTTTATACCTAGCTGGTAGTATACCAGAGGTTATGGGTCAAGCTGCTGGAACTAAGATCAACCATATGAGAAAGATGGACATGAGGATCTTCTCCAGATGGGACAGAGTTTTAACTAAGGAGATGCCTACTCCTGAGAAAGTAACACCACTAAAGAAGAAGAAGAAGACTGCCCCAGTGGCTCAAGAGTCAACTAGCAGCTCTGAGGAACAAGTGGTCTTCACACCTGATGAAGAAGACACAGGAACTGTTGAGAAGTCTCCAGCTCAACAAGATGCTGCAGAGAGGCAGGGGGAGCTACCACAAGCTAGCCCCTTACACCAGGATCAAATCTAGTGGGAGCCTCTAGTTGTGGAAGAGCCAACTCCACTAGAAAGTGAGCAAGCAACCCACACTATCCTTGAGGTAATCTCAGAAATCAATCAATTAGATTTTCCTATAGAGGATACTGTTTTGTCTGATCCATTAAGTAATGTTAATCAGCAAACTCAGCTGGATAGCCAACTCCCAGATGTTGTCATGGAAGACACATCTGTTGAAGTTCAAGTAGTATCTGATCCAGTGGTAGATGAGCCAAGAGTTACTCCAGCTCATTCTCCACAAGAATTTATTATGGAAGATCTCTTCCTCAATCTACATCAGGCAGACCTTGAGAAGGACAGTGTTGCTGTTGAAGGGGAGAATGCTCTAGTTGAGGGGGAGCAAGTAGTAATTCTTGAAGAACCTGCAAGGCAAGTGTAACGCCCCTAGCCGATCCAACGTGACAGCGTCACGGCTCCGCTCTAGGCGACGCTACCGGGCTGCAGCCCAAGCACCCCAACCCCTCTCCCTCCACAGGCGGGTTGTTGGTGGCCACAACCTCCCTTTGATGAGGTAAACTCGATAGTCAAGCCCGCACTACGGGGACTTCCCAGGAGGTCACCCATCCCAGAATTTCTCCAGCCCGAGCACGCTTAACTATAGAGTTCTTTCAACTCTCATCACCAGTTGAGCTGCAGCTCAATTGGTGATGAGAGTTGAAAGAACTCCATAGTTAAGCGTGCTCGGGCTGGAGAAATTCTGGGATGGGTGACCTCCTGGGAAGTCCCCGTAGTGCGGGCTTGACTATCGAGTTTACCTCATCAAAGGGAGGCTGTGGCCACCAACAACCCGCCTGTGGAGGGAGAGGGGTTGGGGTGCTTGGGCTGCAGCCCGGTAGCGTCGCCTAGAGCGGAGCCGTGACGCTGTCACGTTGGATCGGCTAGGGGCGTTACAATAAAAAGTGCACTTTTATTGTAATGCCCCTAGCCGATCCAACGTGACAGTGTCACGGCTCCGCTGTAGGCGACGCTACCGGGCTGCAGCCCAAGCACCCCAACCCCTCTCCAGCCCACTGGCGGGTTGTTGGTGGCCACAGCCTCCCTTTGATGAGCGAACTCGACAGTTAAGCTGGGTCGTACGGGGACTTCCCAGGAGGTCACCCATCCCAGTACTACTCTCGCCCAAGCACGCTTAACTATGGAGTTCTTTCAACTCTCATCACCAATTGAGCTGCAGCTTAACTGTCGAGTTCGCTCATCAAAGGGAGGCTGTGGCCACCAACAACCCGCAAGTGGGCTGGAGAGGGGTTGGGGTGCTTGGGCTGCAGCCCGATAGCGTCGCCTAGAGCGGAGCCGTGACACTGTCACGTTGGATCGGCTAGGGGCGTTACAGCAAGAACCTAAGAAGCCCAAAGAAGTTGAGGAGATACCTAAGGAGAGGGTAGACATAGCAAGCACATCAGCATCTGAGGATGAGGAGGCAGCAAGAGCTAAGAAAAGGAAGTTTCAAGTCTTTAAAAGAAGGAGTCAGAATTACAAAAAGGCTCTACAAACTATTGCTCCACAGCCTATATCACAGCCAGCACCAACTATTGATTACAGTGCTTTGATGGTTGCTATGCAAATCAAGCTTGATGAGCACAGAAAAGCCATAGAAACCTATGTGGATGAGGGGCATAAATCCTTACAGTTTGATCTAGCCCAAGATATAAAGTCTATAAGATTTGAAATGAATCTTAATAAGAAGGAGATGACTGACTGCTTCCACAAGGGAGGGAATGCAGTAGTCTATCTAGCCACTCATCAAGAGAAGATAAAAGCTCAAGTAGATGAACTTGACGTAAAGCAAGGCTATGTACTGGAAAATCAGATCAGGATGAATGATAATTTGACAGAATCTCACAATGCCATTATCACTGAGATGAAGAACATAGCTGCTGGACTGACTACTTCTAATGCTACTGCTAAGGCAGAGTTTGATAAGGCATTGCAAAAGAGTTTATCTGATGTTACTTCTGCAATTCAAGACTCCCAGAAGCTGATTACAGAAAAACTCCAAAGGTTAAAACCTTTCTACAAGGATGGAGTCAATTATCTTAATGCACAAATAAGATTTCAAAAGGATGATCTAAGAGATCACATGGAAAGAGAAGTCATAAAGGGGGAGAGGGTGTTAGTCAAAGCCAGCTCTGATCATGCCAAGTGGATTTCTAATTCTATCAGAGCTACTCTTGGATATCCTCCTTTATGTGATGATGACAATGTTGCAGAATCTGGAGTTAATCCTGCCTATCTTGGAGGTGAGCAACCTGAAGTAGCTCAAGTAATTTATCCTCCACCAGATTTTGACATGGTACAAACTGAGATCCAGACTATGTATAGCCCATCTGAGGGTAAGCAAAATGTTATTCTAGACAAGGTTGTTCAGCCAGTATCTGAGGCTTTACAGGAAGCTATTCTGAAAGAACAAGCTGAACAAGAAGCTAGATTATCTAAGAAGAGGTTCAGAGAGCAAGCTGAACAAAGACCAGATTTTGAGCAGTGGAGTCCCACTTCAAGAAACATTATCTTAACTGTATGGAAAGCTGCAAAAGATAATATACAAGACAGAAACAAGTGGTTTTCTAAATTGGAATGGAGGAAACATGAGACAAGGCAAGAAGCAATAGTGCAATACAGGAGAAAGGCCAAGATGGGAAAGCTACCTCCTACTGCTCAGGAGCCTAGCAAGTACTTTCCCAAGCCTTATCACTACTTTGAAAGGCAAAAGATTAAAACTGAAGAGCAAAAGAAAAAGGATCTGAAAGGCAAGAAGCCTGCTGATACTGAAGTTGCTGTAGCTCCTATGCAAGCCAAGATACAGTTTGGAAAAGGAATAGTAATTAAAGAGGCTGAACAAAAATAAAATAGAATTTTATTCAGTTTACAATTGTAATCTTGTGTTTTTAAACACTATGTAAAACTTTTGTATGATGAATATTACAAAGTTGTTAGAACAATGTGTTGTGTGATAAATTTGCTGTGTGATAAATTTATTTCATAATTGTTCTGAGATAATGTCTATGTATACATGTTTGCTTGATACATGTTTATGTTTGCCCTGATATATAATCCTGCTTTACATCATTCTATGATTTTATTCTGTATGGTGTATATCATTGACTAAGGGTTATGACTTCTCCAAATAGGGGGAGATTGTTGGGTACATTGGTCTAAATGTACCTGATTTGAAGAAGTCTCACCCTACTCAATGATATACATCAAAATGTATTTGATGTATGTTGAGTTTACTTGTGCAGGTTAAGTATTTACAGGAAAGAAGAAAAAGTTTCTAAGTCCATATGTCGACACCCAGGAGCAAGTGTCGACACTTAAGAAGACTTGTGTCGACACCCAGGCAAGCAGTGTCGACACTTGGAGTCATTGTGTCGACAACAGGGATGTAGAGTCGACACTAGACAGAAAGTGTCGACACAAGGAGCTGTGTCGACACTCAATGAAGAAAAGTGCAGTGAAGCAGTGTCGACACTTAGCAGTTGTGTCGACACCCAATGAAACTGTGTCTACATAAGAAAGTGTCGACACTTGGAGGCTGTGTCGACACTCAGCAAAAGTCAGCAGAGTCTAAGTATAAGTGTCGACACCCAGAACAATGTGTCGACACACGGCAGAAGACTCAACACTTGAATAAAGTGTCGACACAAGAAAGAATGTGTAGACACTCAGCTGAAGACTCAACACTTGAAGAAAGTGTCGACACAAGGAGCTGTGTCGACACTTAGCAAAGTTCAACAAAATTCTAAGTACAAGTGTCGACACTAAGGAGATGTGTCGACACTCAGCCAGAGTCTCAACAGAAGAAGAATGTGTCGACACAAGGAGCAGTGTCGACACTCAGCAAGTATCAACACAGAAGGCATGTGTCGACACCAAGAAGATGTGTCGACACAGAATAAGTTCAACACATGAAGATGTGTCGACACAAAGATATTGTGTCGACACTTAGAAGAATTCAACAAAGTGCTAAAGTACAAGTACTTGTGTCGACACACATTATCAGTGTCGACACATGAAGAAGAAGCTGTGTCGAGAAGTGAAGTCTACAACACAAGGAGTTGTGTCGACACCTTGTAGGCTAGTGTCGACACTTAAACAATTGTGTCGACACTTAAAGACAGACAGTCTCGACACTTTCAGACAGTTACAGATTTTTCAAGAACTGACTGGATGACTTGACAGCTGCCATTCCAGCCAGTCTACTGCACCTATCAGAGTTGTTAGAAATCAGTTATGAACCGGACCAGCCGGTTACCATGAAGAAGGCCTATAAATAGGCTTATACTGTCTACAGAAAGAGATGATTGAACACAAGTTCAAGTTGTTCATTAACAAGAAGAAGATCTAGCTATTCATTGAAGAATTAAGTGAAGATCTAAGTAGTTGGAGAGAGAGAGCTCCATCCAAGAAGTCAGCCGTTGGAACCAGGCTGAGAAGAAGGGTTCAGATTTTGTTCTGAATCTTAAGTAGCAGAGATCAAGGATCAACTGCAGAGGAGATCAGTCTTATTGTGTTCTACATTCAAGAAGCTTTGAAGAAAGCCAAGTCAGATTGATCTCAGCAGAGTTCATCCAAGAACTCATCAAGAAACTCTCAACTCTTCTCTCTTGTCTCTGAGTTGTAGAGTATACATTTTTGTATTCATATTTTCTTAGTAGGATCCTTAGGGATCTGAGTTTGTAAGCCTATAATTATAAAGGCTGAGTGTAGGGCCTGTGTGCCTGAGTGTAGGAGATTTGTATCTCTGAGTGTAGGCCTGTTGTGGCTGAGTGTAGGCCTTGGTGGCTGAGTGTAGGCTTTGTGAAGAAGCTGAGTGTAGGCTTTGTGAAGAAGCTGAGTTGTAGGGCCTTGGGCCTGAGCTGTAGGAACCTGTTTTGGGGTTCTGAGTGTAAGATCTGAGGATCTGAGATAGTGGAGGAGTTTGGCCGAATCTAGTATACTACTAGATAGGCGAAGGGGGAAAGTGGATGTACCCAAACCTTGGGGAACCACTATAAATCTGAGTGTCTACTGTGTGCTTGTGGAATTCTGTGATTGCTGATTGTGTGCTGTGATAAAGTAGATATAATTATGTGTTATAATCTGAATTCTGCCTAAAAAGTTAAAAAGATTTAAGTCACCTATTCACCCCCCCCCCTCTAGGTGATTAGGTACAATATCTTTCAGCAGGCCGCCGCAGACCTGGTGCGTATTAACATGATTGTTTGGTTGATTGTTTGTGAATTGCTTGCGGTAAATTATGTCGGATCAGTCCCTTGCGCAGACCGTTCGTACCAGTGCGGGAAGGTTGACGACTCAAGGCGACAGGGAGATGTGTATCATGGATGATCAATCGTTATGTTGTCCCCATTGGGTTTTCCTCTACTGGTTGGCCAAAATATTGAATCGTCAGATGTCCCTCACATCCAAGAGTACACGGGGTTATACGTTAAGGCCTGGGCTGTGTGGTACGACCACCCCCAGAAGTGGCAGGACTGGCCACTGTCACCGACGGCCACATCGGTGAGGCCCGCGAGGCTCACTACCCTGCTTGAAAAGAAGCGGTCCATACTATGTCGACATATGGTCTTATGCGCAGTTGTGAATGCTTGTGATGTGTTATGTGCGGTTGTGAATGCCTGCGATGTGTTATGCATGACTGTGAATGCCTGCGATGTGTTATGCGCTGCTGTGAATGTCTGCGATGTGTACGCGGCTATGAATGTCTGCGATGTTTGCACGGATTATGAATACTTGCTATGCTGCTGTTCTAGTGGAGCCTAAATTATAACTGACGTATAATACTGCCGCTAGTCTAGTTATATCATACTGCGCCTCTTTTTGGTTGTTACTAGCTTATTCATGAAATGTTGTACTAACCCTCTCTTGCTTCGGCTATCTTATTTTGTTGGGTGCGTGCGCTCGTCCCTAGGATATGGATCCGGGGAGGAGATTTGTTTCTACTTAGCTCTGTGACTAACAGTTATTTTAATAACCACTCAAAGGAGATGGAGCACCGTAGTGACCAGCTGCTGCAGGATGATATGACAGCTGATAGGACTACCCGAGGAGAGGCACCCCCGTCGTCTCCAGAGTTTTGAGACGTGAGAACTAGCAAACAAAGTTGAGAGAGATAGAAGAGTTGTTAGTTACAGTACTGTATAGCATACGGGCTCCATGTATAAATTGTGGCTACGGCTTTTTGCGGTTTTTGTTAAATATATATTGTTATATATATTTGATGTGGTTTCCTGTTAATGCTTCCGCAATACAATGTGATGTGATGTGAATGTTGTGATTCAAACCGAGCAAGGAGACCAACTAGTTCTTGGCATAGTGGGTCGTTACCCCCCTAAGGAGCACTGAGTGGACGTCTTAGGCAAGTAAGATTCCATCCGGCCCGACCTGGGCAAGGGTTGGGGGGACTTACACCTGCCCCCCTCACGAAGAAGTCGCGAGTAGCCCTCGTTCAAACCAAGCCGCGAGCCTGACTCGCGCAACCCCGTGGAGGCCTGCCCCCCTCACGAAGAAGCCGCGAGCAGTTCTCGTGCAAACCAAGCCGCAAGCCCGACTCGCGCAACCCTGTGGGGGCCTGCTCCCCTCACGAAGAAGCCGCGAGCAGCCCTCATGTAAACAAAGTTGCGAGCCTGATTCGTGCAACCCCATGGGGGCCTGCCCCTCTCACGAAGAAGACGAGAGTAGCCCTCGTGCAAACCAAGTAGCGAGCCTGACTTGCGCCACCCCGTGGGGGCCTGCCCCCCTCACGAAGAAGCCACAAGCAACCCTCGTGCAAACTAAGTTGCGAGCCTGACTCGTGCAACCCCGTGGGGGCCTGCCCCCTCACAAAGAAGTTACGAGAAGCCCTCATGCAAACTAAGCCGCGAGCCTAACTCGTGCAACCTCGCAAGGGTCTGCCCCCTTTTGCGACAAAGCCGCGGACCTGAGCCATGCAACCTAAGTCGCGAGCCTGACTCGTGCAAGTTAAGTCGCAGACCTGAGCCATGCAAACAAAGTCGCGGACCATAGCCACGCAAACAAAACCGTGGACTAGAGCCGCACAAACACAAAGCTACGAACCAGAGCTGTGGAAACAAAACAGCTAAGATGGCGTAAAAAATAATGTCATACAAAGCAGCTGGAATGATACAAAAACGACAATCAGAGGCTAAGGACAACAATAACAAATACTGAACAAAAAGCAAAATACAATACGATTAACGGGACAACTAAATGTGAATGAGGCTACTACTCATCATCCGAGCCAGAACGCTCATCTTCAGAAACATCTGCAAAGTCGAGGCCGAATGTGTCACATCCCAAGCTCTTGCTAACCAGACGGAGGGCCTTCGAGACACCACGCCGGATCGCTAGCTCACGAACATCGTCCATCTGGGGCTCCACCTGCTTGGACCAAATCTTGTCATGAACCTCCTCTGCAATCAAACAACGGTCTCGCATGTAGTCCTATGATTCCAGGTAATCTGCAAGTCCTGCAGCCTTCAACTCCTACACGTGGCTATTAGAAGACAGCATCTCCACATGGGCATTTGCCCCCTGTAGCTGAGTCTCAAGTCCGGTGGCTTCCTCCTGTGTCGCCTGCAACTGGGTCTCCAAGCCCAAAGTCTCCTCCTTCGAGTGCTTCAACATCTGGGTGGTCCTCTCCACAAGGGTTTTCTCCACCTCCAAGGCTGCATGTGCATCCTCTAGCTCGGATTTTAGCACCGACCCGGTCCGACAGAACTGCACAATATCCAGATCATGTTCCTCCTTCAAGGTGGCAAGAGAGCTCGACATCAACCGGATCTTCTCCTGAAGAGCATGATACCCATCTTTCAAACTCACATAATGGTCATTCCAGGTTACCGCAATCTGGGCCTGAGTCTCTGTCTGCACAAGAAAAAAGGTCGAGGTTAACACCAAATAATGAGGGGGAAAATGAAGAAAAGATTATTCACAACGAGTCAAGGCACTCACCGCATCGCTCATTGCCCTCAAGGAAGAGTACATCTGCGGGGCCGTTGCCTCCGAAGACGCTTGAGGAACTGGGGATGTGGGTATCTGCACCTCGGGGGTCGACTCAGGACAGGAATCAGAAGGATCCGCCGCCACCGCCGTATCAAGGTCGCCAAAAGGGGCCACCACAGCTTTCCTCTTTCGGCCCCCTCCCTGAAAAGTCCCCACAATCTGGACTGCATCCGAAGAGATACCACACCGCAGCAGGCGCTTCTCCTCCACGTAGACGAAAATATTAAAGAGATGGTTGGCTAGTTCACGGGGCTCTGAAAACCCAAGCACTGAAGAAAATTCTCGTTCCATCCCCCTCACGCGGCGACAGCGGTCGGGCAGTGTGTCACACGCCTCGGGAAGGCCACATAAATTCCTGACATGCCCAAACATAGTGTTTCCATGACGACGATCTTTTCGAGCGTCGAACTCCAACCAACTTTTGTTGCTGCGGACCTTCACCCGCTCGCCACCATCGGAGCGAACATCGCACCAATCTCGAAATTGGTTTAAGGAAAACCGTCATTCATACTCGCGAAAAAAGGCAACTAAGCCCATAATTTGGGCAATTCCAACCGGGATAAACTGGGAAATTGGCACCCCGCAGAACTTCAAGATCCCGATCACCTCCTCACATGGGGGAAAATGGAAGTCGGACCTCAGGGAAACTTCGCAAATCGTCAAGCAGCCATGAGGAGGATTTTGGACTCGCTCCTCGGAGCGTGGGATCCTCACCTCCAAATCAGCAAGAAGCCCATATTTCTTCCTCCAAATTTCCACACTGTCGCCGATTAAAGAGGAGCGCAAGCGCATCGGACCAGAAGAGCACTTCAAGACCTGCACAACACAAGAACAAAATGACCAGGTTTGCCTAAAAAGTGAAGGCTTGGAGTCACGCATCCAAGCACATGTGACCTAAGCCGCACGCAAAAACGAGCACGCGCCCGCGTGCAAGAACGGGCACAGTCAAAGGGAGGGATCGCCCACACGCACGCGCACGAGCACGCCCCGTTGTGCGTGCGGCCTAGGCGAGTGCGGCCTGGGCGCGCGCAGCCTGCCCCGCATCCGCGCTGCCAGGGCGCGCGCAGCCTTCCCCGCGCCCGCGCTGCCTGGGCGCACGACCTGGGCGCGCGCGACCTGCCACGGGCGCAGTTTGCCGCGCGCGTGCCCTGGGCGGGCGAGCGCGCGCGGCCTGCCGCGAGCGCGCGAGGCCTGCCGCGAGTGCGCTCGGCTTGGGCACGTGCGGCCTGCCGCTCGCGCGTGGCCTGGGCGCGCGTGGCCTGGGCGCGCGCGGCCTGCCGTGTGCGTGGAAAGGGCACGTGCGAGCGGCCTGGGCGCGCGGGGTCGCGTTCGGCATCTTCGTCGGCTAACTCTCCTTCGGCACATTTGCTCCTGGTACCTTTGAAACACCGCCCTTCGCCTCCTCCACCTTCTCATCGGAGGTTGTCATGACGGCGGGAAAGAGGATGATAGTAGAAAAATCCTTCTTCTCTCGCTCGCTTCACTCTCCAACAATAAGGATTTGGGGGGCATTTGATGGGTTGCACGACC
Source organism: Platanthera guangdongensis (assembly GCA_039583875.1). NCBI lineage: Eukaryota > Viridiplantae > Streptophyta > Magnoliopsida > Asparagales > Orchidaceae > Platanthera > Platanthera guangdongensis. Next base: position 42,995,389 of record CM077162.1, read on the forward strand.
ATTTATAGGAAGAATTCCCCCATAATCTCCCCCCAAAATGGAGATCATGGGGTTGACTAGTCAACCACACCTCCCATGAACTCCACATAATGAGGGAAACATGGGGGGTGGGGCCCACTCCTTCTCCCCACTTGGGAAAACCGCCCCTTTGGGGGGAAACTGTCAGCCAGGCCGCAGCCCTCCGCCGGTCAGGCCACGGCCGGATGGGCCGCGGCCGGCCAGGCTGTAACGCCCCTTATTTTCCGACAATTATTTAATTCTCTTGGTGACGTCAAATGACGTAAGGGGCGTTACTGTAACGTGGAGTTGACGACGCGTCGCTGTTAGTGCGTTTTCACATTTGTTCGACAAAGCCGACCAAATTCGTGAATTCTTGTCGAAAATGGAAAAGTTCACGTTAGGAAATTAAATTAATTAATTTTTGTCATGCTCGTCAAGTTTCGTCGCAATCCGAGCGATATTCGAGCCTCGGCGAATTTCCGAAGTTTTGTAGAATTTATGTTCGTCGTAGACTTTGAAAATTTATATCTCGAGAACGGCATGTTGGGTTTTGGTTCCGTCTTCGCCGTTGGATCCGTAGCGTCAGTGTTTGCCTACGGTGCGAATTTCGTTTAATTCGGCGTGCGTATGAGCCTCTGTTTTGAATTCGTATAAATATGATTATTACAAAATTAAAACACTATTCAAAATGAAAAAAACTATTCATTCGTGAAGTTTCATCAATGGTATATTTGTAAAATTCACTATTCACGAGGACAAAAAGTACTGTTCATGCAATTTTTTTTCGAGTAATTATTCTTCTTCTCGAGTGGTTCTCGAGTAATCTGTTGCACTTCCCGAGTAGTCATGTGCTTGATCTCGAGTAATTTGCTATAATTCTCAAGTAATCTTGTGCTTGTTCTCGAGATATCTACAGCCCTTCTCGAGTGATCCGGTGATTGTTCTCGAGAACTCTAGGCCCTTCTCGAGAAATCTATTTCAGCCTGCATTCGGGCGCCTCTTTGAGGGTCAAAACCGTGTCAAATAGAAAATGGTTAACATGAAATATGTTTGTCTCGGCGAGATCTACAACTTTCATGTTGATCATTTTTCGATTTGAAGTCATCTTAAATCTCTATTTCCGTTTCTCGTGCGCCTGCGCTTAAGAAATGGACACGTGTAATTTAATTATATATATACTTATTCTTCTTATTTAAGCCGAACTCCTCTTCTTTCACCGAACCAAAGAAGCGAGAGCGAGAGTTAGGACGTTCGTTCGTAACTCTTCCTGTGGCCGCCGACGGTGCTCTGGTGCTCGAAATCTTCAACGAAATATAGATCTGGAAAGCTCTCAACGAGAGTTACGCCATTGTGGTAGAATTTTTCCGTTTCTTGAGTTTTCTCGTTAGGGTTTTTGGCCCTAACCTCTAACTCAGCCATTTTTGTTCAGATTTTGACTCCTTCCGTGTTCTTTTGCCCCGGTCTGTGGCGAGTACTGATTTGGACAATTTTTCCGGTAAAAAATGAGGCAAGTGGTGTTCTTGCCCTCCCTCTTGCTCTTTTCTTCCAAATTTTAGTCATATGTTATAGATTTGATGTGTTTAAGTTAACTTTATCCTCGAATTGCTAGTTAATTGTCTTGGATTATGAAGTGTGTTTCACCTAGAATCATTTCTCCCAAATTTTATTCCGTAGATTTGGTAAACAAATTTGGTTGTCGTGCCACTTTAACTATCGAGTCATTATGATCATTGCGACATCTCGTGCATCTTGTTGTTTTGATTGTACCTCACTTTGTTTAACTCTTGCAATGCCCTTATGCAGTCCAAATCATTTGTTGACTGTTAATCCATATTGAATAAAAGAAACTCTACGTGTATCATCATGTAACTAAATAAAACTCTGATGGTCTGTGCGCGTTGGGGTTTCTCCCTCGGCACAGTGCCTTATGGCCGAGTCTGTGCGCGTTGTGGACCTTCATCCCCGACACATTACATTAGCTATTGGTCTGTACACATTGGGGTTTCTCCCTCGGCATGGTGCCTTTTGGCTGGGTTTGTGCGCGTTATGGAATTTTGTCCCCAACAAAATACTCTTTCTTGTTGATCTGATCAGTCTCATTTAAATGATGAATAACATGAATAATAAAGAAAGATGAATGTATGAACTTCTGATGTTTGACACTCTGTTCTGTTCAGTTGTTGTGATTAGCCTTTCTTGCTCAGCTAGATTTACTGTTTTGTTTCTGTTGCTTTGCTACTGACTTTGGTTGCAGTTGATTTGTTACCCCTCGTTCACTTCGAGGTTTGTTAGTCTTCCTTTTACGCTTTTGCACCACTTGTAACTTGTTTCTGAGGTGTTCTTCTTTTGAATGCCTCAGGTCCAGAGCAGTAGCATGTTTAGCTGATAGAGTTGTGCTTTTGGTGCTGCGAGTTACTGCGGCCATTTATTTCCACCTTCGAGGATTGAGGTAGTTGTTTTGTTAGACATGACTGCTTCTCTATGGGTTCGTGTCAGTTGTTGATGCCCATAGTCTTAGACTTCTTATGACAGTTTATTTGTTACTTTACTGATGTTACTTATTGTTTGTTTATACTTGCTCTCTGAGAAGGATTTATGTTAGAATACATATAATTACTTTTAAGTGTACAAAACTGCATTCTGGAATATTATCATGACACAATTTTTAACTACAAAACTTATTACTTTTAAGCACAATAAAAGTCCTTTTATTTATATTAAATGTAGAAGTCACATGATCATTATAATAACCTAGACTTTCATTCTCATATAAGATAATAAATGAATCAAACTAAATATTTCCCGCTGCGTAAACTTATATATTTTCTCACCTATGGACTAGTGATCCACCCGATCGAGGGACACTGTTAGTAACTCAAATAACTTATATTTCTTTAAACTTAATTGCATAAGTCTTTTACTTAAAGTGAATGTGAGGATGAGTCACCTGAGCGTCTGCAGTTGTCCCCTACACGGCGTGACATCACGATGCATATTTTCTCTTACTCTGACATATTATTTAATACGAAGAAAATGCGAGTTGTGACACAGGCCGACGCCGGCCAGACCGTGGCCGCCGGCCAGGCCGCGGCCAGCCAGACCGTGGTTACAGGCCCAGGTCGTAGCCCTCCAGGCCGCAGTACAGGCCAGACCGCCGGAGCCCACGCCGCAGCTCGCCATGCGCCGGCCGGCCCGGCCGCCGGCCCTGCCGCCGGGCCGTGGCGGCCGCCGCCGCTGCCCGGGCGCCCGCCACAATCGACGGCTGCCCGCCGTCCGATCGTGTTGGGCTCTCCTTGCCGTCTGATTGGTGGGTAACCACCCACTAACCCACTAAGTTAGTGGTGGGGCACGCCATAATCCTCTCCAGGAAGCTATGAAAGGAGCCCCAGGGCCTCCTCATAATTCACTTTTGGGCTCCCGATCATCTTCTTCCTCAGGCGAGAGCTCTGCCGGACTCCTCCCTCGGGTCATCGTCCAGCCACCTCGAGCCACCAGCGCACCACCAGCAGGAAAATGCCTAAGTCCGGGAGCGAGTGGAAGGAGGAAGACTACTCCTGCAAGCAGACGCACGCCGAGGCCGCGTTCCAAACTTCAAAGCACCAGAGCCACCCCTCGGATTCTAGTGTCCATGTCGCTCCCGCGGGGTAGCCTGTTGTCTGCTGGGAGTTGAAGTCTCTCTCTCCCCCCAACCTATAACGGGGAGCGGCATGACGCCCCCGATTTTCCGAACACATTGTAATCACACGCAACTAATGGACTTTGACCGGCACAGATCCGGTCACGTGATTTTTTACCCAGTTGAGAGATTTTTTCACGTCATCACATCTTGAGTCAACCTTTCATTTTCTCTGACTGTGTGCGCACTCGACCGCTCTACAAGCTACGACGGTTCAATTGAATCTGGTCGACCGGGGCATCGAGCTAGCCCGCAACACAAATAAAATGTAGAATCTAATTGCAATTTAATAGGTTCTAAGCTCCAAGCATATTTGTTTTTTAATGAGTATGCTTAAGCTAAATATCATTATGTTAAATATTTTATATTAAAATAAAAAAAATATGTTTTCAAATTTTATCTTTTATGTTTTTCAAAATCTATTTTTGAAATATATATGCTTTTTTATTTATTAAAAAAATGTAATTTTATATAGACAATTTTTTTCCATACACTAAAAAATATGTTTTCCAAATGAGTAACAAATGAAGTATATCACTAATGATTTTACAAGTGTCGCGAGCATCCTCGTGTCAAAACGAGGCACAATTAAGTCTTGGGGGGGACTTATTTTCACCGGTCAAGCGGCCACGGCTGCTGAACCTGGCCTTAATTAAGTCCCGTCTCATGCCGTTGTGACCGCTTGACCGGTGAAAATAAATCCCCCAAACTGAGTCTAAGGCTTCGTTAAGTCCTGGTTTATGCGGTCGTGACCGCTTGACCGGTGAAAATAATGTTGGAAATTTTCCGTTAGGTGGACTCGATTCATCGTGACGTCCTGGTGGAGTCGTGCGCGAATATTTAGTCTATTCAGACTCTCGCGAGCGCGTGTTAATTCAGTCGCGCGAACGGTCGAAGCCTGTGATAGGTGGGTCAGATCGTCCCGTAACTTTAGTCGCGAACTCGGTCTCACCCTAGGCACAAAATTTTGGCATATGGTTTGGCATAATATAAAATCTGATTTAATTTCATGAGTTACAATTTCTTCATTAAGTATGAAATAAATGAAATTTATTCTCACATGATTTTGTAACTCATGAATGGTTGTCCTATTAAAGCCTAATTGGATTTTATGTTATATACGGTTGTTATTCATCCTATGCCAATGGTGAACTAGAGGTGAAAAAAAAAACCGGATGCGTTACTCATCTTCATTGTGAAAACTGTTGGCTTAGGGCAAGAGCCGACCGATCCTCTACTCCGGCGTCCCTCAGCGATCGGCGAGATCCGGAAGAAGCCCGCTCCTCGCTAAGTTTTGTACACCATCACCGATCGGCAAGCCCGATTTTGACTTCAGCCTCCGCCTTCTTTTCCTGGTTCGAGCTTTTGGAGGACGTGGAATAGGACATCGTCGCCAGCGAACGTGGCTAGCGCGGCTTCGCCTCGGCACCAAGAGGAAAGGCCGATCTAGGACGCTGGTGTTCCGATCCAGTTTAACCGCCGGCCATAATCCTTCTTTATTCTTTGTGGTAACCGCTGGCTCTAGATCGGAGAAGAACGCCATGTCTGGAGTATAGATCGTGAGGCTGCCTTGAGACGCGGTGAGGACAGCTCCATCGTGGAAACCGCCAAGACTTCATTGCCCGACTCCAGAATCAGACAGATTGTCCTGTCTCTCTCTATCCAGATCTATCCAACAGAGAGTTCAATTTCTGGTACAGGAAAATTTATCTTTACAATTCTCTTAATTCAATATGTGTCTCTGTCTTCCAACCTTGATGCAGGAATACCTTTCATTTACATTCATATAAGTATACACATGTGTTTATTTGTGCAACTATAATTTGTTGTAGCGAACACATACTTTAGAAATTTTGTATGTTGGCGGGTTCCGCTACCGCCGCAGAGTTCATAAAAGAATGAACGCATCACAGTTGCGGCGAATATCCGCATCATGAAGCTACGAGCAAGATTCTAGAACGGTATAAATTATTTCCGCACTTCAGTTGCGTTCATTTTAGCTCGCTCAATTTTTGTGTTCTCAAATTAGAAAAATACAATTTAGTATTAAATTC